>JAAGEH010000013.1:4939851-5075166 GCA_011751065.1 Lasiurus cinereus
GTCTCAGCGCCTCAGCCTCAGCCTCAGCACGAGGGTCCCAGCCTCAGCCCCAGCCTCAGCATGAGGGTCTCAGCGCCTCAGCCTCAGCACGAGGGTCTTTTAGTCTACTTTTGATGTTTTCTTTTGAGTTCTTTAAAGCAGCAATGTCATTTTTCATATATTCTTGATTATTCTTAATTTCCTCTTGGTTCTTCTCGATTTCCTCTTGGTTCTTACTCATATTGTCGAATTTGTCTTCCATTCTTTTCAGCCACTTCATGACCATTTCTCTGAGTTCTCTCTCTGGCAGGTTGTTTGACTCCATTTCGTTTACTTCCCTTTCTGGTGATGCCTGCTTTTCTTTCATATGTGGCTGTTTCTTTGTCTGCCCATGTTCTTTCTTTTCTTGGTGTCTGGTTATGTAGTTCTCTCTGCTGTGTTGATTTAAAGCCACAAATACAACCAGATACAACACACAAGGTATGGAAAAGAAATGTATTCACGATGTTAACAACCACAAATAAGGTGACCACCAGTGAGAGACAAATTAGGGGAAAGTAGAGAAAGAAGAAGATTGAAAAGAACTAAAAGGAAAATAAGAAGCACCAAAATGAAATTGGAAGAAGAGAGATAAAAGAGGAGAAAAAAAAACAAAAGAAAATGTAAGAGAGAAAAGGAAAACAATAAGAAAGAAAGAGGAACAAATTATATATCTGAGTCTAAAACTCCCATAGAACATCCACTAATCCCAACAAATGCCAGCAACAAGTACCTGCAGATTAATACAAACTACAAATAACAACTAATGTCAAGGGAGACAAGGTAAAACAGAGATAAAAACAAAAACAAACTAAACAAAAAGCAAAATAAAACAAGTAGAATAAGCAAAAACAATCTCAGAAAAAAGTGTAAAATATCGACATAATCATCATTGAAGCAACCAGCAACAAAAGGACATAGAGAAAAACAATTTTTTTTGGATGCAGAAGACAGAGAATAGAGAGGTGTGTATGGATTTGAAGTAGGGGATTGGAAATTAGATATATAAGTGGGGTCAAATTTTATCCAGGTAAAAAGAAAGAATAGAGAAAATCTAAAGTAGGAAAAGTGTAAGAGAAACAAGACAACAAAAATGGGAAAAGTTAGGTAGAGAGTGTTGGCATAAAGGTAGAGTTGAGATAGAATAAAATGATGCTAAAGGAAAGTTGAAAATATAATGTAGAACTCTAATATCAAAGTAGAATAAAGAGAAAATAAAATGACACTTCTTTTTTTTCCAAAAGGGTAAAATAGTAGTAGTATTAATGCTGGTTGAAAATAAAAATGTAATAATAAAAAAGGTAAAATCAATTGAGGAAAAAAGAAAACCATTATTTTTTTAAATTAAAAGATAAAAAATAAAAAATTAAAAAATTAAAAATTAAAGAATAGAATGTACAGTAGTGGAGGTCATTCACTTCCTCTATTGTTCTGTTTGGTACACCTGTTTCCCAATTGGGATGTATTGCAGTTACCCACTTTCCACTGCTGCTCAGTGTTGTAAGCCAGTGCTGGGTTTAAGCCTAAGGTGTGTCTTATCTTAATCTCTTTATTCTTTTGTAATTATGCAAGAGTCAATTTGTTAGTGATACCCTGGGTGGCAGTGTTTTGTAATTGACCTCTGAGACTATAGGTCCTCTCTAGCCTGTTCTTAGATCCTGCTTTCTCTGTGGCACTCAATACCAGTTTGTGGGAATAGGTTGCCCCAGAGTTGGTTTTCTGATGGTTATTTCATGCTCTGATCCCCAGGTTCCAGAAAAACAACTTCCCCCTGCAGTTTCTTAGGATGTTCCCAATTGGGTGATCCTATGTATTGGGGTTAGCAATCATAATCAAGGGTCTGAAGAGGAAAGAGTGCAATCTGCATTCCTCCTTTCCCACTACTGTTCAAACAGCCGACACACTTTAATAACTTTCAGGCTGTCGTTCTGTGCCAGATCAAAATGGGTTGCTTTCTAGAGCTCCCCTCTCTTATCAACTATGAGGACCCCTTTCCACATTCAGGGATCATGCCCTGCCCAACATGCATGGATTTCTCTAGGTTCAGTTCCCACAGTGTGAGCATCTCTCTGTTCTGTGGGACCAGAGACCTCATTTTATTGCAGGTGAAATGTGATCTTTCCCTCATGTGGAGCTCCTCTGAATCCGAGTGTTTGTGCCAATTGGGGAGTGGTGTTCTTAGTCCCCCCGCTGTTCAGTGGGTGCCACAGCTGTAGCTTTTCAGGCTGCTGTAAACATACACTTCCCCCTTCAAGATGGCGATGTCTCTGTATTTGCACTGGTGGTTCAGGGAGAAAAAAAACCCATGGTAGTGGGGCTGCCTGGTCAGGGGAGCCCCATCCAGCAGTCCCCCACCTTCTCCTGGAGGATAACTGCCCCTTAACTTGCTAACAAACACTCCCAGTGCGACCCTCAGCTATTCTCTCTGCATGCTCAGCGACAAGGTTTTGGAAACATCCATCTATTCTACCGCTATTTTTCCCCCTTCTGTTTTTATTTTAATGGTGATTGCATTGAACTGATAGATTGCTTTGATTAGTATGAACATTTTGATGATGTTGACTCTACTAATCCATGCACACGGTATGTTCTTCCTTCTGTTTATGTCTTCCTCTATCTCTTTTTTCACTGTTCTGTAGTTTTTTTGCAAATAGGTCTTTTACTACCTTAGTTAAGTTTATTCCTAGTTATCTTAATTTTTTGGTGTGATGGGAAATGGGATTGCTTTTTTATTCTCTCTTTCTGTAAATTCAGTATTGCTGTATAGAAATGCTGTAGTTTTCTTGGTGTTAAATATAGAAACACCTTACTTAATTCATTTATTAATTCTATTAATTTTTGATGGAGTCTTTCAGGTTTTCTATTGTACAGTATCATGTCATCTGCAAATAAGGACAGCTTTACTTTTCCAGTTTTGATGCCTTTTATTTCTACTTGCCTGATAGCAATGGCCAGTACTCCCAGTACTAAGTTGAATAGGAGTGTTCAGTGTGGGCATCCCTGTCTTGTTCCTATTCTTAGGGGGAATTGTTTTTAGATTTTGCCCATTGAGTATGATGTTGGCTGTGGGTTTGTTATATATGGTTTTTAGGATGATGACGTATGGTACTTCTATTCTCACCTTGCTTAGAGCTTTTATCAAAAATGGGTGTTAGATTTTGTCCAATGCTTTTTTTGCATAAATTGATATGACTATGTGGTTTTTATCTCTCAATTTGTTTATGTGATGTATCACATTTATTGATTTGTGAATATTGTACCATCCTTGCACCCCCTGAATAAATCCTACTTGGTCATGGTGTATAATCTTTCTGATGTACTGCTGCATCCGATTTGCTAGAATTTTGTTGAGGATTTTGGCATCTATGTTCATGAGGGATATTGGCCTGTGATTCTCTTTCATTGTGCTGTCTTTATCTGGTTTTGGAATTAGGGTAATGCTGTCTTCATAGAATGAGTTTGGAAGTGTTCCTTCCCCTTGAAATTTTGGAATAGTCTGAGAAGTATAGGTTTTAGTTCCTCCTTGAATGTTCGGTAAAACTTCGCCTGAAGCCATTTGGCTCCAGGCTTTTGTTTGCTCAAATCTTTTTGATGTCTGCTTCAATTTCTTCCATAGATATTTGCCGATTGAGATGTTTAGATTCTTCCTGATTAAGTTTTGGAAGGTTGTATTTTTATATTAATATGTTCATTTCCTCCAGGTTGTCTAGTTTTTGGAATTGAGCTGTTCATAGGATTTTTTAAAAATATTTTTTATTGATTTTTTACAGAGTGGAAGGGAGAGAGATAGAAAGTCAGAAACATCGATGAGAGAGAGACACTGATCAGCTGCCTCCTGCATGCCCCACTGTGGAGATGTGCCCGCAAGCAAGGCACATGCTCCCAACCGGAATCGAACCCGGGACACCCCAGTCCGCAAGCCGATGCTCTATCCCCTGAGCCAAACCGGTCTTGGCGGAATTTTTTTTCAATCAATCCTTTGTATTGTGGTGGGGTCTGTTGTTATTTCTCCTCTTTCATTTCTTATTTTGTTTATTTCAGTTCTCTCTCTTTGCTTCGTGGCTAGAGGTTCATCAATCTTATTTATCCTTTCAAAGAACCAGCTCTTGGTTTCATTGATTGTTTGTATTGTTTTTTTTGGTCTATATGTCATTTATTTCTTCTCTGATCTTTATTATCATCTCCTTCCTTCTGCTCACTCTGGGCTTTTATTGTTGCTCTCTTTTTAATTATTTGTGTTGTAGGATTGTATATTTTACTACCATTTTTCTTTCTTCCTTCCTTCCTTTCTTTCTTTCTTTGGGTGGGGGGTCGGCCTGTAGAGCTATAAACTTCTCTCTCAGGACTGCTTTCATTGTGTCCCTTATGTTTTGGATTTTTGTGTTTTTATTGTCACTAGTTTCCAGGATGTTTTAAATTTCTTCTTTGGTCTCATTGGTAACCCGATCAATATTTAATAACATGCTATCCAAGTATTTGAGTTTTTTGGATTATTTTTATTGTAGTTTATTTCTAATATTATGCCATTGTGGTCTGAAAAGATGCTTGATATGATTTCAATCTTCTTGAATTTGGGGAGATTTTGCTTGTGACCCAGTATGTGGTCTATTTTTGAAAATACCCCATGTTCACTTGAGAAGAATGTATATTCTATGACTTTGGGGTGAAATGTTCTGAAGTTGTCAATTAAGTTCATCTGATCTAGTGAATCATTTAAGATTGCTGTTTCTTTTCTGATTTTTTTGTCTAGAGCATTTATCCAGTGATGTTAGTGGTGTATTAAAGTCCTCTACTATGATTGTATTGTTGTTGATCTCTCCCTTGGTATATTCTAGGAGATTTTGTTTTGATGTATTTGGGTGCTCCTGCATTGGGTGCATATATGTTAACCAGAGTTATTTTTTCTTGTTTGATTGCTTTCTTTATTATTATGAAGTGGCCTTCTTTATCTCTTGTTATTGGCCTTCATTTTGAGCTCTATTTTGTCAGATATAAGTATTACTACCTCAGGTGTTTTTTTTTTTTATTTCGATTTGACTGGATGAAATTTTTCCATCCCTTCACTTTCAGTTTGTGTGAGTCCTTTGTTTTGAGGTGGGTCTCTTATAGACAGTATTTGGATGGCTCATGTTTTTTTATCCATTCAGCCACTAGGTGTCTTTGATTGGAGGATTTAATTCCATTTACATTTAGTTATTATTGAAAGATACTTGTTTGTAGCCATTTTTATTTTTTATTTTATTTTTTAGTATTTTATTTTATTTTATTTATTTATTTTTGTAACAGACAAGAACTTTTATTTATTTATTTTTTTAGTTTATTTGTTTTGTGTTTTTTTCCCTATTGCTTTTCCAGGCCCTCCCCACCCCCCAATACATGCCCTCACCCATCTCCCCCTCCCCCTCCCAAAGCCCTGTATCCACTGGCTCTGCCTACACACATGCATACAAGTCCTTTGGTTGATCTCCTACAGGCCCCCTCCCCCCCAACCTCCCCTGCCTTCCCAATGTAGCATGACAGCCTGTTCATTGCTTCTTTGTCTCTCCTCCCCCCCCCAACTGATTCTTGTCTTTAAAAACATCTTGCCCCTGTAGGCTAGAAATAAACCCACAAGAGCAAAAAAAAAATGTTTGAGTCCCAATTTCAATATCCAGTAGCTTTGAGTCCCAGTTTCTTTTTTTTTCTTTCTTATGCCACCTTTGTTTATTTATTTATTTATTATTATTATTATTATTATTATTATTATTATTATTATTATTATTTATTGTTACATGTATACATATCTCCCCATTGCCCCCCCTCCCAGGTATACCCCAACCCCCCAGTGTCTGTGTTGATTGGTTATCCGAGAGATGCAAATCAAAATGACAATGCAATACCATCTTACACCTGACAGAATGGCAACCATCAACAAATCAACAAACGACAAGTGTTGGCGAGGATGCGGAGAAAAAGGAACCCTGCTGCACTGTTGGTGGGAATGCAGACTGTGCAGCCACTGTAGAGAACAGTATGGAGTTTCCTCAAAAAACTAAAAATGGATCTCCCAGTTTTATTTTTTTGAGCCTGTGTTTATTATTACCTTTTTTAAAAAATATATTTTATTCATTTTTTACAGAGAGAAAGGGATAGAAAGTCAGAAACAACGATGAGAGAGAGACATCGATCAGCTGCCTCCTGCAGCCCCCTACTGGAGTTGTGCCAGCAAGCAAGGTACATGCCCCTGACCAGAATTGAACCTGGGATCCTTCAGTCTGCAGGCCGACGCTCTATCCACTGAGCCAAACCAGTCTCGGCTATTATTACCTTTTTCTTTTTTCTTTTTACAGCATTCCCTTTAGCATTTCTTACATTGCTGGCTTGATAATGATAAACTCCCTTAGCCTTTTTATTTTTTTTCTGCGAAGCTTCCAATTTCCCCTTCGATTTTGATTGATAATCTTGCTGGATAGAGTATTCTTGGATTCAGTCCCTTGCTTTGCATCACTTTGTATGTCTCCTTAAATTCCCTTCTAGCTTGATGCATTTCTGTTGAGAAGTCATTTGATAATATGATGGGGGATCCTTTGTAGGTAACTGTCTCTCTCTTGCAACCTTTAAGATTCTCTCTTTGTCATTAACATTTCCCATTGTAATTATGGTGTGTATTGGGATTCATCTTGCTTGGGACTCTTTGTACTTGTGTAATTTTTTTCTTTCCCATATCAGGGAAGTTTTCTGTCATTATTTATTCAAATAAATTTTCTGATCCTTGGTGCTCATCTTTTCCTTCTGGCTGCCCTATTATACATATGTTATTTGATTTTGCATTGTCCCAAACTCCCTTAGGCTCTCCTCCTGCTTTTTTTCTCTCCTTAGTTGCTGTACAGATTGGGTTTCTTTTTGTATTTTATCTTAAAAGTCACTAATTTGGTCTTCTGCTTCTTCCAGTCTACTGTTGAAGCCTTCCATGTTTTTTTTTTAATTATAGCTATATCATTTTTCATTTCTTCTTGATTTTTGCATGTGTTGTTGATTTTCTTATCTATCTAGTGTATGAACTGTATGACCATTACTCTGAATTCTTTTTCTGTTATGTTGCATGCTTCCATTTCACTTATTTCCTTTCTTGGTGATTCTTCCTTTTCTTTCCTCTGGGAATTGTTTCATTGTCTCCCCCTGGCTATCACCACAGGGTTCAAATGTCAAGTTGTGGGGTCCTCGGCCATGTGCACTGGGAGTTTTGCACCCCCAAGTGTCACTGAAGAGCTCTGAGACCATGATATGCGACTGGTATGGGGTGGTAGGAGCCTCATTCACCCCAGGTCAGAGTCATAGGCCTTTAGTGTGGCCTCATGTGTGCATCAGAATCTGAGGCCCTGCCTGCATCATATTGAAACAGAGAACCTGCTGAGGTGTGCCAAAATTCAAAGTCCCCTAGTGCATGTCAGGAGTCAGATGCTCCCTGTGTCTGTGCTGAGAATCGAGTATCAGAGTCTCTGTTGCTTGCACTGAGAATCAGGGTCCCTTTATGCACATGCACCAAGAATTGGAGTCACTGGCTCTTAGTGTGAATGTACTCAGAGTCAGGGATCTCAGGCACATGCAATGAGAAACAGAGTCTAGTCACTGGTGCTCATTGCTGCCTCTTGCATGGAGATTCAGGGTTCCCAATCTGCTTGGGAAACAGGGTTGTAAAGTCTCACTGGGTTGGCAGGAGGTCTACTCTTGCCCTGCGGAAAACAGCCTCTGTCTGCTCTTGCCCTGAATCAAAGTCAGGTGGCACTGCTGCTCAGTGTGGGTGTGGGGTCTTGTCCCATAGGTGTGTACTGCAGGAAACAAACTCCCATGACCATGCGCCCAGGCTCAAATCCAGCACTGCCCCCTTGTGTGTGCATGGGGTCTGGTCTTGGGTTCTCATGTTCAGGTTCAAATTCAGTGTAGCCTCTCTGCTTGGGTGCAGGGTCTAGTCTTGGGAAACAAATTCCCTGGCTTTGCGCCCCTAGGCTCAAATTCTGCACTGTCTCCCCAAGTGGGTTCAGGATTTGGTTGTGGAAAACAATCTCCCCAATGTTACATACCTAGGCTCAAATTCAGCACATCCTCCCTGCCTGGGCATGGAGCCTGGATGAGAGAAACAAACTCTCTGAGTTATCACGTCCAGTTTCAAATTCAGTGCAGCTTTTCTTCTAGGGTACAAACTCCCTGGGAAACAAACTCCCTGGGTTTGCACCCCCAGGCTCAAATTCAGCTTTGTCTCCCTGCATGGGTGCAGGATCTGGTCGCGGAAAACAATCTCTGCAAGGCCCTGCACCTATGCTCAAATTTAGTACAGCAGTCTGCCTGGGCATTGAGACTAGTTGCGGGAGACAAATTCCCCTATTTTGGGCATCCAAGCTCAAATTCAGTGCTGTTTCCTTGCCCTGTCTGGGCACAGGATTGGGTCACAGAAAAGAGTCTCCCCAAGGATGCATGCCTAAGGTCAAATTCAACAGTCTCCCTGCCTTGGCACAGAGCCTGCTAGGGGAAAACAAACTTCCCCTAGTTCGCATGTCCAGGCTCAAATTCAGTGCTGTTTCCCTGCCCCGTGTGGGCGCGGGTTCTGGCCCCAGCAAACAATCTCCCCAAAGATGCACACTTAGGGTCAAATTCAGCAGTCTCCCTGCCTTGACACGGAGCCTGCTCATGGGAAACAAACTTCCCATGTCTGACACCAAGGCTTAAAGTCAAGTAGAATTGGCACTGCTGCGTGTGTGCAGATAGCCCTATTGTGCTGCCAGAGTCTGGCAGTTCCTATCTGCTGCCATGGGGACAGTGAGGGAGGGGGATTGGCTTTGTGATTCACAGAAATCTGCAGCCGGGGTGCCTGTAGTCTTGGTGTCTGCAGCTGTGGTCGTAGGTCTTCTACCAGAGTGAATGTAAGGTCCCAGTTTGCTACTGAGATCAGACTGGGTGGTGGCGAGGCAGGGATCCTAGTCTTAAGCATTTCTGTTCTTTAAGATGTAGTGCTCTCTGTGCTGCTGGTGTCCTCCCTGGATGTTTGCTGTCTAAGACTGCCTGGATTGGCAGCCCCTTAGAG
Organism: Lasiurus cinereus; assembly: GCA_011751065.1. Lineage (NCBI taxonomy): Eukaryota > Metazoa > Chordata > Mammalia > Chiroptera > Vespertilionidae > Lasiurus > Lasiurus cinereus. Next base: position 4,948,928 of record JAAGEH010000013.1, read on the forward strand.
GACCTGCAGGGTCTAACTGTCCCTATTTCACTCACACACACACACACACTCAGGTCCATACACTGCTCTCTTACACTCTCCCTCCCTACCTTCCCGCCGGTCACCATCTTTTCCTCTAGTATCTATTTTATGCCTCCCCTTTCAGCCACCCCACTCTCCTGCTTGGACTCAGCCATAGGTAACAGTTTCTTGTTTATGTTCCCACTGACATTCTGGGCATGTATAATAACAAATTTATTATTTAAGTATTTCAGTTTGTAAGTTTTATCCTCCCACACAAAAGTTACTGCCTCTAGTACGTGTCCCACCAGGTATCGAACCTGCAACCTTTTGATGTATGGGATGATACTCCAACAACTGAACCACTTAGTCAGGGCTACTTTGTTTATTGTCTGTCAACAATTTAACTTGGGTATCATGCCATGTGAATACATAAATAGTTTATATGTAAGCATATATTCATTATTTAGCATATATTTATTGAGAACCTATTAATTAACAAGCTTGTGCTACACACTGAGATACAGCAATAAACGAAACACAAAAATCTCAACCCTAGTTTAACTTATATCACATTGGGGAGAAACAGAAAAGCAATTACAAAAACCATATGTTAAATGATGGAAAATGTTACAGAGAAAAAGAAAATATTCAGCCCACCTGAATGTACCCTTAATTACTGTGGGACACCTGCATGAGAAAGGTGGTCAACACATGATGTTGAGCTAGCCAAAGCGTAGGCAGCGCAGGGAGCAGTCCTGCTCAGGCAGTAAAATTTAAGGCCTGAAGAAACTCAGGATCAGGGCATAGCTATACAGCAGGGAAAGGGTCCATTGCCCTCCTATTCCAAAATCAGCCAGCACTTCCTGAAACAGAAACCCCACTGGAGAGAGAAACACCTGCCCACTAGCTGGGGACTAGGTGAGGAGGAACCCACCTGAGCCAGTCAGCAAAAGAAGTCTGGACTCTGGGGCATAAATTGTGAACTGGATATTCTTTGTAAATTGTTCTCTTACTTGTTTGTCTCTTTTGGAGATTAAATACCAGACTGGAGGGAGGGAGTAATCAGAGGGCACCAAATCATGTTGAGGCCCCCACACAATCTGTCCCCTGAGAGGTGGAATGTGGGTCTCACAGAAGAGAAATGTTACAGGTACCTACAACAAGAGATATATTGACCTCCACAAGAAGGAACCCCAGGAAGGCTGACTTGGGCAGTATGGGAAAATGCACTTTCTAAGGGTGAGGTACAGAAAGGGCTGTCACAGGATGATGTGAGCTCCCTGTCATCCTGAGGTTATTATTCAAGTAGAGAGCATTGGGCCACTTTTTAAGGGGCCCATCATTCAGCAAGAAGTTAGTCTCAGGGTGCTTGCAGGCTCATAGACCTTAAAATGCCCTCATCCTTCTGTATTTGTCAGCCCTGGTCAGATGGCTCAGAAATACCCACAGGGACTACAAGCCTTTCCTATGGTTTCAAAAAAGGATTAGCATTAGCATCCATTAGTGCTCTAACTGGAATCTTAATTGCTAGTCTCACTCCTAGTATTTGGGTTTTATAATGAATAAGTGGTGTATATCCCCTTCACTACCACTCCCCCTAGGGATCAGTTCTCAGCTGTGCCTATGCTTCCCTTCACCCACTACCCACATCCCCCAACAAGGCTTGGAGGCAAGAATGATCTTCCCCAGGGTATCTGCTTTGTGCCTTCTCCCCAACCCCCTTCCAATGAGCTCAGGAAATCAGATTTAATCCACCAGGCTCCTGTTGCTTAGCAATGGAAGAGCCTGCTCCTAGCAACCAGGAACCGTAAAGATGCTGCTGAAAGAGGGGGATGTCTGGGTCTTGATCTTGCTCAACTTCTGACTGCTGGCATCCCTGATATTTTTCTTATTGGATAGACAGCCTTCCATTGTCAGATGCCATGTCTGAAAAGGATGATTTTTAAGATAGCTGCTTGACCTCACTCCCTGTCATGCCAGCCTGGAGCCTCTTGGAATCCTATTTCCTAGGCCAACAGGTGAGAGTTCATGATCACACCCGGGTGGCTCTAGTATTACCCTCACCAAAGAGAGATAGAGGCCAGTGGCTATGTTGGTATCTTCAGTCTTACCTGGTGAATGAGATTGGAAGGTGGCTGCATTTTAATACCAGCCCATGTGGGCCTGAAAGGAGGCAAAGAGCCAAATGTGGTACTTCCATCTTCTAAGGTCAGGAAACTGAGAGTCAGAGATGGCCCACACAGTCTTTCAGTGACGGTTAGGTCTGAATCAATGCCAGAAGTCAGGGCTTCCCAACACCGTCATCCATAAGACTTCCAGGCCACTGTGTAACACCAGATGCTCCTGTTTCCTTTCCCCAAAGGTCAGCGAGGACAGGTTTCTCTACCTAAAGAAGAAGCCCCTTATATTTTGGAATGGTCCCAGCACAGGGTGATCAGCAGTGCAGATTTTTTAATTTGATGAGCTGCTTTCCTAGACTTTTCCTAACATAATCTGAGTTCATTAGTATCTCCCAAGAAAGGCCTGCCTGGAACTTGGGCTCTGTGAATGGGTGCTAATAGGTATCTTACTTAATCACAGGTCTCACTGGTCTTCATAGAATGTGCACATTCATGCATCACCTCAATCCTTCTGTGTGTCCTCAAGCTCTGACAATGTGGTTGCCCCCGGGAATAAACCATGGAAAGTGGGGACTGTGGGAAACTGGTATCCTACAGGGGAGCCACACCTCTCATGTCTCCTCCTGAGCCAGGACCCAAGGCAAGGAAAGTCATCTCCCAAGCAAAACTTCTTTCTACCTCTCCCCCTCCTGTGTTTCTCCCTTTCTGCTTCCCAGGCTTCATTTCCTGGCAGCCAAACAGATTGTCACAGGTTGAGAGGAGTAGCACAGATGCTGCCTAATGAGGGGGTTGAAATGAGGGGGGTCAAAATCTCTGTCTCCAGTCCTAAGCCACTGCCAGCAATGTCACTGGTGTTCACAAAACACTCACTTTCTTAAATGTAAGATTGTTTTTCTCTTTAATGAAAAGCCTTCCAAAGTTGAATACATAAGCCACATCTAGGTAAACACCTCCTTGATCCACCTTTTTCCATTTCATATTGAGAATGTTTTGTTATGGGAAATGTCAAGATTATACACAAGTAGAATAACATAACTAGTTGTCTTGTGTACATCACCCAGCATCAACAACTATCAAGTCCTGGCCAGATAGCACAGCATTATATCTGTATGTACTTAGTAGATAGCTTTGAGACATAAGAGTTCTCTTTTTTTTTTTAACATAACTACAGTGTTATCTCAATGCCTAAAGTAATTAACAATAATCCCATATCATAAAATACTCTCTCAGTGCCTCCTCAATGTCATCAAAGGTTTCCTCCCTCCCCCAGTGCATTTGATTCTAAGTACAATCTACACATAAATATACAGATTCCCCTGTCTGAACAGTATAAAGGAAAAATTTTGCTATACTCTCTTAATTTCAATAACTGAGGTGTGTGTATTAAACTGATAAAAGACAGAGTAACAGGAGGAAAAACGGAATTTATTTACATGTCCATCCTCCATACAGACAGAAGTACTCAATGATGTTAACTCAAAGTGGTGGGTGGAATTTGGGGTGCATATACCACCTTAACTCATGGAAAGTGGGCGAAAGTGTGAAAAATAAATAGCTTTTTGGAAGAAGCATGGATTTTCAGGATAACAAACACTTGATAAGAAAACGTGTGATAATGTTTGTGTATATAAGTGTGAGTGGTCTTTCTGTATCCTCCAAGGCCACAAAATTCCCCCTGGCAGAAGGGATTTGGAGTAAATTTCACCCACAGTATACTTTCTGGGAGTATATCTGCCCTGAAAAGAAATTTCTGGCAACCTTATTTCCCAGAAATTGCTGTTTTTAGTCAGATAAGGGAAAATATGAGAAGGCTTTTCTCCCCACTGTTATATGTTGAATCTCAAACATCTGCATTTTAAAATAATATTTACACTAACTCTGGGGTTCCAAGTAGGTCCCCCCCCCAGTATACTGAAATAGCAAGGAACTGAAATGATCTTGAAAAACCATTGTCCCCTGACTCTTGCTGAGATCTGTAAGCTCCACCTTGAGCTATGTGTGGCACCATTAGTTCCCAAATTTTGATATGAGGAGGCTGAGATTCAAAGTTGTGAAATGAAGAGCTCAAGATTACTTAACTACTGAGGCACTGTCCCAGGTCAGTAAATCATGTCAGGAGTCCATAGTCTTAATTTGTGTGTCCTGACAACCACACTCTGCCACCCCCTCCCATTCTACCTCCAGAAAGGTGAGGGGAAGCTTTAGGAAGGAGGCAGAAAAGGCCTCCACTTGCTTGGTGTCCTAACCAGCATCTGTCAAAGAGCCATGCAATCCCACCTCCTTAAATTCTGTAGACCATTTCTCCCCTTCCAAGTGGCTGTCCTAGAGTGCATATATCTCAGTCAGCCCCATCCCCCAGAAGCTACTTGAAATTGGGAACCTTGATTTTGGATATATGTGACTCACCTAGTGTCATTTGTAAGGCAATTCCCACTGAGGAACCTACTGACTGATTGCCTAAGTGAGGAGGGCCCTTCTGGAGGGTGGGATGGATGTACAGGCAAGTCTTTGAGGAAAGATCCAGGGCCTCAGTTGGGAGCAGCCATCTGACATTCGAGAGTGATAGTGGTCTCTCTTATTCTCAGAAGAAGCATGAGAGTGTCCAGGGAGCAGACTTGGCTTAGGCATCCTGAGGCCAGGGGCCTCTGGCCTCACTCTTCCCTCCCCTAAGCCAATCACCCTCTAAGGGCCTTAGGGAGACCTCATCTGTGCAGGAAAGACACACCAGAGAATGGGCCAGGCTATCCTGTGATTGAAGGAGACCTCTCAGCTTGGAATAATGAAATCCACTCTGGTTGGAGAGCCCTGGCAACAGGGCTGGTTCTCTGCTCTTTCGTTAAGCTGCTCAGTGATCCTGGGTGGGCAACATCCTCCATGTGGGTCTCACTTTCCTTACCTACACAATGAAAGGGCTGGAACAGATGATCTCCAGAGGCCCATTAGCTTCCACATTTCTAGGATTGCCAGGAAAGGGGGATCCACAACCTTCCTTGGTAAGTAGTTGATTATCTTAATTATCTTTGCAGTCAGGTGGATCTTCCTGCCTGTTTCCTACTGTCTCTGAGCCTTATTTCCTCTGACAGAGGCCCAGGCCTGGGTAAGCATGTTTATTGTTCCAGAGGTACCTGGGTGGGCATCAGGAATTTTCATCACTACGACTCAAGTCACAATGGTGGGAGAGGTGTCTGGAGTCCTGAAGTCTCTGCTCCCAATCCCAGAAGTGTTCAGGAGACAGCAGTGTTCAGACACCAGTGAGATGAGCAATCGTGGCACTGATTGGCTCCCTGCTTTCCATGTACCCCAGCCTCTCCATTTCCCAGACAAAGAAACAAGAACCTGTCCAAGGTCATACAGAGCTGGGACAAGGATGAGCTTTGGGTCAGGAAGAGCTAGCATCCTCCTCAGGAGGTAACTTTCCTGGGCAGGGGTGAGTATATCAAAGATGAGAACCAGTCCACTAAGGAGCAAAGTTGTGGCACACAGTAAAACCAGGTTGTGAAGCCCACCCTCAGGGAACTCCTGGGTTCTCCTGGGTAGAACACAGAACACACAGGAACACACAGACATGCACATATGTATGCATGCCACAGGAAAGGAGGTCACAGCATATCTGACTACCAAGTGCCTGAGCTGGGCCACTAACTTGACCATGTGAACAGTAGTAGTCTTCTGGCTACTTCATTTACTCAATGAATAATGAGGGAGTTCTTGGGAACCAAGCAGTGAACAAGGAGGATGTGGTCTCTGCCTCGCAGAGTTTACAACCTAGGTAGACAGGCAGGTACTCAAAAGGAGATTCTGACCCAAGGAGCCACCCATAGGCCAAAAGAAATTGAGGCTGTGGGAGCCCAGCAGAACCCATGTCAGGCTCAGGAATAAGACGTATGCTACAGGCTCTGTTCTGGCGATGCCCTGTTCTGGAGGCGTCAGTTCTGGTTAATTAGGAAGGTAGCCCTAGGGAGCAATTGGTCAAGTCAGGTACTCATGGTCAAGGGTATGGATGACCTTCAGGAACTTTTTGTCATCTCAGTGAGAGTTGGAAAAACTCTGGGGTTTGGAGGAGAAACAAGGCTCCCCTTATACAGACCAGGGCTTCTTGAAGTGGTAGGTTGGGATCCCAAAGCTCACTCTTGAGTCTTCAGTGACTTTGGAACAGATGGTGCATATGAACTGATGTTCTTTTTCTTCCTGTTTGAAATGAAGTGTGGGTGTTGGGCCTCAAAAAATGGCAAACATTCAACTGTTCTGCAAAAAGCTTTCTCCTTCCCCCTACTCATGCAAAGGGCTAAGATGTTTCCTTCTTCAAACTTGTACTTATGATTTGTCTTCCATTGACTTGGCAATTAACATAAAGGGCACTGAGAAAGCCTGCCCCTTTCCTCCACACCTGCTGCTCATTTCCTGTGTATGTGGGAGGAAGTGACTCAGGAAGGAAGGAAGGAAGGAAAGAAGGAAGGGGGTAAAAGCATGGGAAGAAGTTCTGTGGATTCTAGATATACTGAGCTCAGTGACACACAGAGATGTTTAAATGAAACTTTCAGGGGGAAAAATAAGGAAATGCCTTGTTTAAGTTGCCTGGTCATTCCCATTCTTTTGTTTCTGTGTTTTCTTGTTTCTGGAGTGTTTTGTAAGTACTGAGCTCTTGAGGCACTGTATGTTTCCTTAGAACAGAAAGGAAAGGATCCTCTGGTCCCTTGGGCACCCCCTTTCTAAAACTTTCCATCTATGTGGAGATGTTGCCTCTTTGCCACTGGTCCTGATTGGGGGCCTGGGTTCATGGAAAACAGTGATCCCGGTGGGCTGGCAGTCCCTTGGGGCCCAGATTTTACTTCCATTCTCTCCTCTATGTTGAGCCCTACCCTTGTCAATCCTCAGGTGAGGGAGAAAGCACAGGTGTGGTGCAACTATTCCCTTCTTTCTCTGAGCTGAAATTTGAAGACCAGAGAACACAGGGATCTTGCCCCTGTTGCAATGATCAGGAAGTGGAAATCCTATACAGTATTTTACTCAGTTACTGGTAATTTAAAGCAATGAAAGCACATTCTCAATGAATCTCTAAGAAACAATTATCAACATAAACCCAGTGTAATTCTGGGTTTATCCCTTTTACCCCCTGTAGTATTTCACAGACAGGTTAACTGCGTTCCAGAGAAGGGAGGTCATTTGCTTAAAGTTCCACAGCAATCAATTGCAAAACTGATTTCTTCATAATAGGTTTCTTCATAACAGATAACCTTTATAAATATATTAACTAGATGTCTAAGTTTATGAATGTTGTCCCTTTCTAATTGTTAAAATTAAAACTCTGCCTCAAAGTTGGCATGGTTTAGATGACAAATTATTTACATGTCATCTATTTTACTTCTTAAGCATTATTTTATACAATTCTTATAATAATCTTATAATGTGACAATTATTACCCCATTCTACAGAGTAGGCAAATTAATTTGATAGTGTTAAGTTACTTGCCTGAAAACATACAAAAAGAAATGATGAAGATAGTGCTAGAAATTCAATTGTCAGTCTATTCTTTAGTGTCTACAGACCAATCTTTTACCATTGAAGCCCGGGCTATGTACAGAAGAGCTGCTTGACCTCCACTTGTACTCTGTCAGAAAAGGTATTTTCCTGGGCTGGGTAGACAATGTAGAGAGCAAGCAACCCAGGGTGGGAGGGTGCAGAGGGATATTTTTCTTGGGCCTTTTCATTAGCAGCTAATGGCAACAGCATACTCCAGTTGCGTGAGGAGGTTGGAAAGGGTGCAGCTATAGCTCTTTGTGCAAGTAGGGCAAAGGGCAAGACTCAATACTGCTGCTACTACCTCTGGTGGGCCCCATCTCTGCTCTGGTTCCCTTTTGTTTCAGTTTCCAGGAAAACCAACTTTGTGAAACTGTCTCCCCCTAGGTAAATGTCAATTCCTATCCAGAGAGGGACTGGAGACTCCACTTCCCACCCTGCCCTCTCATGTTCCCTTGTGTAGCCTGGCACTGTAGACTGAGAAAGTTTATTCTGAATAAAGCCAATTCTCTCCTACTAAACTCCAAACTTCAAACACACAGCTAGTCTTTTTATGTACAATATTTATTTCTGACGGAGTTTGTTTTGGCATGGAGGCACCCCCTCCAAAGAGCACATGTCTGAAACAGCTTCCGTTCCTCTTCACCTTGGTGCTTGGTAGCTTGTCGACCCTACCCCCACCCTGGATCTTGGGGTTTGCCACCCAAATAGAAGAATGGAATAGGCTGCAATGGGAGCTATGCAGCCTGACTTTTACTGGTATCTGTTGCCCCACCAAAACCCACCAGGGATCCTTAGCCAGAATTCAGGTTAGTCCCTGCCCCCCGGTGTGGAAAGAACCCCTGAGGTCTTCCAAGCCGCCCTGCCTTGGACCTGATGGTAGGATCTCAGCTACTGTCTTCGAAGTGTTCCATGAAATATGCCCATTCTCTACAAGGTGGAAGGGTCCCGGTAACATCTTTGGGGTACTATGTCCAAGCACTATGTAGGATGCTTAAAACCTTGAGAGTCCTCAGCTCTCTCCTCCTCACTCTCCAGAAAGTGTCCTCTCTCTTGTTAATATCTTAATTCTTGGTGTACTAGAAAAATGTAATGTGTTACTTTAGGCTCTGGTAATAACAGATTAGTGATTTTGAGTGATACACTTTAATCTCTCTGGGCCTCATTTTCTCCATATGTGAAATGAAGAGGTTGGTTTAGATGAGCACTAAATGTTGCTATTCCAAACCATTGTGTGTATGGTTTAGTCTTAAGTTCCTTCTTACCCTCCCTAAAACACTAAGACACCATCCTCCTCAGTGATGGCTTACAATGCAGCCTCCACACCCTATGGACACAATGACCAGTTAACTTTTAAACATTCCCCTAGTACCATGTGTGGGCTCTCCAGTACCTAAAGATCTAGGTTCTTTTCCTGGCACTGTTATTCAAAGCTCTCCACACCCAGAGTTGGAGAAAGGCTCAGGACACATCCCTTTTGTGAAGCTCCCTGGATATTTTCAAATGAAAAAAAAGGTCAAATTATGGTATCAGAAATTGTGATGCTTTTGAAATACTTACCCTTAACAACTAAACATTTAAACACCCATCATCAAATAGAATGCAGTGAATGGAAAACCAACTCTGTGAAACTGTCTCCCCCTAGATAATTACAGGATTAAAAAGATCTATATTAAATACCTTTTCTGAATGAGACCTCCAGCCAAATGGTTCTTCTGACCTCCTCCTGCATTCCTCACTCCCCACAACGGACCCTGACAATGGACAATTCTAGTTGAGCAATCCAGAGCTTCCCAAACTTGGCAGTGCCCTTTAATTACTTAGGTGGTGCAGATGTAGCCAGACAAGCATAGTCACCAGGATAGCATTTTGTGGATCACTGGACCAGCTCCCTTTACATGTGTGTTACCCTCCTGCTTGGAGTGGCCAGACTTTTGGCTTCCATTGTTTCATAGCCACCTCAGCCCCTGGTGCCAGACCAAAGTCCTGGCAGGTTCTTAGTCAGTGCTCGTTTCATGGCTGAAGAGCAAGTTTGAAATGTGTTTACAATTCTGCCTGTGTTCCTACCCTTCCCTTGCCTCCTTCAGGGACAACCTCAGAGCCTCTACAAAAAGACACTCCAAACCTACAAGACCATCACATTACCTTACCTCTACCTCTACCCAAATTATATTTTTCAAACCTCTGTTTTCCTATCCCTGCAGGCTCCTGACATTCTCTTTAGCTACCTCACTTCTATGCCAGCTTCCTTTGTTCCTGCTCTGAGGGCTTCACACTCAAGTAAAAGGAAACAGGGAGCATACTGTGTTTCTTTTTTATATTTTATTTTATTTTTTAAAAATTCAATGGAATTCTATGCTGCCATTAAAAAGAAGGAATTCTTACCATTTGCAGCAACCTGGTTGGAACTGGAGAGCCTTATGCTTAGTGAAATAAGCCAGTCAATGAAGGAGAAGCATCACATGATCGCACTCATTGGAGGATAATAAAGAACATTATAAACTGATGAACAAAAGGATAGATACAGAGACAGTAAAGCTTCAAACAGACTGTGAAATTACAGCAGGATGATTAAAGTTAGGTGAGGTAAATAAGAGATCAATCAAAGGACTTGTATCTATGCATATAATCATAACCAATGAACATAGACACTGGGGGGTTGGGGTATGCCTGGGAGGGAGGGGGGCAATGGGAAGATATGTATAAAAAATTAATAAAAAAAAAGAATAAAAAAAAAATTATTTTTATTGTTGAAAGTATTACAGATGCACTCCCCTCCCCCACAATTGACATTGCTCTTCCCCACTTCTATTTCCTCCCCAGGCCTTCATCCAACTATTGTCTGTGTCCACTGTGTTTCTTTTGTCTGAGTTTCTCTTGACCCATTCTGCTTTCTTTGCTGCCTTATGGGCACATGCATAGGTATTCAAGTGAAACAAGCCCAGACTTGAAAGTTAAGAACTTCGAGGAATTTCTCTGTTCCTGGTACAAGCTGTTTGCCTGTTTTGCACCTTGGTTACATCATCTATTGAGCAGTTATAAAAATAATGAAATTAAACTCTGAGCTTGGTAGAAGATGGGATGTTTACCTGATCTCTGGCATTCCAAGCACATGGTGACCACGGGGCACCTGGAGTGTACTACTAATGATTGGGAAGTTATGCTTGTGATGATGTGAGTTACAGTTGGAAATAAGGAAAAGAACACTAGACTGGGGATTAGAAGGCCCAAAGTTAGGCTTCCTTCTGGTACCAGGTTGCCTTACATACTTATGAAAGTCACTCAAGCTTTCTGATTCTAATTTATTCCTTTGAAAAATAGACTATATATAACATAGTAGCTAAGGGCAAGAGCTTCAAAGCCAGGCAAAGCTGGGTTGTAGTCTCAGCTCTACCACTACCTAGTTGTGTGATCTAGTCTAGTCACCGAATCCTTCTTGGTCTGTTAACTGACTTGAGAGAAAGTACATGGAGACACTAATAGTATTTAATTTATGAGGCTGTTATGCGGATTGAATGAGATGACATAGCTAACATACATAAGGAATTTAACATAGGGCCTGTTATATAGTAAGCCCTATATAAGTGGTTGCCATGACTACAATTATGAAGAAAAGAAACATGTAGGGGAGGACATCTGCTAGCGTATCTAACTTACACAGCTATTATGAGGATATAATGAGATAAGTGCCAAAAAAGTGTTTTGGAAGATAAGATGACTCTTCAAAGTGAGGTGGAATTGAAATTAAAAGACAGTAGTGCTAGGATCTCCCCCTTCTTGCTGCGGAGACATTTATTTTGAGTCTATGGGCTCTGGTTTCCTCAATGCTGGCATGAGCAGGGCTATTGCCTTCCCTGCCCCTCCCTTCTCCTCACCCTTGCCATGATGATTATTTGCTCTTTCTGATAGGCTGAATTGAAAGAGGGGGTTTAAGACCTTGACATCCATCCCTCAGCCAACTATACCATTTCCACACCATTATAGAAGCACTTCTCGGATAAATAACTAGTGTCCAGACCAGGCCCAGACTGTACTTCACATTTATCATGGTCAGGTTTCCTGCTGCTGCATTTCAGGATTTAGGATGTGCTGGAGCCTATGGGGTGCAATGAAGGCTCCGTGCTCTGAGCAGTTATTAACTTCTGCACACAAAGACAAACTGTTGCATAATGACCATTCAACAAACATGAGCTAGATAAAGGAGATATTTATTGTATGATTATGGGTTTTGCTTTAGTAGCAGCTTGAAAGGAGTGACTATCCTCATCTGCTCTCCCCAGAAAAAAGTTTCATTTCTACATGCCAGGTCTCTTATATTACCTCACTTTATCTTCACAAAATAAACCTCTAATTTGTGCTGTTATAATATATATTTTTCAGAGAGGAAACAGGCTTAAAGTGATGTGAAGTAAGTTGCTCAAGTTCCAACAGCAAGTAGAAGATCTTGTTTTTAAATTTATGTCTGCCCATCCCAGAAACTTCCTGCAGTGGTACAGGTCCAAGCCTGGTTCTAGCATGGCCAAGCTGGGGCTTAAGGAAATTTCTCAGTTAGGAAGAAAGTTGCCAACCAATGTAATGTCTTGTGGCCTGCAAGGACTTGTGATTTCTTTACTCTGCTCTTTCCCTCATTTTCTCCATCTCTCTCAGAAACACTTAACAGAAAGTATCAGTGTCCCTGAAAAATGCACTAAAAATGTTTTTGGTTGGTATACAATATTAAATTAACTGTATTAGTTTTAGGTGTATAGTATAGTGATTCAACATTTTATAACTTTCTAATTCTAGTAATCCCCTGTCGCTATGTAATCTTTTTAAAAAGATTTATGATTGATTTTTAAAGAGAAAGGAAGGCAAAGTGAGAGAGAGAGAGAGAAACATTGATGTCAGAGCAAGATATCGATCAGCTGCCTCCTCTCCATACCCCATTGGGGATTATGCCTGCAACCTGGGCATGTGTCCTGATTTGGAATTGAACCTGAAACCTTTCACTACACTGGACAATGCCCAATCAACTGAGCCACATTGGCCAGGGCTTCCTTTTCACAATTTTTGCCCTCTCTCCCACACCATTCCCTCTGGACTCTGATTCTGTGAATATGTTTTTCTTTGTTTATTTGTTTGTTTTATTCTTTTATTGTTTTTTATATATTTTATTGATTTTTTTACAGAGAGGAAGAGAGAGGAATAGAGAGTTAGAAACATCCATGAGAGAGACATCGATCAGCTGCCTCCTGCATGCTTCCTACTGGGGATGTGCACGCAACCAAGGTACATGCTCTTGACCCGAATGGAACCTGGGACCTTTCAGTCTGCAGACCGACACTTTATCCACTAAGCCAAACTGGTTTCGGCTGTTTTATTCTTTTAGATTCCACATATCATTGAAACCACACTGCATTTGTTTTTCTCTGTTTGACTTATTTTACTTAGCATAATATCCTCTAGGTCTATTCATGTTGTCACAAGTAGAATGATTTAATTCTTTTTAATGCTGCTTCATATTAATATATAGCATCATTTGATCAATCATTTATCCATCTATTCATGAACACCTAGGTTGCTTCTATATCTTGGCTATTGTAAATAATGTTGCAATACATATTTACACATATGCATTTACATTACAAATAGTGAATATATCTTTTTAAAAATCATGCTTTTATTTTCTTTAGATAACACCAGAAGTGGAATTTCTGGGTGATCTGGTAGATCTAATTTTAGTTTTTTGAGGATTCTCCACACTGTTTTCCATATTGGCTGCACCAATTTGCATTCCCACCAACAGTGCACAAGTGTTCCCTTTTCTTCATATCTTCAACCCATTTTGTTTGTTGACTTTTTGATAAAGTCATCCTGAAAGGTGTGAACTAGTAGGAAATGTGGTTTTGTTTTGCATCTCTTTGATGATTACTAATGTTAAACATCTTTTGATTAGTCTTTGGCCACCTGTATATCTCATTTGGAGAAATGTCTCTTCATGTTTTCTAACCATTTATGGATTGGACTATTTATTTTTTTGTATTTGAGTTGTATGAATTTCATATATATTTTGGTTATCAGTAATCAGCTCCTTATTGGATATATCATTTGTGAATATGCACATATATTCTCCCATTCTTTTTGTTTTGTTGATTGTTTCCTTCACAGTATAGAAGTTGTTTCTTTTTTTAAGAAATGTAATTTCTTTATTTATTAAGCTATTACATACATGTCCTTATCCCCACATTAATAAATCACTAACTCAACAAGTAAAAGAACTAGAAAGAGAGCAACAAGAAAAGCCCATGGTGAGCAGAAGGAAGGAAATAATAAAGATCAGAGCAGAAATGAATGACAGAGACCAAAAAAACAATACAAAAAAACAACAAAACCAAGAGATGGTTTTCAAAAGAATAAACAAGATTGATGAACCTCTAGCCAGGCTCACTAAGAAGCAAAGAGAGAGGACCCAAATAAACAGAAATGAGAAAGGCAAAATAACTACAGACCCCACAGAAATACAAAGGATAGTTAAAAAATATTATGAACAACTCTATTCTAACAAATTTCACAACCTACAGGAAATGGACAGATTCCTAGAAAAACACAACCTTCCAAAATTCACACAGGAAGATTCTAAAAATCTCAACACGCTGATAACTATGGAAGAAATTGAAGCAGTCATCAAAAACATTCCAGCAAACAAAAGACCAGAGCCAGACGGCTTCACAGGGGAATTTTACCAAACATTCAAGGAAGAACTAAAACCTATCCTTCTCAGAGTATTCCAGAAAATTCAAGAGGAAGGAACACTTCCAAACTCCTTCTATGAAGCCAGCATCACTCTAATACCAAAACCAGATAAAGATAACACAATGAAAGAGAATTACATACCAATATCCCTCATGAACATAGATGCCAAAATCTTCAACAAAATTCTAGCAAATAAAATCCAGCAGTATGTCAGAAAGATCATACACCATGACCAAGTAGGATTTTTCCCAGGGATACAAGGATGGTACAATATCCACAAATCAATAAACGTGATACATCACATAAACAAATTGAGAGATAAAAATCACATAGTCATATCAATTGATGCAGAAAAAGCATTTGACAAAATCCAACACTCTTTCTTAATAAAAACTCTCAGCAAGGCAGGAATAGAAGGATCATAACTCAACATAATAAAAGCCATATATGACAAACCCATGGCCAACATCATATTCAGTGGGCAAAAAACTACAACCATTTCCCCTAAAAACAGGAACAAGACAGGGATGCCCACTCTCACCACTCCTATTTAACATAGTGCTGGAAGTATTAGCCAATGTTATCAGACAAGAAAAAGAAATAAAAGGCATCCAAATAAGAAATGAAGACAGAAAAGTGTCCTTATTTGCAAATGACATGATACTGTACAGAGAAAACCCTAAAGAATCCATCCAAAAATTACTAGACGTGATAAATGAATTCAGAGATGTAGCAGGATACAAAATTAACACCAAGAAATCTATGGAATTTCCATATACCAATAATGAACGTATAAAAAGAGACACTAAAACAGCAATCCCATTTACCAGCACACCAAAATAAAATTAAGATACCTAGGAATAAACTTAACTAAGGAGCTAAAAGACCTATATGCAGAAAACTACACAACACTAAAAAAAGAGATAGAGAAAGAAATAAACAGATGGAAGAACATACCATGTTCATGGATTGGGAGAATCAATATCATCAAAATGTCCATTCTACCCAAAGCAATCTATAAATTCAATGCAATCCCCATGAAAATACCAAAGGCATATATCACAGGCCTAAAACAAACTTTCCAAAAATTCATCTGTAATAAAAAAGACTCCGAATAGCTTCAGCAATACTTAGAAAGAAGAATAAAGTAGGTGGGATCTCAATACCAGATTTCAAGTTGTATTACAAAGCCACTGTTCTCAAAACTGCCACGTACTGGCACATGAACAGACACATAGATCAATGGAATAGGATGGAGAACACAGAAATCGACCCAACCACTATGCTCAATTAATATTTGACAAAGGAGGCATGAACATACAATGGAGTCAAGACAATCTCTTCAACAAATGGTGTTGGGAAAATTGGACAGTCACATGCAAAAAAATGAAACTAGACCGCCAATTTACACCGTACACAAAAATAAACTCAAAATGGATAAAGGACTTAAATGTAAGACGGGAAACCATAAAAATACTAGGGGAATCCACAGGCAGCAAAATCTCCGTTTATAATGTTGTTTATTATCCACAAACGAGTGAGATCATGTGATGCTTCTCCTTCATTGACTGGCTTATTTCACTAAGCATAAGGCTCTCCAGTTCCAACCAGATTGCTGCAAAGGATAGATACAGAGACAGTAAAGCTTCAAACAGACTGTGAAACTACAGCAAGAAGATTAAAGTTAGGTGAGGTAGATAAGAGATCAATCAAAGGACTTGTATGCATGCATATAAGCATAACCAATGCACATAGACACTGGGGGGTTGGGGTATGCCTGGGAGGGAGGGGGGCAACTGGGAGATATGTATAAAAAATTAATAAAAAATAAAAAAAATCTCCGACATATGCAGAAGGAATTTCTTCACCAACACAGCTCCTCGGGCAATGGAAACTAAAGAAAAAATAAACAAATGGGACTACTTCAAAATAAAAAGCTTTTGCACAGCAAAGGAAACCATCAACAAAACAAAAATAAAGCCCACTGCATGGGAGAACATATTTGCCAATGATATCAATGATAAGGGTTTAATATCCAATACTTACAGAGAACCCATTCAATTTCACAAAAGGAGATAAACAACCCCATCAAAAAATGCACAACTGATCTATATAGGCACTTCTCCAAAGAAAACAGAAGGAAGGCCAAGAGACATATGAAAACCAGCACAAAGTCACTAATAATTAGAGAGATGCAAATCAAAATAATAATGCAGTACCATCTCACACCTTTCAGAATGGCTATTATCCACAAATCAACAAAGGACAAGTATTGGTGAGGATGCAGAGAAAAAGGAACCCTCATGCACTGCCTGTGGGAATGCAGACTGGTACAGCCACTGTGGAGATCAGTATGGATTCTCCTCAAAAAATAAAAATGGAACACTCATTTGACCCAGTAATCTCACTTCTCGGAATATACCCCAAGAAACTAGAAACTCCAATCAGAAAGGATATATGCACTCCCATGTTCACAGCAGTACAATTCACCATTGCTAAGATTTGGAAACAGCCTAAGTGCCCATAAGCAGATGACTGGATTAAAAAACTGGTACATCTACACAATGGAATACTATGCTGCAGTAAAAAGAATGAGCTTCTACCATTTGCAACACCATGGATGGATATGGAAAGCATTATGCTTCATGAACTAAGCCAGGCATTGAAAGATAAATATCACATGATCTCACTCATCTGTGGAATATAATGAATGATATAGACTGATGATCAAGATCAGATCCAGAGAATGAGTAGTTGATCAAAACATCAAACCTCAGGGAAGGAAGGGGTTGTTGGGATTAAGGGGGAGAAATCAACAGAGGGACTTTTGTACATGCATATGAGCATAATCATTGGGCACAGACAACGTGGAAGGTGGGGAATGAGAGGGAATCCATACCATGGTCACCATAACCTTAAGAGAAATTGTTTCATGAGACAAAGATTTTTAAATGAAACTCTGTAACATGAAAACCATTTTTGAAGGACATAGAGAGGTTTCCTGTAAATGTTGTAAGGATTGTAATTGAAAGTCAATATATTTGGCCTCTTGAGCTAAGGTAAGTAATCTGTGTTTTTGCCTCCCTGAAAAAGTTTGTATAAAATTACAAAAAGAAATTGACAGCCAGTTTGAAATTGAATTGGCTTTGCCTAGAGCAAAGAATATCCTTACATGATATTATTCTATAATATCATTTAATTTTTGATATTTCACAACAGCATATTGTACAACTGTCTCAAAGGAACTTACAAACTAATTCTTTGAATGTTTACCAGCAATTTTAAAAAAGGACATGAAAAGATTTAATCCCTTTCAGGTGGAATTAAGGCAATGGAAAGGCACTTGAGCATTCTATACTGGCCCCTCTTTCCTCTTTTGCCAAGAGGGACCCTCTTCTCACAACCAATGGCCCTAAGCTGTAGCTTGAGTTCTGTTTTCATGCAGAGGTTGAAGCCTTGAGGTGGCTAGTATAATGGATCTGTCTCTTGCCAAATGGTGTGATGTGGGCCCTCCCTGGAGAAGGAACCTGAATTCCCTGAGATAAGTGATCAGTGTCGGGGCCCCTGCCAGCAGGCGAGGGGATTCCCAAGGCAGGTGCTGGGTAAGGAGTCCACGGGGGCTTAGGCTACCATGGAGACAGAACTGAACCTCACAACACCCTGCTTGGTCCCGGAGGATGACTGGTTAGCCAGACATGGGTAAGATTCCTCAGAGAAGGAATGACCTAAGACAGGCACAGTCACAGAGGGGCCATCAGGAGAGAATTTGGGGGTCAATAGAGGTAGGGCCCAGACCCTCACCCCCAAAAAACTTGCAGGGGTCTGAACCTTCCCCCCTTCTGAGGGAGGTCTCCTGCCCCCATGGATACTTCGCTTCCCATGCTCAGCACAGATCTGGACCCATGTAACAAACAGAGAGGTGGCCCAAGTCAGGTCAGGACCCAGGTAACAGAGAGAAACATGCCGACAGCAGCTGTCATATATCTAAATTCAACATAGCACTAGGAATGCTCAGTGCCTGCTCAAGAATGCAAATAAACCTTTCCACTAATATATACAGGGTAATCTAAGATTGTTGCTAGAGTATTAAATTTGATGTAAAGGAGTTATCAAGCTTTCAGATTAATTTAAATTGACGAACTGAAATAAGTGAACACCCAAGAAAATTTAAGTGTACTGGACAAATAGCTGTTTCTAAAGTATTAATTAAAATTTCTATTGATAGCTCCTCTCATGGTAAAATGGCTTAATATGCAATGAACATAAAACAGGCATATTTGTGTGCAAAAAATTAAAATTTAAAGTTATCAAGATTGCATTAAAATTTTTTTACCAAATTATCCATTAATCAAAATAAAAAGGGGGGGGTAGGATATTACCATGTAAGGAAAAATATCTGGTAAGGAAATTACATCTAGAAATTTTTCACTTTAGAATATTAATTTTCATTTATAATTCTAACAGCAGGACACCCATGAAAAACATACATGGTGTCAAAATAAGCCAAGGGAAAAGCGGGTAGGCAAAAATAAAAAAGGACCCCAAGTCAATTTTATAGAAAAGATTCCTTTATTAACTTTGGTAGAGAATATCTTTATATACTTTCAGAAAACAACTCCAAGACCAAGTGGACTCCTGCAATAGAGATGAACTTACAGGTCTGCTCCAACCATAAGGAGAAGAGGAGAAACAGTCCAGAGAAAGAAGATGCTGATGACATCTTGCCATGGGAGCAGTCAGCAGCTGCACATCACTACAGGATGCCTAGGACCAAACCAGAGAGGGTCAGACCGGCATTGCCACCATTTGTCCATTATTCAGATACCATTGATGATGTGTATACATAAGGAACTGTTTGACATTGATATTGAAACTGGAGCTCAAAGCTATTGGACATTGAAATTGGGACTCAAACATTTTTTTTTCTTGCTCTTGTGGATTTATTTTTATCCTACAGGGGTAAGATGATTTTAAAGACAATAATCAGGGGTGTGTAGGAAGCAGATGCAGAGACAAAGAAGCAATGAATAGACTAGAATGCTACAGTGGGAAGGCAGGGGAGGTCGCTGTAGGAGATCAACCGAAGGACTTGTATGCATGTGTGTAGGCATAGCCAGTAGATACAGGACATTGTGGGTAGGCTGAAGGGGGAGACGGGTGAGGGCATGTCCTGGGGGATGTGGAGGGCTGGAGATGGCAATAGGGAAAAAATAAAAATAAAATAAATAAAAAAACAAAACAAATATATCACAATAAAAACGCCAACTCAAAAAATTAATTTCTTTTTTGGTTAAATTATTACATATGTGTCCTTATCCCCACATTAACTCCCCAAACCCTCCCATACATGTTCTCACCCCCCTGGTGTCTTTGTCCATTGTTAGGCTTATATGCATGCATACAAGTCCTTTGGTTGATATTTCTCCCTTACCCCTTCCCTCTCCTACCTTCCCTCTGAGGTTTGACGGTCTGATCCATTGTATTTGTCTCTTGATCTGTTTTTGTTCATCAGTTTATGTTGTTCATTATATTCCATAAATGAGTGAAATCATGTAATATTTTTCTTTCTCTGACTGGCTTATTTCACTTAGCATAATGTTCTCCTGTTCCATCCATGCTGATGCAAATGGTAAGAATTCCTGCTTTTTACCACAGCATAGTTTTCCATTGTGTAGATGTACCACCATTTTTAAATCCGCTCATCTGCTGATGGGCACTTAGGCTCATTCCAAATACTAGCTATTGGTAAAGGATGCATATATCTTTTCTGATTGGTGTTTCTAGAATCTTGGGATATATTCCCAGAAATAGGATGGCAGGGTCAAATGGAATTTCATTTTTTAGTTTTCTGAGGAAACTCCATACTGTTCTCCACAGTGGCTGCACCAGTCTGCATTCCACCAGCAGTGCAGCAGGGTTCCTTTTTCTCTGCATCCTCGCCAACACTTGTCGTTTGTTGATTTGTTGATGATAGCCATTCTCACAAGTGTGAGATGATACTGCATTGTCTTTTTGATTTGCATCTTTCAGATGATTAGTGACTTTGAGCATATTTTTTTTCATATGTCTCTTGGCCTTCCTTCTGTCTTCTCTCAAAAAGTAACTATTTAGGTCTGTTGCCCATTTTTTGATTGGATTCTTTCTCTTCCTTTTGTTAAATTATATGAGTTTCCTGTAAATGTTGGAGATTAATCCCTTATTGGTGATAACATTGGCAAATATGTTCTACCAACCAGTGAGCTTTATTGTTTTGATGATGGTTTCCTTTGCTGTGCAAAAGCTTTTTATTTTGATGTAGTCCCATTTGTTTATTTTATCTTTAATTTCTATTGCCCTAAAGGCAGTATCAGTGAAGAAATTGCTTTGGCGTATGTCTGAGATTTTGTTGTCTGTGGATTTCTCTAGTATTTTTATGGTTTCCCATCTTATGTTTAAGTCCTATACCTATTTTGAGTTTATTTTTGTGTATAGTGTAAGATGGTGTTCAAGTTTTATTGTTTTTTTTGCATGTATCTGTCTTAATTTTTAAAAAATATTTTTTATTGATTTCAGAGAAGAAGGGAGAGGGAAAGAAAGAGAGAGATAGAAACATCAATGACAATAATTGACAGGCTCCTTCCTGAATGCTCACCACTGGGTACTGCGCCCAAAATGCGAGCATGTGCCCTGACTAGGAATTGAACCATGATCTCTTGATTCATAGTTCAATGCTCAATCACTGTGCTACCCTATCCAGGATATATAGAAGCTTTTTAGTTGATAAAGTCCCATTTGTTTATTTTTGCTTTTGTTTCCCTTGCCTAAGGGGATATATCCAAAATGATATTACTCAGACTAATGTCAAATAGTTTACTACCTATGTTTTCTTCTAGGAGTTTTATGGGTTTAGGCCTTAAATTAGGACTTTAAAAAATGTATTTTATTGATTTTTTTACGGGGAGCAAGGGAAAGGGATAGAAAGTTAGAAACATCAATGAGAGAGAAACATTGATCAGTTGCACACTCACTACTGGGGATGTGCCCACAAGCAAGGTACATGCTTTGACTGGAATTAAACCTGGGACCCTTCAGTCCACAGACCGGTGCTCTATCCACTGAGCAAAACTGGTTAGGTCTACATTTAAGTCTTTAATCCTCTTTGAGTTTATTTTTGTGTATGGCATATGAAAGTGAAAAGGACATTTTAGATTGAAAACTTAGCTGTTTCCATGTTTTTATACCCCCTTACTTTGCCCTCTTTTCTCTACTCCATCCGTATGCTTTGACAAGGAATCCAAGGGTGCTAGGGATTGTCAGAAGATTCTTGCTCAGAGGTAGGAACACAGACTAATCTCAAAAGTGAGATTTACTTTGTCTTTGACACTTCATGTAGCCATAGCAGGTGGCCCTAACTGTGGAACCAACATTAGTATTTGTCTCAGCTCTGAAAATTGAAAGTTCATTGATCTTGACAGCCAGTCTTCCATGGATTAATTAGCTTGTCATTTGTCTGAGGGTTTCCTTCCAAAGTTTTTTTCGTAATGCTAGACTACAAGGATAGGGCAAACTGCTTCTGGAGATAATCCTGTCTCCTTCGGTTGTTAATTGGAAGGAGCTACCCAAATTGGCTACTTACTTAGTTCAAAAGTGTTCTCAAAGATGAGGGCAGGGCCCTATACAGTTTCGGTCTCAGGGCAGGAAGAGTCTCATTGTTGTAGCATTTGTTTCTTGTTTTGATTCTGCAAAGGTTCTGGTACTTCCTGAAAGCACATCTTAAAAAAATTAACCATCTGACCCCTGCTGTTCTTCCATAGTGTTTGGAGGTCATTGGAGCAGGCACATATTTCCACATAGGATGTAAACATTTGTTTCACCTAGTAGAGAGCCCCTGCTGAACTCTATATACCTTTGCCAGTCCCAGCTGTATTTATTCGTTCTGGCCCATGGGCTCAGAGTTCTTTTCCCAACCTCACAGGGTTCTGGTCAAATAAGGTATCTAGGTAAGCTAGAGGTAGAAAGGTAGAGATGCTAAAATTTTAAAGAAACAGGCAGGAGAATGGGCAGGGCATGGTGATACAGGACATGTTTTCTACCCTGCTATTAACTAAGTCAGTGGGCCTCAGTGTCTTCATCTGTAAACAACAAGGGGATCATTGATCAGCCCTTGCTTAATGCCTCTAAGTTGCCTAAGTAGTATACTACTAGAGCAGGGAGCTTGGGGTTAGAGGAAGACCCAAGATCATGACATGGATCCACCTGGAAGGTGTTGCCCAAGAGTCCAGGAATGCCAAGTCCATAGAGCCATTGCCTGATTGAGCACGTGAAAAGTACCTTTGAGGCAGGTAAGCATGAGTGAGAAGTAACTTGGGGTTAGGTTAATGTCTAAGGAGAAAGAGGAAAAGGAAATGCCTTGTGGGGCATAGAGAGGAAAGC
The DNA here is from genome assembly GCA_011751065.1 of Lasiurus cinereus. Taxonomy (NCBI): domain Eukaryota; kingdom Metazoa; phylum Chordata; class Mammalia; order Chiroptera; family Vespertilionidae; genus Lasiurus; species Lasiurus cinereus. Next base: position 4,971,712 of record JAAGEH010000013.1, read on the forward strand.
AGGTCTGTGGTGGGGCAGAGGGGAATCTTAGGGACTTTCTCATGGATCTCCAGTGGAGAGAGACCCAGAAGTAGAACAATAGAAGAGGAGATTTGAGTAGAGAAGTCTTACCAGAGCCTGTCAGGTATCATGGTGCAGTGGAAGGAGTATTAGATTAGGAAACCATAAACAGTTTTAGTCCTAGATCAGCAATGGAGCTGCTGTGTGTTCTTCAGTATTCTGTGTCCTCTCTTATCCTCAGTTTCTCCACCTATGATTTTTATGTTTTATTGAAGAACAATTAACATATAATAAACCACACATATTTAAATTGCACAATTTGATAAATTTTGACATACGTACACACTCATGAAGCCATTGCTACAATCAAAGTATTGGGTAGATCCAGCCAAAAGTTTCTTCATGTCTCCCTCTAACTCCAATGCCTGTCCCTTCCCAGCTCCAGGTCACCACTAAGATGCTTTCTGTCACTCTAGGTTTGTCTGTATTTTTCTAGAGTTTGGAGTTATACAGTACATATTTTTGTTCGCAGGCTCTGTTTTTTTTCACTCAACATAATTATTTTAAAGTTCATCAATGTTGTATATATCGATCATTTGTTCATCTCCTTTCCTCCCTCTCTCCTTCTTACTTCTCTTTCCTTCCTTTCTTTCATTCTTCCTTTTGGAGAGGTGTTATTAAATTTTATTAATATGGAAAGGTCTCCAACACATCAGTAAAATTTTAAAAAGCAGATTATAAGTGATAGGTACTATATACTGTCTTTGACAAAACTATATGGAAATCTGTACAGAAAAATCTGTAGTAATGTGTGCCAAAGTAAAAATAATTGTCTCCAAGTGATTGGAACAATAGTGATTTTTTTTTGGCTTTGCTTCTCTGTGTTTTTAAATGTTTAAATTGTGAAAATATATAGCTCTTACCAAGTAGGATAATGTTGCCCTGGTTGGGTGACTCAGTTGGTTGGAGCATCATCTCATACACTGAAAAGGTTGCAGGTTCAATTCCTGGTCAGGGCACATACCTAGGGTTGCAGGTTTGATCCCTGGTTGGGGTGGGCACAGAAGGCAACCAAACTCTCCCTCCCTCCCCCCTCCCTCCTTTCCTTCCTCTTTCCCTCCCTCCATTTCTCATTGAAAATCAGTAAACATATCCTCAGGTGAGGATTTAAAAAGGTAGAAAAACGTTACATTTTTAAACAGCTTTATTGTGGTATGATTGACATACAACAAACATCCCGTATTTAAAGTACAAAATGTGATTTTTTGATATATGTATATCATGAAGCCATCACTGTATTCAAGATAATGAGCATATCTATCATCCTCCAATGTGCTCTCCCTATCCACAGGCAACCATTGCTCTTCTTTCTGTTTCTACAGATTACCTTTTATTTTTTAGAATTTTATGTAAACAAAATAATAATTAGCTAGTTTTTAGTCTTGTTCTTTCCCTGACCCTATTTTTTTTAGATTCATCCAAATTGTGTATATATCAGTAGTTTATTTGTTTTTATTGCTGAGCACCATTACTTGATATTGGTGTGCCACAATGTGTTCATCCATTTACATACTGATGAACACTTTTGTTGTTTCTAGTTTTTTTACTTACAAATATAGTTGCTATAAAAGTCATGTATACATTTTTATGTGGACATATGCCTTCATTTCTTTTTGGATTGCTGACTCATTATAAATATATACACCTGCCAGAATGTCTACCATTAATAAATCAATAAATAATAAGTCGTGCCCAAAATGTGGAGAAAAAGGAACCCAAAGTACACTGCTGGTGGGAAGGCAGATTGGTGCAATCACTATAGAAAGCAGTGTGGAGTGTGATAAAAAAAATTTAAATGGAACTGCATTTGAATCAGTGATTCCACTTCTACAATATGTCCTAATTAACCTGAAACACCAGTTAGAAAGAATATATGCACACCCATGTTCATATCAGCATTAGTGACAAGATTTATGGTTTGGAAACACTTAAGTGCCCATCAGTAGATGAGTGGATTAAAAAGCTATCGTCCATTTGCACCATGGAATACTATGCAGCTATAAATAAAAGGATCTATTATCCATTGTGACAGCATGGAGGGCCCTGGAGATGACTATGCAAAGTGAAATAAGGCATTCAGAAAAAAATAAGTATCACATAATTTCACTTACATATGGAATCTAATGAACAAAATAAACTGATGAGTAAAATAGGACCAGAGGCATGGAAACATGGAACAGACTGACAAATCTCAGAGAGAAGGGGGAAGGGAGTGTGGAAGAGATTAACCAAAGAACTTACATACATACTAGAGGCCTGGTGCATGAAATTTGTGCATTCGGGATGTCCCTCAGCCAGTTATGCACCCTCTCCAATCTGAGACCCCTAGAAGGAGGTACTACTGTCAGTTTACAGGGATCTAGCCTAAACAGGCAGTCAGACATCCCTCTCACAATCCAGAATTGCTGGTTTCTAACCACTCATCTGCCTGCCTGATTGCCCCTAACTACTCTGCTTACCAGCCTGCTTGCCCCCAACTGCCCCCTGCCAGCCTGATCACCCCCAAATGCCCTCTGTGCCAGTGTGCTCACACCCAATTGCCCCCTTGCTGATCTGCTTACCCCCAATGGCCCCACCCCCCACCAACCTGATCACCCACAACTGCCAACACTTCTTGGCCTCCAACCACCTCTACCTTAGTCCCACCACCATGGCTTTGTCCAGAATAATGTCCAGAAGGTCTCCTGGAAGGTATCCCAGTCTAATTAGCATATTACCCTTGTATTAGTATAGATAGAGGCCTGGTGCATGGGTGGGGGCCAGTTGGTTTTCCCTGAAGGGTGTCCTGGATCAGGAGAGGGGTTTCCTTTGGGGTGTGGGGCAGCTTGGGTGAGGGGCCTATGGTGGTTTGCAGGCCAGCCATGCCCCATTGTGTTGAGGGTCCCCTCTGGGAGGGCATGGACAGCCTGGGTGAGGGGCTGAGTGCTGTTTTCAGGCTGGTCATGCCCTCTGGTGATCCAGGCTCCCAGCCCCGTCTTTTTTTTTTTTTTCAGAGTCTCCTTGAGTGGAAGCCAGGGCAAGCTGGAAACAGGTATCTGGGATTTATTTATCTTCTATAATTGAAACTTTGTAACCTTGAGCAGATTCCAGGGCCAGCCAGGGCAGACATGAAGCGTGGCTTTCTCCATCGCTGGAGGCAACCCAAGCCTCCTGCTAGCTCCAGCTCCATGGCTGCCACCATCTTTGTGGGGTTAATTTGCATCCTCACTCCTGATTGGCTGGTGGGTGTAGCAGAGGTCAATTTGCATGTTTCTCTTTTATTAGTGTAGATATGCATTGTCCATGAGCACAGACAATAGGGTAAAGGCCGGGGATGGGGAGGGAACTGGATGGTGGAGGCAAGGGGGAGGAAGGGGGAGAAAAAGGGAGACATTTGTAATAATCTCAACAATAAAGATTAAAAAAGTAAGTTGAGCAATAAAGTTAATTATCCTCTTTAAAAGGATAATTAAAACACCAGCCCCCTCCCACGCTCAGCACAGATCTGGACCCAGGTAACAGACAGAGATGTGGCCCAGCTCAGATCAGGACCCAGGTAACAGACAAAAACTTGCCAACAGCAGCTGCCCTATATCTAAATTCAGCCTAGCACTAGGAATGCTCAGTGCCTGCTCAAGAATGCAAATAAACCTTTCCATTAATATATACAGGGTAATCTAAGATTGTTGCTAGAGTATTAAATTTGATATAAAGGAGTTATCAAGCTTTCAGATTAATTTAAATTAGCAAACTGAAATAAGTGAACACCCAAGAAAATTTAAGTATACTGGACAAATAGCTGTTTCTAAAGTATTAATTAAAATTTCTATTGATAGCTCATCTCATGGCAAAATTGCTTAATATGTAATGAACATAAAACAGGCATATTTGTGGGCAAAAAATTAAAATTTAAAGCTAACAAGACTGCATTAAAAATTTTACCAAATTCTCCATTAATCAAAAAACCCCACAAAAACAGGGGGCAGAGTAGGATAATATCATGTAAGGAAAAATATCTAGTAAGTAAATTACATCTAGAAAATTTTCACTTTAGAAAATTAATTTCCATTTGTAATAATAACAGCAAGACACCCATGAAAAATATACATGGTGTCAAAATAAGCCAAAGAAAAAGCAGATAGGCAAAAATAAAAAGGACCCCAAGTCAATTTTATAGAAAAGATTCCTTTATTAACTCTTGGTAGAGAATATGTTTATATACTTTCAAAAAACAACTCCCAGACCAAGTGGACTCCTGCAACAGAGAGGAACTGACAGGTCTGCGCCAACCATGAAGACAAGAGGAGAAACAGTCCAGAGATGGAAGATGCGGACAATACCTTGCCATGTGAGCAGTCAGCAGCAGTGCATCGCTACAGGATGCCTAGGACCAAACCAGGGAGGGTTGGTCTGACATTGCTACCATTTGTCCACTATCCAGATACCATTGATGATGTGTACACATAAGGAACTGTTTGACATTGAAACTGGGACTCAAAGCTATGGGACATTGAAATTGGGATTCAAACATATTTTTTTTTGCTCTTGTGGATTTATTTCTAGCCTACAGGGGCAAGATGCTTTTAATGACAAGAATCAGGGGGTGGGAGGAAGCAGATGCAGGGGCAAAGAAGCAATGAACAGACCGTCGTGCTACTGTGGGAAGGCAGGGGAGGTTGGTGGGAAGGGGCCTGTAGGATATCAACCAAAGGACTTGTATGCATGCATGTGTGTAGGCATAGTCAGTGGATACAGGGGGTTGGGGGGCAGGTGAGGGCATGTACTGGGGTGTGGGGAAGGCAATAGGAGAAAAAGTAAAAATACAATAAATTAAAAAAATAACAAAACAAAACAATCAAGAATAATATAAAACACCAGCCCCCTTGCCTGGTAGATCAGTTGGTTAACTGATATAATCTGTGCATGTGTTTGTACTCTTAAAACTCAAAAAAAAAATGAAGAAGCTTTTGAAAACAGAACAAGGATTTAAACGTGTGCAGAGTCCTCTTAGGATCATGGAATTCTGGTTATGAGGTAGTGGTTTAAGTACAGTCAAGTTGCAGGATACAAAATCAAGGTGCAATAATCCATTGCCTCCCTGTATACTAACAACAAAACTTCAGAAAAAAAAGAGATAAAAGAATAACCTACAACAATTCCTTTTGCAATTGTAACCAAAATAATAAAATAGCTACCATAAACTTAAAGAACATGAAAGACCTATATACTGAAAATTACAGAGCATTATTAAAAGCGATTGAAAGACATAATAAAATGGAAAAATATTCTGAGCTCATGGATTGTAAAAATCAATATAATTAAAATGGCTGTATTGCCTTAAACAACATACAATTTTAATGCAATCCCCATCAAAATCCCAATTTCTTAAACAAATAGAATGAAAAAGCATTGCATTTGTATGAAACCACATAAGACCCTGAATAGCCAAAGCAATTCTGAGGGAAGGGAGGAGGACAGGAGCAAGCTGAAAGAGATTTATGGGGGTGACTTATGTAACACTTTCAACAATAAAGATTTTTTAAAAAAGGATGAAGCTGGAGGTATCATGCTACCTAACCTGAAGTTACACTACAGAGCTATGATAATCAAAATAACATGGTATTGTCAGAGGAACAGACACCTATATCAGTGGAATGGAATAGAGAGCCAGCTATAAAACCACAGGTAAATGGACATATAATTTTCAACAAAAGAGCCAGAAATACACAAAGAAGTCTCTTCAATAGATGGTGCTGGGATAACTGGAAAGTCACATGCAAATGAATCAAATTGGGTAACAATTTGTCCCATGTATAAAAAGTAATTCAAAATGGATCAAATACCTAAATATAAGACTTGAAACAATAAGTTACATAGAAGAAAGTATATGTACCAAACTTATGGACCTTGGTCTTAGACAACATTTTTAAAAAATATATATATATTTTATTGACTTTTACAGAGAAGAAGGGAGAGAGATAGGAAGTCAGAAACATCGATGAGAGAGAGACATCAATCAGCTGCCTCCTGCATGCCCCACAGTGGAGATGTGCCCGCAAGCAAGGTACATGCCCCCAACCAGAATCGAACCTGGGACCTTTCAGTCCGCAAGCTGACGCTCTATCCACTGAGCCAAACCAGTCTCGGCATTAGAGAACATTTTATGGACTTGGCAAAGAATGTAAAGGCAAAAATAAATAATGGGACTATATTCAACTAAAAAGCTTCTGCACAACAAAAGGAACTGACAACAAAACAAAGAGACAGCCAACTGGATGGGAGATATTTTTAAACAGTAGCTCCAACAAAGGTTTAATTTGCAAAATATATTAAAAACTCATAAAACTCAACACCAAACAAACAACTCAATCCCCAATCAAAAAGTGTTCAGAGGACCTGAAAATACATCCCTCTCCCAAGAAAAACATATGAATAACCATTAGATATATGAAAAGATGTTAAACCTCATTGTCAATTATGGAAATGCAAATCAAAACTACAATGAGATACTACCCCACACCAGTTAGAGTGGCCATTATCAATAAGATAAGCAATAACAAGTGTTGGATAGGTTATAGTAAAAATGGAACCCTCATTCATTGCTAGTTGGAATGTAGGCTGGCACAACCACTATGGAAAGTAGTCTGGTAATTTCTCAAAAAATTGAGAATAGAGCTACCATATGACCCAGCAATTCCTTTCCTAGGTATATACCTGAAAATTTTGAAATCAGCCAAAACTGGTTTGGCTCAGTGGATAGAGGATCGGCCTGCAGACTGAAACATCCCAGGTTCGATCCCAGTCAAGGGCATGTATCTTGGTTGCGGGCGCATCTCCAGTAGGGGGTGTGCAGGAGGCGGCTGATCGATGTCTCTCTCATTGATGTTTCTCTCTACCCTTCTCCCTTCCTCTCTGTAAGAAATCAATAAAATATATTAAAAAATTGAAATATGTATTTGCAAAGATATATACACTCCTATATTCATTGCAGTTTTATTCATGGTGGCCAAGACATGGAAATAACCAGTGTCCTGCAATAGAGGACTGTATAAAGGAGTAGTAGTATATATATACAATGGGATACTACTCAGCCATAAGAAAGGATAAAATAGTGCCTTTTCCAACAACATGGATAGATCTTGAGAATATTATGCTAAGTGAAATAAGTCAGAAAAACTAAGAACCATATGATTTCACTCATATATGAGATATAAAACTGAATCTCATGAACATCAACAGCAGTGTGATGGTTGCCAGAGGGAAACAGGTGGGGCAAAGAATGGAATCTTAAAATATGGTGACGGGAGAAGATTTGACTTTGGATGGTGGGTGCATGGAGAAATATACAGGTCTTGTAACATAGAAACCCACACCTGAAACCTATATGATCATGCCACCCCAATAAATTTAATCTACACTAATAAAAGAGAAACATAAATTGACTGTTCCTCTGCTATGCCCAATAGCCAATCAGGAATGAATACGCAAATTAACTCATCAAAGATGGCAACGGACACGGAGCTGGAGTGAGCAGGAGGCTTGCTTTGCCCCTGGCAATAGAGGAAGCCAAACTTGCCACCTGCCCTGGCCTCCATTCAAAGAGAGTCTGGGGGCCTGGGTCAATGGGGGCAACCCAGGCTTTCAGCACACTCTGGCCTCTGCTCAAGAAAGGGCTGAAAACCTGGGTCACTGGGGAGCATGGCCAGCCTGAAAATCACCCTCAGTCCCTTACTCAGGCTGGCCACACCCCCATGGAGTAAGAGTCCCCGCTGGGTGGCGTGGCCAGCCTGCAAACAGCCATCAGCCTCTCACCCAGGCTGACCCACCCAAGCAGGGACAACCACCCTGAAGGGGGTGTAGCCAGCCTGAAAATAGCCTTCAACCCCTCACTCAGGCTGGCCACAGCCCCATGGGGTGAGGGCCCCTGCTAGGGGGCTTGCACAGCCTGAAAACAAACCTCAGCCCCTCATCCAGGCTGCCCACGCCCCCCAGTGGGGACCCTCACCCCATGGGGGTGTGACCATCCTGAAAACCACCACAGGCCCCTTGCCCAGGCTGTCCCATGCCCCAAGGGAACCCCTACCCTGATCCAGGACACCCTTCAGGGAAAACCAGCTGTCCCCCACCTGTGCTCCAGGCCTCTATCTATACTAAAAAAAGGTAATATGCTAATTATACTGGGATACCTTCCAGGAGACCTTCTAGATGTTCTTCTGGACAAAGCCATGGTGACAGGGCTGAGGTAGAGGTCGTTAGAGAGGAGGGTAGTTGTGGATGATCAGGCCACTGGGGGTCAGTTTGGGGTGAGTAGGCCAGCAAGGGGGCAGTTGGGGGCTAGCACACTCTCATGGGGGCATTTAGGGGAGAGCAGGCCAGTGGCAGGGGGCAATTGGGGGAGAGCAGGCCAACAGGCAGAGTGGTTAGGGGCAATCAGGCAGGCAGGCAGGCAGGTGAGCAGTTAGGAGCCAGCAGTCCCAGATTGTGAAAGGGATGTCTGACTGTCGGTTTAGGCCTGATCCCTGTAAACTGGCAGTAGGATATCCCTCAAGGGATCTCAGAATGGAGAGGGTGCAAGCCTGGCTGAGGGACACCCCCCACCCCAATTCATGAATATCATGCACTGGGCCTCTTTGTAAAAATATAAAACAAAATAATAAAAGAGGTAATGCTTTAGAATAAAAAGAATCTAATATATCTATAGCTCAGATGAGAAGACAAATGTCATAAACAATTTAAAAACACAGCCTAATGGACACAGACACCAGGGGGATAAGGGCATGAGTGGGGGGAGATGGCGGGATAAGTATATATATGTAATACCTTAAGCAATAATGAAAAAATAAAATAATAAAATAAAAAGGAAAAAAAAAATAGGAGAGCTTGGGTAGAGCCCAGATTTCTTGGGTGACAATTCAGTGAATCTCACTACTGTTCTTCATCTACTGACAAGAAACACATTTCCTTGCTGTACTCACTAAACAAAGACACACCAGCCAAATGAGGGGCCTTGGTTCTTTGAAAGTATAGAATCAAACATGGTATTTTGATATATTTCTGTTTATTGGCTAATATAAAATATTTCCAGAGAATCAGAAACAAAGCATAAGTCTATCAGTAGCCACAAATGCATATGGATCAAGATTTAACAAACTCTTTATAAATACAGTGGTACCTCGAGATACGAGTGCCCTAACATACGAGATTTTTGAGATATGAGACATCGAGTGAGCGATTTTGCTTTGAAATACGAGCAACATTTGAGATATGAGTAATCGCACACGACCCACCAGTTTACCGCGACTCGAGCTTCTCATAGTTTCCCACGCCTCAGTCAGTGTGCTTGTTTACCTCATTGTTGAAGCATCTTTTGTGCATTTACATACTTTATCACATTTCTTTTTATAACCATGGGTCCGAAGAAAGCGAGTGGAAAGGTCAGTGCTCAGAAGAGGATGATGTCTATTGAATTAAAGCGTGAAATCATAGAAAAATATGAGCAAGGTGTGCGAGTGGATGACTTGGCGAGGCAGTACGGGCGTAGTACTTCAATGATACGCACTGTGGGTAAACAGAAGGAGTCAATAGAGGGTATAATGCCAGCTAAGGGTCTTACAATAATTTCTAAGCTCCGTAGCTCTCTCCCTGAAAAGATGGAGAATCTACTGTTGGTGTGGGTGACAGAGAAACAGCTTAAAGGAGATACATTAACACAGGGCATCATATGCGAGAAGGCGTGAGCGATTTACGGTGATTTGCTGGAGCAGACCCCGAGCACTTCCACGGACGAAGCATTTAAAGACTCATTTAAAGCCAGTAGAGGCTGGTTTGATAACTTCAGGAAAAGGTCCGGCATTCACTCCATCTTCAGGCATGGTGAGACAGCAAGTTCTGATGTGAAGGCAGCTGAGGATTACCTCAAAACTTTTTCCGAACTGATAGAAGCCAAAGGATATATCCCCCAGCAAGTCTTCAACTGTGAGGAGACAGGGCTTTTCTGGAAGAAGATGCCGAATAGGATTTATATAATGGCAGAGGAGAAGGCGATGCCAGGCCACAAACCCATGAAGGATAAGCTAACTCACTGTGCGCCAATGCGAGTGGCGACTGCAAGATTAAGCCTCTGCTTGTATACCATTCAGAAAACCCCAGAGTCTTTATGTCACATAAGATTTTAAAAGATAAACTGCAAGTTATGTGGAGGGCAAACCCAAAGGCACGGGTCACCAGGCAGTTCTTTGTGGAGTGGGTAAACCTGGTTTTCGGCCCTTCAGTTAAGAAATATCTACAGGAAAACAACCTAACCATGCAAGCCCTCCTTGTCCTTGACAATGCTCCTGGTCACCCACCGAACCTCGAAGATGAACTCCTGGAAGAGTTCAAGTTTATAAAGGTTGTCTACCTACCTCCTAACACCACTCATATCCTGCAGCCCATGGATCAGGAGGTGATTTCTAATTTTAAAAAGCTGTATATCAAGCACCTGTTCTGGCGCTGGTTTGAGGTGACGGAGAACACAAACCTCACCCTTCGAGAGTTCTGGAAGAACCACTTTAACATCGTGATATGCCTCAGAATTATTGATCACGCCTGGCTAGGTGTTACAATGAGGACTTTAACCTCTGCATGGAAGAAGCTGTGGCCTGAGGCCATAGCGGAAAGGACCTTCCAAGGATTCGAACCCGAGGTGCCAGTGGAGGAGGAGATAGTGTCTCTGGGAAAATCCATGGGCCTGGAGGTGGATGAGAGAGACATGAATGAGCTCAGCTCGTCGAGGAACACTCTCTGGAACTCACCATGGAGGAGTTACAAGAGTTGCAGTCTCAGCAACATGTGGAGGTTCTCCAAGAAATTGGTTTTGAGGAGGAGCCAGAGGTGGAGGAGATCTCTACAAGTGAGATAAAGGAGATCTTAGGAATGTACGAGAGGGTGTCACACTTCGTGGAAAAGAAACACCCTGAAAAAGTTGCTACTGGTCGTGCATAGGAGCTGTTCAATGAAGCTTGCCTCACCCATTTCAGAAACATTCTGAAAGGGAGGAAGAGGCAAACCTCATTGGACACATGCTTTTTTTTTTTTAAATTGGCCAAAAATGCAAAGACCAGTAGCAATTAAGTTCAGTGAAGGTTATTTAAGTTACATTCAGTTTAGGGATAAAGTGTAGCATTAAGAGTGTAACGAGTAGGTAACTACTCTTGATAAAACCAGTTTATTCCTTTACATTCTCTTTTATTATGTTTTTATACAATATTTGTCATTTATAAATACATTTTTCTTATTAAAAAGCACGTAACAAGAACAACTGGGGTGGCATTTTGGGGCTGGAATGGATTAACGGCATTTCAATTGATTTCAATGGGGAAATTTGCTTTGAGATACGAGCAACTTGATATATGAGCAAGGTTACAGAATGAATTAAACTCGTATCTCGAGGTACCACTGTAGTCAAGTTACAAAGGAAAAGTAATTAAGATTTATCTTAAATGCCAAAGATCTTGTTAGTGAGGCTGGAAGGAATTTAGAGGCATTAGAGGTTATCTTCCCAGTATGGTAGTGTGGTATGTTGGGGAAAGAGTGCTGCAGTATTGACACTCTTACCTAGCCTGGGTCTGAGAACATTGGAGGGGAAAGTTGCTCTCCCAGACTTATCCCTGCAAAGATTAAAATCAAGTTGTATAGAGCAGGGTGTGTGTGGGGAAGAAAATCAAAACACCAAACTCATCCCCAGGAAACACTTCCACTCTCTCACAAATAAAAACAACTTTCTTTTGCTAGTTCAAATATAGACAACTCAAACTATTATCTAGGCTCTGGGGTATGTTGAAAACATTTCTGTTAAGTGTCTTTTGTGTTTCCACTGATCAATAACTTCCAAGTAGAAAAGACACATGAAACTAAGGTGCTGAAACAAATGGAAAGAAAATCTTTTAAAGCACTCTCCAGGAGCAAATACCTGAGTGTGACATTTGCCATGCCAAACAATTTTAAAGGAGAAATATATGCTTTACCTCATCTCTAGCTAAGATACCTTAAAAAGTAAATAAAACTTGATTCCCATATTCTAATTGCAAACTCCAATTTTTGAACTTCAGAAATAAAGTTAGAACCACAGTGATTTTGGCTATGGTTTGATATGGGCATACAATGTTCATAACATAAGGACCTTGCTCCTGGCTGGCATAACTGCAAATTGAGGTAGTCCCAGCAAACAAGGCTGGTATCTTCATTGCTACAGCAAAAGTCAGGGCTAAGAAGCTATTTTGGTCTGGGTATTCCAATCTGGAAGTTTGTTGTCTTGGGTGGGATTCATACTGAACTGTACAGTGATAGAGTTATGGACACTCCATTGGAGGATTTTGCTATATTACTGCTGGCATTTCTGCAATGATGTCTTGTGGGCCCTGTCTAAGTATACACCAAATGATTCAAGGCCGCTCTAAGCATGAGGTAATCAGGGGCGCTCAAGGTTAAATACTTTATGCTAGTGCAAGGTAGATGCAAGCCTCACACTGTAAAAATGCACCTTTCTGTAGCAAAACACTGTTTGGCAAAGTGCCTTCTTTGTTTGAGCATATACACTGAGTGGCCAGATTATTATGATTGCTGAACGCATAATAATCTGGCCACTCAGTGTATATCTTATATAATAAAAGGCTAATATGCAAATTGTTGGGGGAGACAAAATGGTGGGGGAATAGGCGGATGTGTCCTGAGCCTTGTCCCAGACCAAATACAGTGAGTGGAATTCAGCCCGAATTGGTGAAGGAGATGCAGCTGGTGGGAGAGTTTGCAGCCAGGAAGGCTAGAGGTCCCCTGGATAAAGGTGAAATCAAGGATCTTGGCAAGAGAATCTGCTGGATCTTTGTGCCCAGAGGGTTAGGGAAAAACTATAGGGCACCAACCCGTGTCCTTGAGGACAGGCAAAACATTTGACTGGGCAAAAAAAAAGGGACCAAGGGACTGCAGGAGGTAGGGGATTTTGGACCTTGGATTCTGGATTTTGGATCTGATCTCAGAGGCAGCCCTGAAAGGATGGCCAGACCTTGCAGTTCTGGCAAGAGAGGAGTTTACAAGGACGCAGTCCCTCCGTGAGCGGGGGCCTGTGGCTTTCTCCACTGAACGTAGTTTATAGGTCCTTTCAGATACATCACTTACCCATGGCTGAGGTGCAAAAGAAGGTGTGGACTTGTGGAATCTGGGGAGAGTAGGCAGCGGTTCAGGAGAGGTGGTAGCAAGTCTGGTGCTGAGTCATATCTAACCCCAGTAGCCATTTTCTCCGGAAAGATAGCCCCTCCCTCCAGTCTCCAGTCAACCAATATAGCCACACCCAGATCCCACCCTGAGTATACAAAGGAATCTGAATACTCCCTGAGGACATAGGAACTGGCCTAAAGAGAAATATTCAGCCCCAGCAACAGGAAACTGAGAAACAGTATAGTACAGAGGACTGGAATAATAAGCCAGCCAAAGAAATGACACTCCATTTTTTTTGCTTTTATTTATTTATTTATTTATTTATTTATTTATTTATTTATTTCTCTTCTTCTTTTCTTCTTTGTTTACCTGTTTTTGTTTGTTGCTTTATTTTCTATTTCTCTCTGCATTATTTTTCCATCACTATTTTTATTTGCTATTTTTAATTTTTGAAATCATTTTTTTTGTAAATTTATTATTTTTTCTTCTCATCCACTTATTCCCTTTCTACTTCCTCAATATTAAATTGATATCCTCCTCATATTCATCCAATTCTTACTCTTATTTTCACTATATAAGCTCAGCCTCTACAGATCCTGCCCCAATCCTCTTTGCTGGGTATGTGGTATTTCTAATTTTTGTTGTTGTTGTTGTTTATCTGTTGGTTCTATGGTGTCATACACACACACACACACACACACACACACACACACACACACACATATCCCCCTTTTTATTCCTTTGTCTTTTATCCCTTATCTTTTTCTCTCTCTTCAATAACATTGTGCCCTCTTTTCTCTGCCCTATCTCTCTTTTCTAAGGTCGCTTATATTGGGGTTATTGGTGTTGCGAATACATTTGTGCTTAGTCCCTTCTGTGTTGTGTCTTGTTGAGGTGAATTTTACCCTGTTTGGCCAAAGGGCTTGAGAGAAAGCCACATAACCAGACACCTTGGAGAGGAAACTCCATCCATGAATGGGTCAATAACACCCCAAACCCAACTATCCAACTATAGAGGCAGGAAGAATGTAGCAGTGAGGGAAAGAGCATGAGTGAATGAGGGAGTAAAATAGGAGTGTGTGGTAAGGTGGTGTGTGTGTGTGTGTGTGTGTGTGTGTGTGTGTGTGTGTGTGTATGAGGCACAGTTAGATCCCACAGGACCTTCACGGGCAGGCTAATCAGGCTCACCTAACTACCATTGCAAACAGTACCAGGAGTTCAGCTTGTCCTTAGAGTCTTAGCCTTTATGAAGCAGAGAGCTGCTGTAACTGGGTTCCCATCCTCAGCTCCATCCAGAGTGCCCTCAGATGACACCTGGGACTCTACAACCACCCCTTCCAGGGATATGTTACCTAGGCTGTGATCCCATGGTCAATGAGGCTCCAGTCACCCTGGACACAGGCTCCTGTGTGTTCAGAAGTAGGCTCCCCTCTGACTGGCCCAAGACTTTACCCCAGGGCACTGCAACCGCGTGGACAGCAGACACATGAGCAGCCATCTCCTGTCTGAGGAGCAGCAGCCACATGAGCAACTGGCCCCTATCCAAGGAGCAGGAGAAACGAGCAACTCATCCCCAGAGGAGCAGCAAACTCATAATCAGCCCACCCCCGTCCAAGGAACAGCAGCTATAGGAGCAACCTCCCTCAACAGCCAGAAGAGGCACCACTGCTGTGAACAGCACTCACCAGAGGAGCCTTAGCCAACTGAGAAACAGCTGCTACCATAACTCCCTGTGGAGTAGCTGTAATACAGAGAAGCCACTGCCACCAAAGGAGCAGCCCCTGGACAGCTTGACATTTAGATCAGTCAGTGAGACCAAAAATGGGTAGACAAAAATACCCCCAAAGGAAATAAAAGGAAGAGTCTCCAGAAAAGCATCTAAGTGAAACATGTGCATGCAATATGTCAGAAAAAAGAATCCAGAATAAAGGTCTTAGAGTTCATAAATCAGTTGGAAGAAAATAAAATCAGCACCTAATGTAAGAATCAAGAAGAAATGGATGAAAAATCAACAATTTATGTAAGAATCAAGAAGAAATGAAGTGTTATATAAAACTGCAATAAAAAACAGCATGGAGCCCTAGCTGGTTTGGCTCAATGGACAGATAGTTGGCCTGGGGACTGAAGGGTCCCGGCTTCAATTCCAGTCAAGGGCATGTACATTGATTGCGGGGACATCCCCAGTAGAGGGTGTGCAGGAGGCAGTGGATCGATGTTTCTCTCTCATCGATGTTTCTTTCTATCTATCCCTCTCCCTTCCTCTCTGTAAACAATCAATAAAATTTATTTTAAAAAAATGCATGGAAAGTTTCAACAGTAGAGTAGGAGAAGCAGAGGACCAAATTAACAAATTAGAAGACAGGGAAGCAAAACACAGCCAAAGTGAATTGCAACTGGAAAAAAAAAAGACAGGAAGCAAGCTAAAGGAAGCTATGGGACAACAGGAAATGAAACAACATACAAATAATAGAGATTCCAGAACAATAGGAAGAGGAACAAGGGTTAAAGATTTGAAGAAATAATGTTAGAAAACTTCCCTGATGTGGCAAATAAAAAAGTCACACAAGCATAGAGTCCAAAATAGGATGAACCCAAAAAGATCCACACCAAGACACATCATAATATGATGGCAAATATTCAGGACAAATAGAGAATTTTAAAGGCTGCAAGAGAAAGACAGAAAGTTAAATACAAGGGAGCTCCCATTAGATTATCAAATGATTTCTCAACAGAAACACATCAGTCAGAAAAGGATGGAAAGAAATTTACAAAGTGAAGCAAAGCAAGGGACTGAATCCAATAATACTATATCAAGCAAGGTTATCATTCAAAACTGAAGGGGAAATAAGGAGCTTCATAGACAAAAAAATGCTAAAGTAGTTTATCACTACCAAGCCAGCAATGCAAGAACTGCTGAGGGGACTGGTGTAAAAAGAAGAAATAAAAAGGGAAGAAGGAGCACAGGCTCAAAAAATAAAAATGGATACAAATAAGTACTTTCAATAATAACTTTAAGTGTAAACAGACTAAATGCTCCAATCAAAAGACATCGAGTGGTTGAATGGATAAAAAAAAAAATGACCCATATATATGCTGTTTATAAGAGACCCACCACAGAAAAAGGGACTCATACAGGCTTAAAGTGAAGGGATGGAAAAACATCTTTCAGTCAAATGGCAATGTAAAAAAAGCTGGGGTAACAGTACTTATTTCTGACAAAATAGACCTCAAAGTAAAGGGCATAACAAGAGATAAGGAAGGTCACTTCATAATAATAAAAGGATCCATACAAAAAGAGAATATAACCCTGATAAACATATATGCACCCAATGCAGGAGCACTCAAATACATAAAACAAAACTTCTGGAAGATATCAAGGGAGAGATCAACAACAATACAATCATAGTAGGGGACATTCATACACCACTGACATCACTGGATAAGTCCTCTAGACAAAAAAAAAAAATCAGCAAAGAAACAGCAGTTCTAAATGATTCACTAGATCAGATGGACCTAATTCATATCTTCAGAGCATTTCACCCCAAAGCCACGGAATATACATTCTTTGCAAGTGCACAAGGGACACTTTCAAAAATAGACCACATATTGGGTCACAAACAAAGTATCCCCAAATTCAAGAAGACTGAAATCATATCAAGCATTTTCTCAGATCACAATGGCATAATATTAGAAATAAACTACAATAAAAACATTCCAAAAATGCAAACACTTGCAAGCTGAATAATGTGCTATTAAACAATGATTGAGTTATCAAGAAAATCAAAGAAGAATTTAAAAACATCTTGGAGAGAAGAAACCAAGATGGTGGCATAGGTGAACACCTAAACTGCTGCCTCACACAACAATTTTAAAACTACAACTAAAAGACAGAACAGACATCATCCAGAACCACAAGAAAGTTGACTGAGTGGAAATTCTACAACTAGAAGGAAAGAGAGGGACTCAGAGAGACTCATAGGAGCTGCAAAAAGCTGAAGTACAGAGACATGTACATGGAGAGAGTGAGCAGCAGAGTGCCTGGCTGGCTTCCTCTGGTGGGAGGGAGACAGAAACTCCCAATTGCACTGAACCCCATATCCTGCTGTACTGAACCCCAGTTACAGGTGAGACTCATATGGAGGGAGTCTGAATTGTGAAAAGGGAGGAATGCATATAAATTTAGGGGAGCTGCAAAAGGGCAGAAGTCTGGGGTTGGGAATGCCAGGGAGCAGAGAAGATGGACTGCTCATTGTTCTGCTGGCTTTCTCTTGTGGGAGGGAGACAGAGCCTCCCAACTGTGCCTCTTCTAACTGCACTGAACCCCAGTTTTGGACTGACCCTGGGAACCCAGACTCATATGGGACCCAATGCAAAAGGGAACTGGAAAGACAGAGTTCTAGAGACACACTTGCACATGTGCACAAAGAGGGCTACAACAATTACCAAGAGACATTGAGACCCAGGGGCAGCACAGGGTGGGGCTGCCTGAAAGCCAAGGCAGTCTGCTAAGCCCTGAGACTCCACCCCATTCAAGCTGAACAGAGAGACTTTTGCAGTTTTGAAAGTCTTGTATCATAAGACTTATTTCAGCACAGAACTTTTCCCAGCATAGTGAAAATGTGGAGACAAAGGAACAGATCACAAATGAAAGAAATGGAGGAAAATAAATGACTGGATATAAAGTTCAAAACCACGGTTATAAGGTTTTTCAAGAATTTCCTAGAAAAGATGGATAAACTTAGCAATACCCAAGAGGAGATAAAAAAGGACCAATTAGAAATTCAACATACACTGACTGAAATAAAAAAATACAGAGACCTAACAGTGGACTAGAGGAAGGCAAGAATCAAGTAAAAAATTTGAAATATAAAGAAGCAGAAAACACTCAATTGGAAAATCAAAAAGAAAAAGAATCCAAAAATGTGAAGATAGTGTAAGGGGCCTCTGGGACAACTTCACACATACCAACATCAGAATTATGGGGGTGCCAGAATGAGAGAGAGAGCAAGATACTGAAAATCTACTTGAAGAAATAATGCCTGAAAACTTCCCCCACCTAGTGAAATAAATAGACTTACAAAGTCCAGAAAGCACACAGAACTGCAAATAAAAGGAATCCAAAGAGTACCACACCAAGACACATCATAATTAAAATACCAAAAGCAAAAGACAAAGAGAGAATATTAAAAGCAGCAAGAGAAAAAACAGTTACCTACAAGAAAGCACCCATACGATTATCAGCTTATTTCTCAACAGAAACTATGCAGGCCAGATGGAAGTGGCAAGAAATATTCAAAGTGATAAATAGCAGGTACCTACAACTAAGCTTACTCTACCCAGCAAAGCTATCATTCAGAATTGAAGGTTAGATAAAAAGCTTCACAGATAAGGGAAAAATAAAGGAGTTCATCATCACAAAACCAGTATTATATGAAATGCTGAAAGGTACTCTTTAAGAAGAGGAAGAAGAAGCAAAAGGTAGAGATAAAAATTATGAACAACAAATACATATCTCTCAACAAGTGAATGTAAAAATCAAGTGAATTAAAAATGTGATGAACAGAATAAACTGGTGAATATAATAGAATACGGAGCATAGAAAGGGTGTGGACTGACAATTCTCAGGGGGAAAGTGGTAGGGAGTGCAGGGAGAGACTGGACAAAAATCATACACCTATGAATGTGGACAATGCAGGGGGAGTTAAGGTAGAGGGAGGGTTGGCAATCGGGTGTAGGGGAGGAAAAGGCAAAACAAATGTAATAATCTGAACAATAAAATTTATTTAATTTAAAAAATAAAAAAATAAAAAATAATAAAACATTATGGAAACTAATGACAATAAAGACACAACAATACAAATATATGGGACACAATGAAAGAAGTCCTGAGAGAAATTTTATAGCTCTGAAGGCCTACCTCAAAAAAACAAGAAAAAATACTAATAAATCATCTAACTCAACAACTCAAAGAATTTGAAAGGGAGATACAAGAAATGCCCACAATGAGCAGACGGAAGGAATAATAAAGATCATAGCAGAAATGAATGACATAGAGACAAAAAAAATGCAAAAGATCAACAAAACCAAGAGCTGGTTCTTTGAAAGGATAAACAAGATTAATGAACCTCTAGTCAGGTTCACTAAGAAGCAAAGAGAGAGGACCCAAGTAAACAAAATTAGAATTGAAAGAGGAAAAATAACAACAGACCCCAGAGAAAGACAAGGAATTATTAAAAAACACTATGAACAACTCTATTCCAACATACTAGACAACCTGGAGGAAATGGACCCATTCCTAGAAAAATACAACCTTCCAAAACTTACTCAGGAAGATTTTTAAAATCTCAATAGGCTTATAACTATGGGAGAAATTGAAGCAGTCATCAAAAAGTTTCCATCAAATAAAAGCCCGGGTCCAGATGGCTTCACAGGGGAGTTTTACCAAACATTCAATGAAGAACTAAAACCTTTTCTCCTCAGACTATTCCAAAAATATTCAAGAGGAAGGAACACTTCCAATTTCATTCCATGAAGCCACCATCACTCTAATACCAAAAACAGATAAAAATAACACAATGAAAAAGAATTACAGACCTATATCCCTCATGAACATAGATGCCAAAATTCTCAACAAAATTCTAGCAAATCAGACCCAACAGTACATCAGAAAGATCATACACCATGACCAAGTGGGATTTATCCCAGGGAAGCAAGAATGGTACAATATTGCAAATCAATCAACGTGATACATCACATAAACAAATTGAGAGATAAAAATCACAAAGTCATATCAATTGATGCAGAAAGAGCATTTGACAAAATCCAACACCCTTTATTGATAACAACTCTCAGCAAAGTGGGAATAGAAGGATCATATCTCAACATAATAAAAGCCATATATGAGAAACCCACAGCCAACATCATACTCAATGGATAAAAACTGAAACCATTTCCCCTAAGAACAGGAACAAGACAGGGATGCCCCCTCTCACCACTTCTGTTCGACATAGTGCTGGATGTACTAGCCATTGCAATCATATAAGAAGAAAAAATAAAAAGCATCCAAATAGGAAAAGAAGAAGTAAAATTGTTCTTATTTGCAGATGACATGATTCTGTACATAGAAAACCCTAAAGACTCCATCAAAAAATTAATAGACTTAATAAATGAATTCAGCAAGGTAGAAGGATACAAAATTAATGCCAAAAAATCTATGTCATTTTTAAAAAAATATATTTTATTGATTTCTTACAGAGAGGAAAGGAGAGGGATAGAAAGTCAGAAACATCGATTTGAGAGAGACATCGATCAGCCGCCTCCTGCACGCCCCACACTGGAGACGTGCCCGCAAGCAAGGTACATGCCCCCGACTGGAATCGAACCTGGGACCTTTCAGTCCGCAGGCCGACGCTCTATCCACTAAGCCAACCCGGTCTCGGCTCTATGGCATTTTTATACACCAATAATGAACTTACAGGAAGAGAGACTAAAAAAGCAATCCCATTTACTATCGCACCAAAAAACTGAAGATACTTAGGAATAAACTTAACTAAGGAGGTAAAAGACCTATATTTGGAAAACTACAGGACACTTAAAAAAGTGTTAGAGGAATATATATATGGATGGAAGAACATATCGTGTTCATGGATTGGTAGAATCAACATCATCAGAATGTCCATACTGCCCAAAGCAATTTATAAATTCAATGTACTTCCCATTAAAATACCAAGGGCATGTTTCGCAGACCTGGAATAAACTTTCCAAAAAATCATCTGGAATAAAAAAAAGACACCGAATAGCCACAGCAATCCTGAGAAAGAAGAGTAGATGGGATCTCAATACCAGATATCAAGCTGTATTACAAAGCCACTATTCTCAAAACTGCCTGATATTGGCACAAGAACAGGCATATAGATCAATGGAATGGAATGGAGAACCCAGAAATCGACCCAAATCACTATGCTCAATTAATATTTGACAAAGGAGACATGAACATACAATGGAGTCTATACAGCTTCTTCAATAAATGTTGTTTGGAAAATTGGACAGATACATGCAAAAAAATGAAACTGGATCTCCAACTTCCACCATACACAAAAATAAACTCCAAATGGATATAGGACTTAAACATAAGATGGGAAACTATAAAAATTCTAGAGGAATCCACAGGCAGCAAAATCTCAGACATATGCCGTAGGAAATTCTTCAGTGATACTGCTCCAAGGACAATGTAAACTAAAGAAAAAATAAACAAATGGGACTATATCAAAATAAAAAGCTTTTGCACAGCAAAAGAAACCATCAATAAAACAACAAAAAACCCACTGCATGGGAGAACATATTTGCCAATGATATCACCCATAAGGGTTTAATCTCCAACATTTATAGCAAACTCATGTAGCTTAATAAAAAGAAGATATACAACCAAATCAAAAAATGGGCAATTGATATAAACAGACACTTTTCAAAAGAAGACAGAAGGAAGGCCAAGAGACATATGAAAACCTGCTCAAAGTCACTAATCTTTAGGGACATGCAAATCAAAACAACAATGCGGTACCACCTCACACCTGTCAGAATGGCTATTATCAACAAGTCAACAACTGACAAGTGCTGGCGAGGATGTGGAGAAAAAGAAACCCTCATACAATGCTGGTGAGAATACAGACTGGTGCAACCACTGTGGAGAACAGTATGGAGTTTCCTCAAAAAGCTAAAAATTGAATTCCCATTTGACCCAGTGATCCCACTTCTAGGAATATATCCCAATAAAATAGAAACACCAATCAAAAAGGATATATGCACCCCCATGTTCAAAGCAGCACAATTCACTATTGCTAAGATTTGGAAACAGACTAAGTTCCCATTAGCAGATGAGTGGATTAAAAATTAGTGGTATATCTACACAATGGAATACTGCACTGTGGTAAAAAAGTTCTTAGCATTTGCAACAACATGGATGGAGATGGAGACCATTATGCTAAGTGAAATAAGCCAGGCAGAGAAATATCAGTGTCACATGATCTCAGTCATTTGTGGACTATAATGAACAATATAAAGTTATGAACAAAATAGATCCAGAGACAGAGAAACATCAATCAGAATGTCATACCTCATGGAAAGTAGGGGACAGTGGGGGTAAGGGGGAAGAGATCAACCAAAGAACTTATATGCATGCATATGAACCGAATAAATGGACACAGACAACAGGAATGTAGAGGTATGAATAGTAGGTGGGGGGTAATGGGGGAATAAGGACATATATGTAATACCTTAATCAATCAATAAATTTTAAAAATATGCAAAGTGTCCCCTAGACCAGGAGTTTGACCAGCAGGAAAGCCTGCCAACTGCTTATGCACTAATTCATGTACCAGGTCATATATATATATTTGTCCACACACACTGAGTGGACAGATTATTATGCGTTCAGAGATGATAATAATCTGGCCATTCAGTGTATATAAGCTGTAACTGACCAGCTTGATATGACTGCTTTTGTGTGGAATAATGCATGTCCCATTTGCCTGTATGTACATGCCTACTTTTTCAATTTTTTTCACTTAGGAGGCTCAAGCCCCTGGTTAAAGAGCTGGCACCCAACCGTTGGCATAGTTGGATTGGGTAGGATTCTGCGACCTTAGTGAGTTGAGAAAGCAGAAACAGCAGAGGCCTAGGGAGCCACTTCCAGTGTGGCTTTTAAGGCTGTGAAATGATGGTGCAAATAGCTCCCAGCTGTCTTCAGCCCGAGAAGATAGCCTCCATAACAACCCATCCCTCCTTGTGGCAGCGATTGAAGACTAGTCACCATTTGAGAGAAGGACAGGGAGATTACTCCCTGATGGACTGGTTAATGGTAGCATCTTGAAGCATTTGGCAGGATGCAGGAGAATTGCCTGAGACTGTGAGTAAATGGACTATGTATGTAGATTTTGTGCAAGTGATATAGAAAATGGGCATCAGACAAGGCATGTTTAACTTGAATACTCGTGGCCCTGATAACGAGCATTTAACAACGCATATGAAAGACTTAATTCTCACTGCCGTTCCTCCAGTAGCATTTGGCTCACTGGCAGCTATTCTGAATTTTTTGTAGACCACCATATACACGAGGTCACTACAGCCATGGCCGGCTTGGAGGACATGGAGTTCAAGCAATGAGAAAAGGGAGTAGCAAGACCCATGACTGTGCAGAAGCTTAAGGTACGTAAGGCAGTGCCTAAGACAGTGGGTTTGGGATCTGGAAGAGCAGAGGGGGCAGAGCCTGTGAAAATCTTCTGCAGGCAAATGTGGGTAGACTTGCTGGCTGCAGGAGTTCAGAAAGAGAAGATAGATCAGCAGCCTAATGATGTGTTACTGGCTTTTGGAAACAATTATCAGTAGAATGGTGTTTCCAGAAGCTGCTTATGAGAGGCAGTTCCCTGAGACTGGTGGGCCTCCAAGATTACTTAGACTCCCCCAGGGAGGAGGAATAAAATCTTTGAGCCTGAGAAAAAGGCCAAGAGATCTGATTAGGAGGATACCCAGAGAACCCGAGGCTTCATGTTGAACTTAATATTCACTGGTCCCCCAGTGCAATCTGTGTTGGAACTGGTGGACAGGGGTTCAGACTGCAGCTTATTTTAGGGCAATCTGGATAGATATATGCCCAGTGGCCTATATATATGGGTATGGAGGCAGGACTGTCCATGTATGGCAGGCAACTTTGACACTGGGTATTGGCCGCCTCCCCCCTGAAGGCCTACACTGTGTACATCTCTCCCATACCTGAATACATCTTGGGAATGGATGTACTATTGCAACGACCCAGGGCAAATTTTACCTGTGGGTGCTTGTGGTAAAGCCCACCACAAGAGGGCATCTGCATAACGCAGCTGTGGCTTTGCCTAACACCCAACCTTCCACCCTCAACCTCCCACCCTCTCACCCCCAGTGGTGCGAGTGTGGCAGTATGACAGTAATGTCAGTATAGCCTTCCAGGAGGGCATGAGGAGATCAGACAGATGATTTTGCAGCTGGAGAAGGCAAAGATAGTCCAGTCCATGCACAGCTCCTACAATGCTCCAATATGGCCTGTAAAAAAAACCAGTGTGCACCTGGCGAATGACTGTGGATTACAGAGACGGAATAAAGTGACTCCCCCTTTACATTCTGCAGTACCGACTGTAACAGACTTGATGAACTCTTTGAATTTGTCGTTTGTGCAATATCGCTATTTGGTGGATTTGGCTAATGTTTTGTTTTTGTTTTTGTTTTTGTTTTCCCCCCATAGATATAGCCCTGGAGAGCCAGGAGTAGTTTGCCTTTACATGGAAGGCCTACAGTGGACTTTTGTTGTTCTCCCTCAAGGATATGTGCACAGCCCCACTATCTGCCATGGTCTGGTGGCCCAAGATTTAGCCACCTGGGGCAAGCCTCATGCTAACTTCTAATTCTCTTGCAGATTTGAATGTAGCTTCCAGTAGCCTACTAAAGGCATTGGACTCATGTAGATGCATAGTGACCTACTGCAAGGTCCAGGGACTTGGCTTCTCTATCAAATTTTTGGGAGCTGTCTGATCGGGTAAGACCAAGATGATACCTGAAGCAGTCATTGACAAAGTGCAGACTTTTCCCCATCCTACTACAGTAAAACAGTTACAGATGCCTTTTGGGGCATTGGAGAGTATTCATTCCTCACCTGACATAATTGTTGACACCCTTGTACCAGTTGTGTAGGAAGGGAGCAATGTGGGACTGAACTCCAGAAGTTAAGGAGGCCTTCCTTGTTGCTAAGAGGGTGGTGGCCCAAGCCCTGACCTTACAGGTTGTAGACCCGACACAACCATTCCAGCTGGACATAACTGTTATTCCACTGGGGTTTGATTGAAGTCTGTGGCAACAGAATGGGTAGAGAAGGGTGCCCATTGGGTTCTGGTCTCAGCTGAGGAAGGGTGCTGAGAGTCAGTACTCCCTCATTGAGAAGCAGTTGACAGCCACTTATGTGGCCTTGCAGGCCTGTGAGTAATCATGGCACAAAGTAAAGTGCTCATAAAGATTGCCTATCAGATAGCTGGTTGGCTTAGGTCCTGGGTGACCATGTCCAAGTTGGGAGTGGCATACACCCAAACTTTAGCAAAGTGGGGTGCCTATTTGGAACAGAGAGAAGCATTGAGTACCAACCCTCTGTCACAGCAATTGCAAACCCTGTTAGATTCTATGACATATGAGACCCTGTCAAGGGTCAAGGGAGGAGTCACTTATGGAGGAGAAGCTAGCCCCTTCCATGAGGGAGAACCACCCTTCCTAGAGACCATGCGGTACATGAATGGGCCATGTAGGGGGAACCTGCTACATGAATGGCAGTGGCTGTCCATTTGGATACAGACGAACTGTAGTTTGACTTTGAAATTTGTCAAAGTAGCCAATGGGCTGAACTAAGAGAAGTCTGGATGGTTTTGACAAAGGAACCTGGCCCTTAGACAATTGGTACAGACATCTGGCCTGTCTTTAAAGGTTTAACTTTATGGTTGCCACAATGGCACAAGCAGCAGTGGCTGGTAGGACATTGTTCCATGTGGGGACAGGAAATGTGGAAGAATATATGGGAAATAGGGACTTCCAAAGAAGCAACAATATATCATTTAAGTGGCCATCCACTGCTATTAGCCCCTGGGAATGATGAGGCAGATGCCTTGGCAAGGGTCTGGAAGGTAGTGCCTCCCCCCAAAGGTCAGGATTGGTGACTCCATTGGAAATTGGGGCACGTGGGACCGCAAACAATGATGTAGGTGGCTAAGCAATGGAGCCTGGCCCTATCCCTGGTGGGAGCCCTCGCTTCAGTACGAGGTTGTCCTGGCTGTGCTTAGGCAACAGCCCTCCCCCCCGCCACCGTCAATATGGTCTCCAGGAAAAGGAGGGCCGTGTCCTCAAAGGAGGCCCTCCCCATGCAACATTGGCAGTTGGATTTCATTGGGTCTCTCCCTCTAGACCAGGGTTTTAAGTATGCCCTGCTGGCTGTGGATAATGCCACTGGCCTCCTCTTTACTTTCCCTGCAAAGGAGCCGCCCAGCAGACAGCTGTCTGGGGTTTGGAACACTCGAGGGCCACTTATGGCCCACCCCTTAGCATAGAAACTGATAATGGAACCCATTTCATAGGGAAAGAGGTACAATGCTGGGCCAAGGCCCAGAACATAGCTTGGCAGTTTCACCATCCATATCATCCCCAAGCTGCTAGGATGATTGAATAGTATAAAGGCCTGTTGAAAGACAAGCTCCATCTAGGGTTGGATCCACCTAGCCTAAAAGGTTTGGCTAGATGTTTGGATACAGCCATCAGATTGCTGAAGGAGACAGGTACCTCCCCCTTAGAGTTAATGATGCGGAAGTACTTCACGTGAAGGTGAAAACGACACAAGAACTGTTGCACCCTAAGGTACACCCATCTGGAACTTTGCTGCTGCTCACATCTTGGCAGAGGGGGAAGAGAACGTGTGGACCTACTCATGGACTATTACTGGGGAAGGGCCCTGGGTATCCCTTCTATCCCCTTGGGGAAGTGGTTTTGATTACAATTTACAGTTGCATCCCTTAAATCCAGCCCTGTCCTCCAACTATGCAAGTCCAAACCAGTAAACATGAGAAAGAAACATTGTTAAAGCAGACATGCTATTGCTCTCTGGCCAGTGCCCTGATTTCCCATTGCTTCCCCTGTGATGTCAGACCCCTATGAAGGGTGAGATCTTGTTTGGTATCACCAGCCAGGTGGTCCTCTGAGTCTAGCCAAAGTGCTGTCTAGAGGAGACACAGCTGCTTGTATCTTGCTGGAAAGCTAGGATGTCCATATGATGGTCTCAGTTTTTCTTTTGTCTCTTCGACCAGGGTGAGCTTGGCTAATAGCATAGTGTTGTGGGAGCACACTTATGCTCAAGCATACAATGTCTCCCATTGTTGTGTGTGTACAGAAATTGCCCCAGGAACAGCCAGAGGATTCCCATGGTGCATCCATCCTGCCACTGCTGCCAATTGGACATAGCTAGCTGACCAGGACATCAGCAACGCCTCCTGGTACCCAGTGAACCAAGCTACAGAGACTCTGATCTGGTGTGACCATGGCAATACCCGCCCCTTTATTGGTTATGCAGTGTGGAATGGTTGAGGGGTGGCTGTTAGGAGAGCAAGTAGAAATAAGAGAGCCTGCAGACAGGTGTGTGGAGCAGCAGCGATACAGTAGGGATCACACTGTTGGCTGGCTGCATCCAGACTTGTGCCGTAATGTAACTACTAACGTTGAGGTCCAGAAGCCCTGGAATGGAAAGAATACTGGCACAAAACTTGTAGATATGATGATGCCAGGATACTTATGGGTGAATTGGTTGGGTCGCTATACCTGGGGAAGGCCCTACATCCCTGGGTGAATTATTAAGACTTTAGGAAGGATTTCCCATAACTGGGGCTCAGTTTACCACTAGTGACATCATGTTAAACAGATCCACTGGTGGTTTTACCCCTTAGCTGTGCTCTTCTCTGCAGGAGAAACAATTAAGGTAGACTTAGAAGAGAGAGTTTTAGCTGAGCATACAGCTAAAACTTTGTGTCACACCTGGCAAGCCCTTACTTTAATGATGGATGTAACTATGCAGATGAGAAAGGTGGTAATGCAGAATAGAATGGCGCTATATTTGTTAACTGCTGCACAGGGGGGGGGGGGAGGCACTTGTGCTGTCCTACATGTAGAATGTTGTACATATATAACTAACAATCAAGAGAATGTAACCAGTGTCCTGAAAGAAATAGACAAGGAAGTATGGGCTATACAAGCCCTGTCTCATGACCCCCACCAAGCTTGGTGGGATGGGCTGTCAGGAGCATGGCACTGGGTATTTGTGAGTGTTGCTATTGGAGCTGGAGTACTGCTTATATCATGCTGTAGTTTATATTGCTGTTGTGGGCTCTGTGCCCAAGGTGCTAACATATGGGCTAGCAGCCCCATAGTAACCATAGAAACAATCCAGTGTAAGGGGTAAAGTGTGGGGCCTTGTCTAAGTATACACCAGATGATTCAAGGCTGCTCTAGCATGAGCTAATTATGGGCACTCAAGGTTAGATACTTTATGCTGGTGCAAGGTCACCACAAGTCTTACACTGTGCAGATGCACCTTTCTGTAGTTATTGTTTGGCAAAGTGGCTTCTTTGTTTGGGCTTGTTTGAGCATGTATATAAGCTGTCACTGACCAGCCTGCTATGGCTGCTTTTGTGTGGAATAAAGCATGTCCCATTTGCCTGTCTGTACATGCCTGTTTTTCCAACTTTTCTCACCAAGAATGGTCAAGTCCGTGGCTGAAAAGCTTGCACCCCACATGCCCTCAGTTCCACTATGATAACTCTACCATCTTAACATAATTGTTAGAGGAGGTCTTCTGCAATGGAGAAAGCCCTGTTCTAGGAATCAGGACACCTGAGCCAGACTGATCTCTGGCCTATGAGCTGGCTTTGTCTTCTCTAAAAGGGATATAGTAATCCCTGATTTCAGGGCTTGTGGGTATGAAATGATACTATGTGTATAAAAGTGCTTTTAAATTATAAAGTCTAGAGCAGGCAGTGAAAAGGGAAAGCTGACTTATTATTTTATCACTATATTATTGTTATTATTACTGTATTACAATCACTATTTTTTCCCATAGAGCAGCAGTATTAGACTTGGGATTGAAACACTGCCAGGAACATTGTGATATTTGAACACCTAAGGCCTGCTCAAGCTGAATCATCTTCTGTTTGGGTACTAGTTTTTACCCTATCAGAAGATGTATACATGACTAATTAAAACCAGTGAGATAAGAGTAAACTGTCCCAGAAAGAAAGGAACAGAAAAATTGAAGGCCAAGGCCTAAACCCTTGATTGACACACATTTGCTAATACATACATGAAACCAGGCTGCTTGATGCAGACTTGTAATTCACTTGTTTCTAATCCCCAGCCAAGTACAATGGGGCATTTCAACTTTCTCTCAGGGTGTTTTTAGCACCCTGATCAATGGGTTGCCCCAAGGTTCCTTAATCAGCATTTATAGAGAAACTGTCCCCAAAGATACATTTAATATGACCATAAAAGCAGAGGTCTTGCTTAGAGAGCATTCCTTTTCCAGGGCTAGGACCTTGTGATGGCCCATGCACTTAAGTAACCAATGGGTAACTTATGGGTCAGGAACTAGCTATACAGGCTTCAGAAAATCAACCAAATAATAAAAAGAATACAGCCTCCATAGAGCTTGTTTTTTCCTGGTATTGGCATGTATAGGTAGGAGCTAAAGCCAAAACATTTCAGAAATAATGAAATGGAAAGTGGTGGTGGGAGAGCTGGGATCCAATTAACATGTCAATAGAAATAAGAAATGGAGCTCCTTTTTTTTTTATCCCACTCACTGCCCCTAAATGGATTAGGGGATATCTTTGGGGGATTGCTGAAAGGTAGGTTGCAGAAATCATGCCCTGGTGGGAAGGTCACCTTGGTTCAGAATTGTTCTGTAAAGTTCCAAGCGAGCAAATCCATCCCTATTTCCTGCTGGAGGTAGAGAGTTATAGCACCTCAAAGAAAGGGTGGAGATCCTTGAGATCCACAGAGAAGTTAATTGCCCTGCCCTGTGCTGCAATGCAGGACCATTGCTCTTTAAACATGCATGAGACCTTCTAGTTGACAGAGGGAGTACAGTGTGCCTAGAGAGACCTGAAAGAAGGCAGAGGAAACCTTATAGGTCATACAAGGTAAGAGATATAGGAAGAGAAAAAGCAAAAACAACAACAAAAAAACAACAACAAAGAAAACAAAGGCCTTTCCATCCTGCAGGTGTCATGATGTGCTATCTTTCAATGGAAGACTTCCTCATCAACACTTGACTATGGGTCTGCTTCTTTTCCTGGTAGTAGGGATTAACTGTCTAATCAATATTATAAGTCCCTTTCCTATTTTTGTGTGCTCCTCAGTGATCTTATGAGAGTTATTTAGGCAGTAAAGAAAAATAACCAGTGCCCTCCAACATCCCTGCCTATACCTATGCCATACCAAGAGCAGTGTATGATCTACTCTCCTTTCCTAGCCTCTACTATCAGCTATGGAATCCATACTTTGCTCTATGGGTAGATATGTGGGGCAGGCTGCTTCTCCCAAATATGAACTGCTTTGTGTAAGTTACTATTCATATCTGGACCTCAGTTTCCTGTTCTTTAAAATAGGCAAAATGTATGAATAAACTTTTATAGACTGTAAAGCACTGAAGTATTATAATTGAAAGATTTGCTTAAATAACAGCTGTGAGAGACTTTTAGAGATTGGATAATTGCCTTCTACGTACTTCCAAATAAAGTTAAAGTCTCGAGTCTTCCCCAAACCAAGATCAGAGACTCTTAAATTGAATTGAGGAATGTAGGGGGGTAGGAGTCAAGTAGGATGAATGCTTCTACTGGCTCTAGCCTTTATCTCTTCTTTTCACACCCCAGGGGCAAATAAGAGAGATAGACAAGTAGAAAGGGTCTTATCTAACCTTGCAGCCCTTCTTTTTGAACTCTTGTGGGTCAGCACTGAACAGAAAATCTCTTAGCTTCCCCCTGGGGTCAGATCTTGCAGAGAATATACAACCAGGTTGACAGCAAGGTGGGTGGGAGAGCTGGTGGGAAAGGGCAAGGATAGGCTTGGTATGATGGGAAAAGACATTACCTTATTCACATTTAGGCATAGCAATCTTATTTGTTTCCACCATCTTTTTTTCCAAAGAGAGCTGTTTTCTGAAACAGATATGCCAGAAAACCAAAATACTCCTACTCCAAAACACTGTCTTCCAGAAAATGAAGATTGCAAGATATTGGAGATCCCCCTCCAATAGCTTTGCTATTTACCCCTGCATCACTAATCAGGTAAAGCCAGTCATTTTTCATCTCTCACCTGTAAACTGGCAATTGTACCCCTTGCCTTGCCCACCTTATTGCCATTGTAAAGATCCAATGAGATGATGGCTGTGAAGATACATTGCAAGCTGTAAAGTGCAGCATCCATATACATGTAGTAAATTGCAGTCTTCCCATTCCAGGATAACAATCCCCTCTCTCTAGTGTTTTTTAGTTTGTTTGTTTGTTTGTTTTACAAATTAAGTCATATCCAGCATTATGGACTATATAGGCTGCTCCCAAACAAAGGAGATGGTTGCTCCATTCAACTGAACACATTTTCCTTCCAAATATGATCCATTGTGAGGGAGTGGGCATCAGTCTAATATTCCATTATGGACATGAGATAGACTTTAAAAAACAATCAGTGGTGCCTATATCTGAGCCCTGAGGTTCTCTATGAAATAAGTAATGGGAAAAAGAGTTCTATTATTTTATTCTTAGAAGCATGTAAAACTGGTGATGAAGGATTCAAAATTATTTTTTTCTAAACCAAGAAAGCATTAATGGTCTTTTTTTTTTTTAAAAAAAAAGTCCTCACTTAAGGATATTTTTTACATTATTTTCTAGAGAAAGTAGAAGGGAGAGGGTGAGGGGGGAGAGAGAAATATCTACGTGAGAGAGACACATTCATTGGTTGTCTCCCACACATACCGCAAGTGGGACTGGGATCGAACCTGCAGCCCAAGTATGTGCCCTTAACTGGGAATTGAATTTATGACCATTTGGTGTGCAGGCTTACACTCCAACCACTTGACAACACCAGCCAGGGCACTCTACGGTCAGGCCTCATTGAGAGCCTTAAGTTCCCAGTGCCCCCCAACCCTAGTTCTCAGGAACTTCACTGTAATCCCCCAAACTAAATCTCTGAGCTCTGAATTTGGCCCAGGGAATCAAAGAACTCAACCTTAACCTTTAAAAGACCAGTAACCAGAAACAAAAGAGGCAAGAGTTGAAAATAAGTAAAAATAAAAGGAACTATTTTAAAGATAAAAAAGACAGTTAAATTCCCACTAAAGAAGAGTAGATACTTATATATAGGATGGCAGACCTTATTTATTTATTTATTTATTTATTTATTTATTTATTTATTTTTATTTTTTTAAATTAAATCTTTATTATTCAGATTATTACATTTGTTTCTCTTTTTTCCCCTCCATAGCACCCCTCCACCCAGCTCCCACCCCTCCCTCTGCCCTTAGCTCCCTCCCATTGATCTCATCCATAGGTGTATGATTTTTGTCCAGTCTCTCCCTGTACACCCCTCACCCCTTCCCCCCTGAGAATTATCAGTCCACTCCCTTTCTGTGCTCCTGAGTTTATTCTGTTGATCAAATTTTTAATTCACTTAATTTTTAGATTCACTTGTTGATAGATATGTATTTGTTGTTCATAATTTTTTGTCTTTTACCTTTTTCTTCTTCCTCTTCTAAAAGAGTACCTTTCAGCATTTCATATAATACTGGTTTGGAGTTGATGAACTCCTTTAGCTTTTTCTTATCTGTGAAGCTCTTTATCTGCCCTTCAATTCTGAATGTTAGCTTTGCTGGATAGATTATTCTTGGTTGTAGGTTATTTCTTGCCACTCCCGTCTGGCCTGCATCGTTTCTGTTGAGAAATCAGCTGACAGTCGTATGGGTGCTCCCTTGTAGGTAATAAACTGTTTTTCTCTTGCTGCTTTTAATATTCTCTCTTTCTCTTTTGCTCTTGGCATTTTAATTATGATGTGTCTTGGTGTAGTCCTCTTTGGATTCCTTTTCTTTGGGGTTCTGTGTGCTTCCTGGACTTGTAAGTCTATTTCTTTTACCAGATGTGGGAAGTTTTCAGTCATTATTTCTTTAAACAGGTTTTCTGTATCTTGCTCTCTCTCTTCTTCTGGCACCCCCACAATTCTGATGTTGGTACGCTTAAAGCTGTCCCAGAGTCTCCTTACATTATGTTCACATTTTTGGATTCTTTTCTCTTCTTGCTTTTCCAGTTGAATGTTGTCTGCTTCTTTATATTTCAAATTTTTTACTTGATTCTTGCCTTTCTCTAGTCTGCTGTTAGGACTCTGTATAATATTTTTTATTTCAGTCAGTGTATGTTTAATTTCTATTTGGTCCTTTATCATCTTTAGTAGGACCTTTTCCATCTCTAGTTGGCTCTTTTGTATCGCTAGTTGGTCCTTTTTCATCTCCTCTTGGGTCTCACTAAATTTATCGAATTTTTCTAGCATATTCTTGAAAAACCTTACAAGCGTGGTTTTGAACTCTATATCCAGTCGTTTTTTTTTCCTCCATTTCTTTTGTTTGTGATCCCTTCCCTTGTTTCGGCATTTTCATTATGCCGGGGAAACTTCTGTGTTGGATTCAGCCTTATGATACCAGATGCAAAACCGAAGAAGCCTCTGTTGAGCTTGGGAAGGGTGGAGTCTCAGGGCTTAAGGGACCGCCTTGCCTTCCAGTCAGCCCCGCCCTCCACGGCCCCTGAGTCTCACGTGACTGGGCAATCCCTGGAGCCGTCCTTGTGAGCGCGCACACCCACAGTGCCTCTAACCGCTGCCTTTCCAGCTCCCCTGAGCACTAGGACCACACGAGTCTAGGTCCCCAGGGTTTCGACTGAAACAGGGGCTTAGTGGAGTCAGAAGTGGCACAGTTCGGAGGGTCTGTCTCCCGCCCACTCGTGAAAGCCAGCGGCACAATCAGCAATCTGTCCTGCGTGCAGCACCGTGCGCGTCCGAGACCAGACCTGATCTTCTGCGACTCCCCTAAATTTCCGTGCACCTTTCCCTTTTCACAGTCCAAACTCCCCCCATATGAGTTTCGCTGGATCTGGGGTTTAGTGTCATAAAATAAGGAGTTCAATGCCGTTGGGAGTCTCCGTTTCCCTCTGGCCAGAGAAAGCCAGCCAGGTACTCAGGCACCCGCTCTCTCAGCGCGCGCGTCTCAGTACCTCGGCTTTTTGCAGCTCCTCTGGGTCTCCGTGAGCCCCTCTCTTTCCTTCTAGCTGTAGAACTTACACTCCGCCAGCTTTCCTGTGGTTCTGGATGATGTCCGTTCTGTCTTTTAGTTGTAGTTTTGAAATTGTTGTGCGAGGCAACAGTGTAGGTGTTTACTTATGCCGCCATCTTGGATTCTGGATGGCAGACCTTGGCAAATGGGCTAACTCCAGAGCTATCACAGAAACAGAAATCTAGAAGATGAATGGGGAATCAAAATGCCAGGCCTCTCCCAAGATACATGTAGATGCGCCCGGGTGTGTGCGTGCGTGTGTTCGTGCGTGTGTGTGTATGTGTGTGTGTGTGTGTGTGTGTGTTAGGGATAGGTTCAGTGCAGAGGATCTAAAAGGGGAAGGATTTGATTTTTGTCTCTAAAGTGCTAGGTAGTTGTATCAATAGAGTCCTGAGAGACCATTCCTTTAGGTTCACCTGATCAAAGATGCACTCAGTAAAACTCTATACCATTAATTCTCAACACCTTCCCACTTCTCTATAATCAAGCTGAGCTAAGAACATGTTTGGTAGATCTATGGCTATGGAATCCAGTTCTCCAGGCTAGCTAGAATAGTTAAACAAGAAATGCTGTAGATCAATCTTGGGAAAATGGTGAAGAATCAGTTTTCTGGTAGGAGAGGATAGGAAATACCTCATCTGTAGAGGACACCACATTCCAGGCCTTGCTGTTGTGATATAGAAAAAAGGCAGGAGAGTCCATGGAAAATGACTAAGGAAGGCTTCCAGGAGCTCAAAAGACGTAAGGAAGGAGCAGAGCAAGTTAGAAAACTCCCTCCCCAAATAAAAACTATCTAGCATGGTTTAGGCCAGTGGTTAGCAAACTGGCTGGCGAGTCACATGCGGCTAGTGACCCGCTGTTTGCCGCTCTGTTGACTAATAAGTTTGCTGACCACTGACCTAGACTCTAGATTCCAATACTTACAGGCTGTTGTTATTCCTTGTGATTAAGCCCCTATCCCAGTGGTCAGCAAACTCATTAGCCAACAGAGCAGCAAGCCGTGGCTCACGAGCCACATGTAGCTCATGAGCCGCAGTTTGCTGACCACTGGGTTAGGCCAATAGTTTAAGCTTCAATAGCAGATATACGTCATATAGCTAGGGAGAGGATAGTGTATTGTACATTATGAAACTGGGTTCAGCTCTAAGTTGCACACACTTCAGAGGAACCCAAAGTGGTACTTTCCAGAGAAGATATGTTTTTTGGGCTATCACAAGGCAGAGAAAGCAAATGAGTTCTGTGCAGCCCAAGGAATAGAACCAGGACCCAGTAGTGGTTACTATAGGAGACAGAAAGTTTTTCTTCCTGTTGAGTTCAAATCCACTAATCATAGTTGCAATCCACATTGAGCATAAGTGGTAATCTTACTGACACTACAAATATATGAGTAAGGATGACAAAGAAACTTGGTGAAATATTATAAAAGGGACTCATTCATGGATTGGAGGACTTGAAGGGTAGGTTGGACTTGACTATTTTTTTTCATTTTAATTTCTTTATTGATCGAGGTATTACATATTTGTCCTCATCTCCCCATTACCTTCCCAATCCCCCCACTCATGCCCTCACTCCCCTGTTGTCTGTGTCTACTGGTTAGGCTTATATGCATCATACAAGTCCTTTGATTGATCTCTCCCTTTTACTCGCACCCTCCCCTACTGTTTCAATAGTAATTTTGGCATTCATCCACATATTGTTCACATTTTCTCAGGTCTGATGTAGGGAGGAGCATGTAATGGAAAGAATTGGATAATATATTAGGTAGAGAAATATGGAAATGCTTAGTGAAAGGTAGCTGGTTAGTTGAAAAGTAGGAATCTACCCACCCTCCGACCTCATACTGCCTCATGCAACTTAAGCCTTTGAGAAAGCAACATTGTCTATGGAATAGTTGCACTGATAGAGTTGGAAAAGTAGCCCCCAAACCAGGCTTGAGATAAATTCTGCAACAGATTTGCTCTATGACTGATTTTGAACAAATCATGTTCCCTTTCTGTGTCTCAGTCCCTGCCTCTATAAAATAAGGCTAATAAACCCCAACCTGCTTAAAAAAAAAGATGTTTTAAATTTGAGTTTGGTGAGTATGAATGACTGTGTAGATTGTGGCTGGGAGTGGGGAAAGGAAAGAAAAACTAACATAATTTAAACATCTCTGATGCATCAAATACTATAAAAGGCACTTGCACATGCATTTCTCATTCAACACTCGTAGAAGATATGAGGTGACTTGTGCTTTTTGAATTTTACAGATTAAGGACTTGAGGCTCATAGAGGTAAAGAGATTTACACAAGATTCACATAGCTATTAATGGATATAGGTAGATTTGAAATATAGGGCTTCCAGATGTCAGGGCCTGTATATTTTTCTACTGTGTCATGGTGCTTGTTTACATGAAGGGAGATCACCAAATAACTATTAGATAGTGGGATTTGAGAATCCTTGCAACAGGCCAGAATAAAGAGACAGGTGTCACATCAACCTAGTCAGTTTCTTGAGGGCTCAGAAATGTGATATCTAATTTGCTCAAATGAATAGTATTATCACTGTTGCTCTAACATCCACCAGTGATCCTAGTTTGCTATTCCTCTGCTAACTCTACTTAACAACAGTATTCAACAGCATAATTGTTCTGGGGTGGTCCCAAACTTCTGGTCTTTCTTCCCCATCTTTCCAGCTCACCTCAGTAGAGCTAAGAGCTGGGGACTTCAAGAGGCACATTGAGTTTCAGCCTCTCTCCAGAACTTTTAGCTGTGTCCCTTAACAAGGTCTCAGTTCTACTATAGGAGTCAGAGTTGGAAAACTTGTACAGGCCCAGCTCTATGTATTCTATGAGAGTGTGGACCCAGTTAAGAGTGTCTCTCTGAGGCACAGGAGGCCATGGTAAAAGATACCTGGGTGGGGAAGCCACGGGTTGAGCTGTGGTCATCATCCAGGCTGGGTCTCAAAGATGTTTTCACTCAGTGGGGACTCAGAATTGGTCTCTTGGCCAGGTGGCATAGGGAAGAGAGATTCCTCCTCCTCCACTGCCTTGTCAGCCTCAAACTGCACGAACTTCCTGTAACTTGAAGCAGAAAGCCACTGGGTCACCCAAAGGCAGGGGCTCCTTTCAGAAGGCACCTGGTCCTGAATATAAGATAAAAAGAGTCTGGGACCTAGCACTCTCCTTCTTCGTCTTCTTGGGGACCAGACCACCTAACATCAGTCTGAGATGACATTTGAAAAACACACTTAAATTGGGGTATCATACATAGGTTACCTGGTAGTAAAACAGGGAGTATCATAATGCTAAGTGAAATAAGTCAGTCAGAAAAAGACAAATATCATAAGATCTCACTTATTTATGGAATATAATTAACAAAATAAATGGACAAACAAAGTAGGTCCAAAGGCATGGAGGCATGGAAGAGATAAACTAAATAATTCATATACTGATACGCATTGCCCATGGACACAGGCAATAGTGTGGTGAAGGGCTAGAGGGGTAGGGGCTTAGTGGAGGGAAAAAAAGAGGGAAGAGGGGTGTCTGAAATATTGTCAACAATAAAAATATATATTTTGATAAAAAACTCATTTATTCAGAGAAAGAGTAAACCTTTGTGGGAAGAAGGCTTTTGACACCCAACCCCATGATTTTCACCCTTTGGTGTTATGCTTGTGTGTATATTATATGGCAAAGGCACTTAAGACAGTATTAAGAACATGAGCCTTAAAAGAGGGACATTACCTGGATTACCCAAGTGGGCCAAAAATAATCATATGTGACCTTAACAGTAGAATAGGGGGCCAGAAGAATCAGGGAGAATATCAGAAAGATGAGTCATCAAAAGAACTCAACATCATAGCTAGTTTTGAAAATAGAACAGGGTCATAAGTCAGAGAATGTGGGTGACCTCTAGAAACTGGGAATGACTCTCAGCTGACAGTCATCATATAAATGGAACCTCAGCCTTATAAATGAAAGGAACTGAGTGCTTCCATCTTCCTGAATGCAGTCTCCTCTGCAGCTCTGAGAAAGGAACATAGCCCTCCCTACACCTTTATTTAAGCCTTGTGAGACTATAAGCAGAGATTCAACTGAGTCTGCAAAACTTCTGATCTATGGAAACAGAGAAATAACAAATGGGTGTCATTTTTAAGCCATCAACTTTGTGGTAATTTGTTATATCAGTGATGGAAAAGTAATATATCCTTCATGCCTAAGTCTGATTTAACATCAGATTACAAACTGTGAGCCTATGTGTATTTTCTTGACCTTCACATTGTGGTTGTTATTTTACTTTTTATTAGAACTCATTGTCAGAGCTTAAAACTATTTCATTATTTATTTTTTAAATTTTATTTATTTTTCACTTTTTTAATCTTTATTGTTCAGATTATTACAGATGTCCCTTACTCCACCACAGCTCCCCTACACCTGATTCCCACCCCACCTAGGTCCTTTGCTCAAAGAATGACAGTCATGGAAACTGGCTTGAAAGAGCTCCCACTGGCCATACCCAGGACAATCTGAGCATCAAAATAAGTAATGATAATAATGGTTTATAACCTATTGAATAAAATCATAATCCATAGATTCATATTGACAGAAGTAAAAAAAAAAATAAGGGAGAATGAAAGGTCCTTACATAAAATGTTAAGTAATAAATGCAGAAGAAATGATAAGAGTTTAAAAATCACTACCTGGCAATCAAGATAGTAATTTGACTCAAACAAGAGCCATCAACTATTATAAGGAACGGGATATTCACATAACTTCAAGTAATCTCCCTACAGGTTAGTTATGTATTATAAAGGGGAAATAGTAACTTTACAGTCGAAGACATTCTAACAGAGGACAAATTAACATAACTTAAATGATTCTAAATTGAGAAGGACTTGGAGGACATTCCCAGGGCAATCAAAGTTATCAATATGGGAACAAGTCAAAATTGACTGTCCCCCAATAGGATCAATGAGAATAACACAGTGTCACTTCTGGGGTATTCCTGCTACCTAGTGCATAACCTGAATCTAATGAAGTATCAGACAACCCCAACTTGAAGGGGACATTCTACAAACTCTTAAAAGTGTCAAAGTTGAAAAGACAGACTAAGACTGATTCAGATGAAGGATGGCTAAAGGGAAATGACAGCTGAAATGCAACAGGTGTTCTTGATTTGAATCCTGAACTTGAAAAATTCTTGCTTCAGAAGACAGTTAGGACAATGAGTGAAATCTGAATAATGTCTGTCTGTTGGGTAACAGTGTCAACACTAATGTTAATTTCCTGATTTTTTCACATTTCCATTGTGGTTATATAAGAGAATGTCCTTGATTTTTAAAAATAGAATTAAGGGGTGAGCAATATTGTCAGTTGTTGGTACATGGAGGTGGAAGAGCATCAGGATTTGGGACACATTATTTTTATTTTATTTTGTAAGCATATGATGTTCAAGTATATTATATGTGATGGAATAGAAACAATCCAGAAACCACAGATGATTATTACACTTTATAACCAGTTTCTCTTTTCATTTCCAAAGTGACCAAGGAATTTCAACTGATAGTGATAGCAACATCTGCTCCAGGAATGTCAGGATTAATAAATATATCAACACAGGAGAATGAAGGGAGCTGGGCAAATTAAAGAAGCTTCACCTATATACTTTGTTTTTTATTTGAGTATACAGAGCAACAGATGATGATAAAAAATGTTGGGATAGAAAAAGAATAAAAAACATTTATTAAAAGTGGTTGTCACTATACAGATGCAATTAATAACTAATTGAACTGGGATATTTCCATTCAGCCAAAAGTAAATGCTAACCATATGAGTTAAATTATTTCTCCTTCAAAACATGTGTGAGCACACAGATTCATAACAAATAAGTACAAACCTAAGAAAAAAATAACTTAAAAGACTCTAAATTAAGAAGGACAAAGAGCAAAAATGTATATAAATATTT
This sequence comes from Lasiurus cinereus, assembly GCA_011751065.1. NCBI lineage: Eukaryota > Metazoa > Chordata > Mammalia > Chiroptera > Vespertilionidae > Lasiurus > Lasiurus cinereus. The sequence continues at coordinate 5,011,799 of JAAGEH010000013.1, forward strand.
GGTAAATGTCTGGCAATGGCTGAGGAATAATTGTGCAAGGGAGGAGAAAAAATACTGTGTAGCCAAGACTATAGTGATATCATAATGAAAGCAACCTTTGGGCTGAATATGATGGGAAAATATCATTTTAATGATTGTTGAAACAGTCTTCCCAAGTGGAAACAAAGGCACAAAAAATCCCCTGGATGATGTCCACGGGAAAATGAGATAATGTATATGAGAGTGCTGTGGAAACTCTGGGTTGTGCTACACATATAAGGGGTTGCTATGATTGTTGGTAGTATCTCACTCAAACTTGGGGAGCAAAGGACATTGGAGACAATACACAGGCCAGATGAACCCTCAGCTAATACCTGAAGCCCTTGCTTTGCTTTGCTTGGCTCTAGCCAAACTGATTCACTTATTGATGTACCAATCATGACAAGATACTATGAAATTATGGCATAATAAAAAATTAGTTAGCATGGGGAGTGGATATTAATTGACTTCCCAAGATAGTGATGTTTTTGGCTAAGTTGTCTCAGCTGGAAGTTTAACTCATGGAATGATTTTTCTTCTGCAGGGCACAGAACTGGATAAAACTTAGTCATGTACAGTAATTTCTGACTTTTGTTAGTTTCTTTTTGGTCTTGCCCCACCTTCTCTCCACCCTGTCAAATTTACCAAGGAATCTGGAATAGATGAATCTCTTTGAAGATATCAATAAGAATAGTGCTTTTCTTCCCATAGCAGTCTAAATTCTGTCAAGTACACTCTCCCTTCTTCATAGGCCATGAAATGAAATATGCTAAAGGAGCAGACATGCAAACGGATGGGTATTTACAAACATAAGTCAGGATCATTTATCCTTCCAATTGTAATTGGAGAATCAGTACATAGCATGAAGTCTGCCTGTACATGATGAAAAACTGATACTAAAATATTTCTTGCATGATTTTAGGATGCCCAAGTTAAAGAAAAGTTATAAGACCTGGCAGGGTAGGGGGGAGGGGGATGAAACTGATATAATATGAAGCCTACAATCTCATATGTAAGTGCACATTCTGTAAGATAATTTACTGAATATTACAATCTTGGAGTTAGAAAGGAGTTTAAACTCATCTTTGTTCCAGCTTCCTGCTGCCAAATAAAAGAATTACCATCCAGCTCTGTCACAGCCAAATCAGAATTCACAAGACAGCACATTTCATTATGGTTTATTTTTTTCTTCTCTTCAGGAACTAGTTAAAACTTCAAACGATCAGGTAATTAGAAACATATTGGCATGGAATCTCAAAAGGATTCTTCAAGATAGATAATCTAATCATATTCCCTGATGATCCAGATGGGAAAACTGAGGCCCAGAGAAGAGCTAAAAATTTCCCAAGGTAATATATTTGGCCAGTGGCAGAGCCAGGACAAGAATCAAAATCTCCAAAATCAGGGCCCAGAAGCTTGTCTATTTCCCACAATTAAAGAAAAGGCCCAAATACAGGAATGATTGGTCTTTACCCAGTGAATATATTACCAAGGCTCTAGCTTCTTTCTCTTTTTTTCCCCTGTACTTTCAAAGCCTAATCTTGCTTATTTTAACCTTAACAGGAACAATTCCAAAGGGCGGGTTGGGTCAGGAGAGGTTGCCCATTGAAAAAAAAATGGTGCTGCCCACTCCCCTTAGCTTATCTGCATGGTGACTAAAAGTGAAAACGATTTACTCTTTGATTCCACCAATTAATTTTATTTTGGAAAATATTGGGAAGTATTTTTGGCACATTTGATAGATATCATAATTGTAGTCACTCAGGGATAGGAAGAATGTCTATCTGACAGTCAAAAATACTTGGCAAAAACCTTTTATTCTAGTCATTTATTCTAGTCAATTAGGACATGGTGACAAGAGGGAAAATCCGAGCTGGATAAAACATCGTTTTTACCTTTAGGAAATAATAGTCTTGTCAGAAAACAATTACAGTTAACTCTAATCCAAGATAAACTTTAGCCATCCTTATATCTCACATGAACACAGAATAATATTTCTTCCATTTCACAGACTGATTGTAAAACTGATTCACAACCCTCATTAATAACCTAAAGGGAGAACTGATGAATGGGGTTAGCTTCCAGAAAAAGCAGAGAAAAATGGTATCTCTTTTAATATCAAGCTTCAGCTCTGAGGAATGGTTACAAAAGACCTCCCCTTCTCTGAAGAAAGAATTCAGGTGGAACATCTCAAGAAGACATCTAAAGTAGGGGTTGCCTGGCTTGTGTTCTCAAGTAGAGAGGAAGTGCTTGACTCTTCTCTGGGAATAGAGCTTTAGTGTTCCATAAAGCACTTCTCTAAATCAGTTCCTTCAAAGAAGGAAAAAAAATGTTTAGGTAATTAGAGGATCCCTTCTGTACTGCCAAAGTTAGCCTAATTGTCTAGCCTGCATCTTAAATCCAATAAGCCATAAGAAATATAAACAAACAAACAAACAAACAAACAAGTTAATTAATTAAAACACTGATCTGGGAGTAAGAAAAATATGGCTTCCAGTTTTGGCTCTGACACTGACTAAACAATCTCTAGCAAGTTTCATTTTCTCTGGGCCTGTTTGGCCAGCCGTAAAATTAAGACATAAACACCTGCACCTTCCCAAGTTGGGTTGAGGTAGCATTTGGATTTAAAATAAACTGGCATGTAGTAGTAACGTAAGAAATAGCATCTTACAAAACATAGTATATTACAAAGCAACTTGTCATATTCACCCACCCTGTTCCTTTTGCAATGTTTCCCATCATTTCAAAATCATGACCATTGCCCCAGTTTATATAGCTCAAAACATCAGAGTCTTATTTGACTTGACACCATGCCATATTGAGAAATGATGGAAGAACAGGGCTGTTTGACCTTGGAATAGAGGATGCAGGAAGATCTGGTTTCTAATCATGAGTGGCTCCAGGGAGAATGAGGAGGATTTCTGGGTAAATGCCACAAGAAGACTATGTACCACTTAACAAAAGGAATAATTTTTGTAGAGTCAAGGCTTTCCATTAAAGGAATGCATTATTTCGTAGATCAGTAAGTACACTCAGTCTGGAAATGTACAAAGCAGAGACTATCATGGATGTTTTAAAACTTGGGTGAGATGAAAACGGTTTGACTCAGTGGATAGAGCATCAGTCTGCGGACTGGGGGGTCCTGGGTTTGATTCCGGTCAAGGGCATGTACCTTGGTTGCGGGCATATCTCCAGTGGGGGGCCTGCAAGAGGCAGCTGATCCATGTCTCTCTCTCTCTCTCATCGATGTTTCTAACTCTCTATTCCTCTCTCTCCCTCTCTGTAAAAAATGATCTCACTCATTTGTGGATAATAAAGAACATTATAAACTGATGAACAAAAAGATAGATACAGAGGCAGTAAAGCATCAAACAGACTGTGAAATTACAGCTGGAAGATTAAGGTTAGGTGAGGTAGATAAGAGAGCAATCAAAGGGCTTGTATGCATGCATATAAGCATAACCAATGAGCATAGACACTGGGGGGGGGGTTGGGGTATGCCTGGGAGGGAGGGGGGCAATGGGGAGATATGTATAAAAAATAATTTTCAAAAGTGGAAAAAAACAATAAAATATATTTTAAAAAGAATACATCTTACAAAAAATAAAAATAAAACATGGGTGCAAAAACATGATTTTTAAAAGACTTGGTGTAAAATATTGTTCTAGGTACTTTGCAGGGATTATCTATTTTAATCCTCCCATCAAAACTATCACATGGGCCTTAGCCAGTTTGCCTCAGTGGCTAGAGCATCAGCTTGTGGACTGAAAGGTCCCAGATTCGATTCTGGTCAAGGGCACATGCCCAGGTTCTGGGTTTGATCTCCAGTGGGAGACATGCAGGAGGCAGCCAATCAATGATTCTTATCATTGATGTTTCTATCTCTCTTCCTCTCCCTTCTTCTCTGAATCAATTAAAAAATATATATATTTTTAAAAAACTATAACATGGATATTACTAACCATGTCTTTCAGCATAGAAAACTGAGGATCAGAGAAGTTTAGTATTTCTCACTGGGCTTGCTACTGATACTATAAGTGTGTGGAAGGAACAGTTCTTTGTTGCATCAAACTGGTTGGCACTAAATGCAGTAGTATCTCAGTATTTGTACAAAAAACAAGCAAACCACACTCCCTACACATATTTCTAAATGCCTTATGGAAATGCAATGCTAGTCATGAATGACAGATAAATAATATATTTAGGATCACAAATAGCAGGTAAGCAGAAGACCCAGGATTTATAGCAAGCTGTGTCTAATTCAGAAAGTGGATATCTATTCTATTGTGCTATTCAACAGAAACAGATGAAAGTGGAATTACAATGCATAATGTTTCAAAGTCTAAACTAATCCCAGCAGATTCTGATTCTCCATTCCTTCTTTTTCAATTTCATATAATTTCTCAACTTCTAAGCTTGATAGATTCAAGTTTATAATGCCTTTGTTAAATTAACTCTCTTCTTTCTATTCCCACTGCCACCATTTCAGTTGCAGAAACTTAGTCCCTTTCTGCATCTGGTTTATCTACCTCTCATGTTTCCCGGTTTCAATCCAGTTAACTTGCGTGGTTTTTTTTTCTGAAACACCAATTTGACTTTTTTTTTCTTTAGCTTAGATACTTACAATGCCTTACCAATGTCTTAAATCAAACAGAAAGCATAGCACCCAAAATCTTCCACAGTTTGCCCAATTGAGCCATGTCAACTTGAACTTCCACTTTTCCCCTAACTGTTCTTTCAAATCCAGTTCAAGGAGTGTTCTTTTCACATGATCTGAGCTTCCCTGCCTCCAAACAGTTATTCTAGCTGTTGTATCTGCTTAGACTGCTTTCTGTCCTATGTCCACCTGTTGAAATCCTATCTGTGTTTCATGCTTCATCTTAAATAATAATAATAGTTAACACTTATTGAGTGTTTCTTTTGGTCCAGCCACTGTGCTAAGTGTGTACAAATATTTTACATGGATTTCTCACTGGGTTTACTAATTTAATCCTCAAAAATATGATGAAGTAAGCTTTATTATTATCTCCATTTTAGCCTACAGTAAATCAGAGTTCAGAGAGGGAGAAGTAATTTTACTTGTCCAATGTCACAAAAGTTTATAAATGGTGGAAGTGGGATATGAGTTTAAGTAGCCAGGCTCTGGAATCCTGAGATGTAACAATAAAAAAACACAATTAAAAAGCCATTTCTGATTTCCCTTGCTTCAACTTGATATGACCCTTAATTGACAGCATCAAAACATTTTGACTGAACCTTTAAAGCCTATTTTGTGTTATATTTATTTATTCTTATATCCATGTTGAAACTGTCAGATCCCTGTTAATACAACCTGTGTCTTAAACATTTCTCTGTCTCACATAATGGTGATACTGAATGGGTACTCAATGGATCTGTTATGTTGAATTAAAGGTATGTTAAGGTGAAGCAGGGTGCAGGAGAATTATGTAGAAGAAGATGTCCCCCACTCTCCTGCTATAGTCACCCTGCATCACATGCCAACAGTTGTTCAATCCAGACCTTGGTATCTTTACTTTCCCAGCCTGGTTTCTGGCAGGTCCTTTCTTGTCCCTTAGTTCTCACAGATGCCTCAGCATTGGCCAGTGTTTGGGGTAAGGCAGGATCAAAATATCACTGCCATGGGCTTACAGTTCAGGACTGAGGGATCATGTGAAACCTAGCTGGCTGCATGAAAGGGCAGACTGAAAGCCACCAAATAGAGTTTATGTGTTGTTTACACAAGCCCTGAATTGCCCAAGGACCATATGGGTGGGCTGGCAGCTCAATTTCCCTCTGGATGCTTCACATATCTAATCCAACACCTCCCTCCTCTAAACTCTCAGCCTCCCTCTCTTTCTTCTCTCACAACTTCAGATGCTCAGGTTGATTGGGCACAGCCAGGCATGTTCCCAGAGGCCATAAGAATCAAGTAAAAGCCTACACAGGAAGGAACTTGCTTCCAAGGCCATCAGAGCACTAGCCCAGGTCCCTATTACCTGAAACAGCATTCTCTGGATACAGATGGATGGACTGACAGATGACCACAGGATTCCTTCCCAGCTATTCTGATTTTGTAGCGTCTAAACAAGGTAATCCTAATCTGATCCTGAATTTCTACCCCTATTTCCCACATATCTGAGCTGCCTTGCCATGTATTTACCCTGTAAATTAATTGATAGATGGATTTTGCTCTAGCAACAGAATTCCTGAATGAATGTACCTCAGTGAAGGCCAGCTATCCCACCAAACCCCCACCATTCAGCTCCCAGTCTCCATATCATATTCACAGTAAATAAAATCCGTTGCAAAATTCTTCTCTGACTCAGTTCACATCCATGCATAAGAACAACAATCCAAACCCTTCCTCTTTTTCTTTCATGTTATACACACTTCTCTACTCTGTGAGGTCCAGGAGACAGTTATTGGACTACTAGAGAATATAGACATGGCTAAACAAAGAAGTGCCACACCTGACAGGGAAACTGTGGGGAGGACAAAAAAAGGGGCACACTAAATAGAGACCAAACCACTCCTATTGCAGGAACTGAAAAGCTCCAGGACTGAAGCAGAAGTGAGAACGAAGATGGTCATAGAGTCAGGTCTAGCGGAAACAGAGGGAAGGTCAAGTGGTTGGAAGCACTTGCTGATTCCATTTCTTGTGGCTTTTTCACAGTGTGATGCATCTCAGCTCCTTAAAGTTCTGTATATGAGTGTTAGCAGGCCTGGAGTTTGACATGGATCATCGGTGTTGGAAAAGTAAGTTTTTAGACTCATGAAAAAAACACTTCCCAGTTCCGGTCCTGACTTTTAAAAACAAACAAAACAAAAACCACGCACTCTTTCTTTTAGAAGGGTAGGTAGGATTTGTACAGGAGGAGAAGAGGAGACGTAAAGCAGTGGGGGAAACACTAAAATGAAGAAGAATTGTATTGGAATAACTTTCTCTGGGTCCCAGGGTGCCTGTGCAAAGAACGAATAGGACTAGATAGCCTCGAATGCAGTGGTTCTCAACCTTTCTAATGCTGCGCCCATTTAATACAGTTCCTCATGTTGTGATGACCCCCAGCCATAAAATTATTTTTGTTGCTACTTCATAACTGTAATTTTGCTACTGTTATGAATCATAATGTAAATATCTGTATTTTCCAATGGTCTTAGGCTACCCTGCTAGTGGTTCTCAACCTGTGGGTCTTGACAGTTTTTGATAGACAAACAGGCTGATTAGGCCCTGAGGTGACATTGACTAGGTCATAAGTGAATTCGACATACGGACCATGGTTAGATCTGGGGAAATATTGTGGCCTCTTACACTGCTACTGTGAATTGAGGTTTAGAAGGAAGGAAACTACCAGAGCTGGAATCTTGGTTCTACCCCTGCTAGCTGTGTGACCTTGAGCAAGTTACTTAATTGCTCTGTGATTCAGTAATCTCATGTGCAAAATGGGAACAATAATAATCCCTTATTCATAAAGCTGTGTTGAAGACTACATGAGTTAGTATATAAAATAGTGTTACTATATATAAGGAGTTTAAAACAGTGTCTGATACTATCATATAAGTGTTTATTGAATTAAAATAAATTCTAAGCACACAGGAGCCAGAAATCCTAAATTAAAATCTTGGTTGTGCCACTTCTCTGAGCACCTTCTGGAATGTTAGACAATTTTTTAAAAAACATTTTACTTCGACTTCCTCAGCTCTAAAATGGAGACCAAAGTAGTACCTATTACAAAGAGTTGCTCTAAGGATTGAATGAATTAATGCATGTAACATATGGCATACCACAAGTGTTATATAAGTATCTGGTTATCATTATTTATTGGGTCCATAGTCATCACATGATGAGTAAAATAAATGTTCATGGAGGCAGATGGAATGAATACAGACTCTAGAATCCAGAGATCTGTGGTTGTAACATCTACTATGTATTGGCTCTTCGGCAGAAGATTTATCGTCTCTGAGACTCAGTTGTTCCATCTGCAGACAGAAGCTAATGATATTTTTCATGATGCTGTGAATGTGAAATGAGTCAATATTCATAAAGCAAGTAGAATACAGTGCATGCTCAAAGGATAATCTAGATCCTAACTCTGATGAACAGCCTTTATTTGTTTATAAACAAAAGGAATTACTATGCCCATCTTACATGAAAAGGGAGAATATAAGCAAGGGAGATTGTGCAGTTAAAATTGTTAAGTTACGGTATGTGGTGTCAAGGAAGAATTTGAGTCTTTGTGACAGAGTCACTTTCTTATATAAGCCTCACTAATCTAGTTCTCCCACTTTTCCATGAACCCTGTTTATTTCCTTTTTTTGATACCCATAGATAGTAATTTTATTTTTTTATTTTTTTAATTGATTAAAGTATTCCATGTGTCCATCTCTCCTCACCCCACTAACAAAATGTCCTCACACCCCAGTGTCTTACATTCTTTGGTTATGCTTGTACGCATGCATACAAGTCCTTCGGTTGATCTCTTACCCGCTCCCCCACCCCTCCCACCAGCCTTCCTTCTGTAATTTGACAATCAGTTAGATGCTTCTCTGCCTCTGTATCTATCTTTTTGTTCATCAGTTATAAAGTTCATTATTCATAAATGAGTATGATCATGTGATAGTTTTCTTTCACTGACTTGCTTATTTCACTTAGCATAATGCTCTCCAGTTCCATCCATGCTGATACAAATGGTAAAAATTCCTTCTTTTTTAAAGCAGTGTAGTATTCCATTGTGTAGATGCTCCATAGTTTTCTAACCCAGTCATATGTTAATGGACACTTAGGCTGTTTCCAAATCTTAGCTATGGTGAATTGTGCTTCTATGAACATAGGGATGCATATATCTTATCTAAGTGGTATTTCTAGTTTCTTGGTATATATTCCTAGAAGTGAGATCATTGGGTCAAATGGGAGTTCCATTTTTAGTTTTTTGAGGAAACTCCATACTGTCCTCCACAGTGGCACCAATCTGCATTCCTACCAGCAGTGCATGAGGGATCCTTTTCCTCCCCGCATCCTCTCCAGTGCTTGTCCTTTGCTGATTTGTTGATGATAGCCATTCTGAACAGGTGTGAGGTGATAATGCATTGTCATTTTGATTTGCATCTCTTGGATGATTAGTGACTGAGCATTTTTTATATGCCTCTTGGCCTTCCATCTGTCATCTTTCGAAAAGTATCTATTTAGGTCTGTTGTCCATTTTTTGATTGGGTTGTTTATCTTCCTTTTATTAAGTTGTATGAGTTCCCTGTATATGTTGGAGATTAAACCCTTGTCATATGTAGTCCCATTTGTTCATTTTCCCTTTAGTTTCTATTGCCCTAGGAGCTGTATTGGTGAAGATATCGCTTCAGCATATGTCTGAGATTTTGTTGCCTGTGGATTCCTCTAGTAGTTTTATGGTTTATGTCCTATATTTAAGTTATTTATCCATTTTGAGTTTATTTTTGTGTATGATGTAAGTTGGTGGTCTAGTTTCCTTGTTTTTGCATGTATCTATCCAATTTTCCCAACACCATTTGTTGAAGAGACTGTCTTGACACATTTTTATGTTCATGCCTCTATCATTGAATATTCATTGAGCATAGTGGATTGGGTTGATTTCTGGATTCTCTATTCTATTCCATTTATCTATATGTCTGTTCTTGTGCCAGTACCAGGCTGTTTTGAGAATAGTGGCTTTGTAATACAGCTTGATATCTGGTATTGAGATCCCTCTTACTTTGTTCTCCTTTCTCAGGATTTCTGAGGCTATTTGGGGTCTTTTTTTTATTCCAGATGAATTTTTGGAGAGTTATTTCTAGGTCTATGAAATATGCCATTGGTATTTTAATGGGGAGTGCATTGAATCTATAGATTGCTTTGGGTAGTATGGACATTTTAATGATGTCGATTCTACCAACCCTTGAACACAGTATGCTTTTCCATCTATTTATGTCTTCCTCTATCACTTTTTTCAATGTCCTATAGTTTTCTGAGTAGAGGTTTTTTATCTCCTTAGTTAAGTTTGTTCCTAAGAATCTTAATTTTTTTGGTGAGGTGGTAAATAGGATTGTTTTCTTAGTCTCTATTTCTGTAAGACCCCCACTGTTGGTGTATAGAAATGGCATAGATCTATTGATGTTAATTTTGTATCCTGCTACATTGCCAAATTCATTTATTAAGTCTAATAATTTTTCTTGATGGAGTCTTTAGGTTTTTTATATAGAGTAGCATGTCATCTGCAAATAATGGCAATTTTACTTCATATTTAGCAATTTGGATGTCTTTTATTTCCTCTTCTTTTCTGATTGTTGTGGCTAGCACTTCCAGTACTATGTTGAACAGGAGTGGTGAAAGCAGGCATCCCTGTGATGCTCCTATTCTTAGCGGAAATGGTTTAAGTTTTTGCCCATTGAGTATGATGTTGGCTGTAAATTTGTAATATAAAGCTTTTATTTTGTTGAGGTATGATCCCTCTATTTCCACTTTGTTGATCATTTTTATCAGAAAAGGGTGTGGGATTTTTTCAAATGTCTTTTCTGCATCAATTAATATGATTATGTGATTTTTGTCTCTCACTTTGTTTATGTGATGTATCACATTTATTGATATTCAGATATTGTACCAGCCTTGCTTTCCTGGAATAAATCCCATTTGGTCATAGTGTATGATCTTTGCAATCTAATGCTGGATTCAGTTTGTTAGAATTTTGTTGAGGACTTTAGCATTTATGTTCATCCAGGATATAGACCTGTAATTCTCTTTGTGGTGTCTTTATCTGGTTTGGGATTAGGTAATGCTGGCTTCAAAAAGAGCTTGGAAGTGTGCCTTCCTCTTGAATTTTTGGAATAGTCTGAGGGGAATAGGTTTTATTTCTTCTTTGAATGTTTGTTAAAACTCCCCTGTGAAGCCATCTGGTCCAGGGCTTTTGTTTGCTGGGAGCTTTTTGATTACTGTTTCAATTTTATCAGTAGTTATTGGCCTATTCAGGTTTTATTTTAATCTTCCTGGTTGAGTTCTGTAAGGTTGTATTGTTCTAGGAATGTTTCCATTTCATTGAGGTTGTCCAGTTTGTTGGAGTACAGTAGTTCATAGTATTTTTCTCCATCCTTTGAATATTTGTGGGGTCAGTTGTTACATCACGTCTTTCATTTCTGATTTTATTTGGACCCTCTCTTTTTGTTTCTTGGTGAGCCTGGCTAGATATTCATCAATCTTGTTTACCCTTTCAAAGAAATAGCTCTTGGTTTCATTGATCTTCTTTATTGTTATTTATTTATTTATTTATTTAGGACTCTTCTTCATTTATTTCTGCTCTGATCTTTATTATCTCCTTCCATCTGGTTACTGTGGTTGCTCTCTTTAGGTTTTAGGCTTTTCTTGTTGCTCTCTCTCTAGTTCTTTAAGTTGTAAGGTAAGATAATTTATTACCGTTTTTTCTTGTTTTTTTGAGGTAAGCCTGTAGAGCTATGAACTTTCCTACCAGGACTGCTTTCATTGTATCCCATAGATTTTGGATTCTTGTATTTTCAGTGTCATTTATTTCCAGGATGTTTTTAATTTTTTCTTTGATCTCTTTGGTAACCCAATCATTGTTTAATAGCATGCTATTTAGCCTCCAAGTGTTTGATTTTTTTCATTGTTTTTATTGTTGTTGATTTTTAGTTTCATGTCCTTATGGTCTGAGAAGATATTTTTTATGATTATCATTTTCTTGAATTTGAAGAGATTTTGCCTGTGTCCTAATATGTGGCCTATCTTTGAAAATGTTGCATGTGCACTGAGGAAGCATGTGTATTCTGTAGCTTTGGGATGAAATGTTCTAAAGTTGTCAATTAAGCCCATTTGATCTAGTGAGACATTTAGGATTGCTGTTTCTTTGCTGATTTTTTGTTTAGATGATTTATCCAGTGGTGTCAGTGGGGTATTAAAGTCCCCTATTAAGACTGCATTGCTATCAATCTCTCCTTTGATATCTCCCAGAAGTTTTTTTATGTATCTGGGTGCTCCTGTATTGGGTGCTTATATGTTTACCAGAGTTATGTCTTCTTGTTGAATTGCTCCCTTTTTTATTGTGTAGTGGCCTTCCTTATCTCTTGTTATGGCCTTTACTTTGAGGTCTATTTTGTCAGATATAAATATCATAACCCCAGCTTTTTTCTCATTTCCATTTGCCTGAAAAATGTGTTTCCATCCCTTCACTCTCAGTATATGTGAATCCTATGCTCTGAGGTGGGTCTTTTGTAGACAGCAAATATGTGGATCCTGTTTTCTTATCCATTCTGCTACCCTATGTCTTTTAATTGGTGCATTTAATCCATTTATGTTTAATGTTATTATTTATAAGTAGTTGTTTGTTGTCATATTTTCCCCTAATGTTTTTGTTCCTTCGTTGCTTCCTATTTCTTCTTTTTACAGCAGTCCCTTTAGCATTTCTTGCATTGCTGGCTTGGTAATGATAAAATCTCTTAGTCCCTTTTTTGTCTGTGAAGCTCTTGATTCCATCTTCAATTTTGAATGATAACCTTGCTGGGTATAGTATTCTTGAGTTCAGTCCCTTGCTTTGTATCACTTTGTATATTTCATTCCATTCCCCTCTGGCGTGGTGTGTTTCTGTTCAGAAATCCATTGATATTATAATAGGAGATCCCTTGTAGGTAACTTTCTGTCTCTCTCTGGCAGCCTTTAAGATTCTTACTTTGTTGTTGGTGTTTGCCAATTTAATTATGATGTGTCTTTTAGGGTTCATCTTTTTTTGGGACTCTATATGCTTTCTTCACTTGCATACTTTTTTTCTTGCCAATATCAGGTACGTTTTCTGTAATTATTTCTTCATAAAGATTTTCTATTCGTTGCTTCTCTTCCTCTCCTAATGGTATCCCTATTATGCTAATGTTTCATTTTGTATTGTCCCAAACTCTCTTAGGCTCTGCTCTTGCTTTTAAAGTTTTCTTTCCAATTGCTGCTGTGTCTGTGTGTTTGTCCGTACCTTGTCTTCTAATTCACTAATGTGGTTCTCAGCCTCTTCTAGTATATTTTTGAAGCCTTCCATTGTTTTTATTTATTGCAGCTATGTTGTTCTTCATCTCCTCTTGGTTTCTTTTCATGTTGGTGACATTCTCATTCAGCTCCTTATAATTCTCATTGCGTTGTGTGTATTTGTCATCCAGCAACATTTGAGCATCCTTATAATCATTACTCTGAATTCTTTCTCTGATATGTTGTCAGTCTCAATTTCATTTAACTCCCTTTCTGGTGATTCCTCTTTTTCTTTTCTTTGGGGATTGCTTTTTTGTCTTCCTGTGTTTCGCTGTAACACTTTAATTGTAAATCTGATTGCTTTTCTACCCAGGTTCTTTTAGGCATGGTGGTACTGGTGTGATTTATCAGTTCTCCTGAACTTGGTAATCTAGTGTAGCTCCCTAGTTGAACTATTTGGGTTCTCTTGATGTAAGCCCGCAAGCTGGAAAGGCACAAAAGTAGTGTCTAGAATCCGCAGCAGTGGAGGGGGGTGGGTCCCAATGTTTGCTGTCTTGTACCCTTGATTGGAATCACATGTGCCCAGCAGGGACTTACATTGGCACTGAGGACCCATCTGTTGGGGTGATGGGGCTCAGGGGGCCTGCACTCTAAGTTCTATAGTTCTGGTGTCCAGAGTTCTATACTTGTGGGGTGGGAAGACTCAGCTTTTGCTGTTGAACCTGTGGTGGATAAGCATCCTCTCTGAGTTGTGGCTCACAGGGGCACCCAAGCTGTGTTTGCCAGTGAGGCACACTGAAGCACTCTGAATGGTCCTGGCACTGAATTTCCCCAGCTGGGGTGTCTGTGTGCAGTTATTCAGGAGAGAGTTCATAATTTCTAATGCCAGTGGAGGGGGTTGTACATCCCTGTTTGTCCAAGATCACACCCTGTGAGAGCTCACAGAAACTCCCATGAGCACCCTGTAAATAGATGGACTCAGGGTTCGTGCCCATTGGAAATGTGTGACTTTGGCTGTGCATTTGCCAGCACAGAGCTCTGCCACACTCTGAGGGGTCCTGGCACTGAAGTTTCACAGCTAGGTTGTCTGTGGGCAGTTATTCAGGTAGAGGGAATTCAGAATTTCTACTGTGGAGAAGCTTGCCCTTGTCTGTGTAAAATCATGCCCAGCCGGGGTTCCAAGTGGCTTCCAGGCACTGCCTACAAAGTGGTGTGCCCTGGATGCCAGCCTGCTGGAAACCCAAGAATGTGGTGTCTGGAGTTCTTCTGCTGGGAAGGGGGAAAGTTGCACTTACTGTTGACAAAGTGGTGTTCCTTTGGAGGTGTGGGTCCCAGGGTCTGTGGGTCTCTGGGTCTGTGGGTGGAGTAGCCAAATTTTGGCTGGAATGGCTTCTGGGTTATGGGCTGTTCCAAGGCCTGTCTAGGTGGTGATGCTTATGAGTTCTTAGAAAAGGTCGTTCTCCCCTTCAAGATGACATGGGCTCTGTGTCAGAGTCCCACAGTCCAGGGAGTGCCCACAGTGATGGTATTCTCTTCCTGTCCAAGAGAGCTTGATCTGCCAGCCCTTGCTGCTCCTGTGGGGATTTCATTGTCACTCACTCACTCACTCACCACACACATCCACACACTCTCTTTTCATCCCCTCACTGACTCACTTCCTCTCCCTCACCTTTGGCCTGCCAGCTGCCATCTTCTATTCCCTGTTTATTTCCTTATTATCATTCAACTACTACTTGTAATCATTTAATTAATTTTCTTACTTGTTTAATGTATGTTCTTTCCCTTCCACTAATTGGCAAACACAATGAACTAATAATTAACAAATAACATTTATAAAGCACTAGCTATCTTCCAGGCCCTTTTTCTAAATATTTTCCATATATTAACTTATTTAATCCTTGTAACTACCCTAATATTTTTCATAATATAGGGATGAGAAAATGGAGGCACAGACTTACTTACTCAATGTCAAACAGGTAGCAAGTGGCAGGGCTGGGAAGGAGTCTCTGGTATACAGCCAAAAGAATAAACAAATTAATGATTATAACATGGTGCAAAAGACAAAATGGGAAATATCAGGAAGACTTAAAATTCATTGAACTTGAGTTGCCAAGAAAACCCCTATGCTAAAATATCTTTCAGGGAAAGAAATGTAAACTGGGGAAAGAAGAATCCTTTAGTCTGGGGACACTCTCCCACCTGGAACAACCACACTTCCTTTTATTTTTATTTTTATTTTTTTAAAATATATTTTGTTGATTTTTTACAGAGAGGAAGGGAGAGAGATAGAAAGTCAGAAACATTGATGAGAGAGAGACATTGATCAGCGGCCCCCTGCATGCCACACAGTGGAGATGTGCCCTCAAGCAAGGTACATGCCCCCAACCGGAATCGAACCTGGGACCTTTCAGTCCGCAAGCCGACGCTTTATCCATTGAACCAAACCGGTTTCGGCATATTTTTTTAAACACAGTTTATTTCCAACTGAACTGGGAACATCTTTCAAGACAGGATTAAGGGCATTTCAACAACCCCAGCCTCAAGGGCTCATCCAACCTTTGTGCTCTCAAATACACTGTTTTACCTCTTTTGATCCTGCTCAGCAAACTGAATTGAAGAACAGAGAGCCATCCCATACCACTGGCAACACTTATGTGACTAAACTAAATTGGAAGGGCATTGCTAGTGCATTGGGTAGAGACAGACCATCAGAATTCTTACATGAGAGAAATTAGAAAGGAACAATATTTACTGATCATTTATAAATCATTCAAAAGTTCCCCTTCATAGTTTACAACAGTTGTACAAAATAGGACTTACTATCTGTATCTTACATATGAAAGAGATCCTTGTACTCCATGATGTTTCCTGGAGAATAGGAGGACTCCTGAGGTAATGGTACCAGGGAAGCTTCAGGGTCCATAAGACCTGCCTTAGCTAGAGATAATGAGATATTAATACTTCTGAATATGCCCTGAATGCTTCTCTTCTAGAAAAAAAAATTACCCCCAATATCTCCACCTTGCCATTTCCCCTTGGCCAAATATTCATTTGACAATGAAAAAGGTAAATGGACTAGATTCCACAGAACACAAAACTTACAGTGTGTTTTGTTTTGTTTTTAACACACTGTAAATCAAGTTTCCTTGTGACACTCAGTGGGGAATACTTACATTTAGGTCTTCAAGCACATGTTTCAAGTAGACATTCCTTATTTTCTGATCTCACTTTCTCTCCAATCTTTCTCCTCCTATTGCTCTTAGAGTCCTCTTTTTAAATATTCTTCTTTCTGCTTCCTGCCCTTGAATTGTTCTGAAAATTTTAGTTCCTCTGGCTTTGGCTAATTTATAATGAAAACAATTTTCTGCCCTGTGTATACCCTACAGGAAAAGGAGTAGGCTTTGTTTCTGTTTATGAGTGATGGGTATTATGATTCCAATTCATTCACACCACCAATAAGAGCCAAAGATAATTTCATCAATAGTTTCCTAAGAAGCAAGCACCTTCCCAATCATAGCATTCATTTTTTCCAGGACAGTCTAGTCCCACACAAGGAAAACATGTATTCTTTGTTAACATGAGTTTATCCCTGCAGTTTTGATTAAATAATAATCCTGTAACTTTATCTCCTCTGAGCCTAGTTTATGTTATAAGAATTGTAAAGAGCTCTATTTCACACACATTCAATGTGCATCACTAGCTTTAAATAGTTGTTTTTTGGGTCCCCAAATATGTCCCTTGATAGGAGAAAAGATAGTGGAACCTAATCTAAATTTGAGATCTTTCATATATCTCTGGCAGATCAAAGCATGCCTATTATTATTGTGAATAGATATGAAAATAAACAAATGACAAATATCTATACTAATAATAGAGGAATATGCACATTGTCCAGGATCCCATCACAGTAACAACCAAACAGCAGGTTGGCAGGCTGAATGGGGTGACAAGGCCATCAGGGGGGTTCGTGAGGGACAACCAAATGACTGAACAGTAGGCTGCATGGGGAAAATAGGCCAGCAGGGGGGTTAGTGAGGGCTGACCCAATGACTCAACAGGAAGCTGCATGGGGTGACCAGGCTGGCAGAGAGGGTCAGTTGGGGGCAACAAGACTGGCAGTGGTGGGGCAGTAACAGGGGGTTAGGCTTGCAGGGGGTCAGTTGGGGGCAACAAGGCCAACAGAGGGTGTCAGTTGGGGATGACCAGGCTGGTAGGGGGAAGTAAGAAGCGACCAGTCCAGTGGTGGTGGGGCAATTGGGAGGGACCAGGCCAGCAGGGGCGAAAGTAAGGGGCAAACAGACCAGCAGAAGGTGGAGCCAGTTAGGGGCAACCAGGCTAGTGGGGGGCACAGTTGGGGGCAGTTAGGGGTGACCAGGCCAATAGAGGGGGCAGTTGGGGGTGATCAGGCTGGCAGGGGGGAAGTAAGGAGCAACCAGGTCAGCAGAGGTAAAGTTAGGGGTGATCAGGCAGGCAGGCAGGTGAGCAGTTATGAGCCATCAGTCTTGGATTGTGAGAGTGCAGTCAGACATCTCCTGAGGAGTCCCAGATTGGAGAGGGTGCAGGCTGAGCTGAGGGAACCCCATTCCCCAACCCCCATGTGCAGGAATTTTGTGCCCTGGGCCTCTGGTATAACATAATTTCAAGAGTTAATAAGAACCAGGAATAAAAAGAAATTACAGAAAGGGAATACATAATGGGGAGGGCCTATTTCATATACGATTGTCAGGGAAGGTCTTTCTGAGCCCCTGCCATCTGAGCAGAGACTTGAATGATGTGGGAAATAAAATCATAAATAGGTCTGGGGAAAGAATATTCCAGGATAAGTGAAAAGTGAGAGCATAGGAATAGAGATGTTTAAAAAAATAACCGGATATTTGCTGGTGACAGATCATTTAGGGCCTTGTATAGGTGATAGTAAGGAGCTTGGATTTTATTGTAAGTGTGATGAGAAGCCACTGGGGGTATTTGTGTGAGAAGAGACACAATGTGAATTCCAGGTTAAAAGAATAACTTCAGTTTCTCTGTGGAAAACAGACTTTAGGAGGCAATAGTAGATAGGAGGACAAAAGCTAGGTGACTATATTATTAGCCCAGGCAACAGATAATGTTAATTTGGATTAAATCATTAAAAAATAATTGGATTCTGCATTTGCTTTGGATGTAAGTTGGTGAGGTAGTTTCTTTTCTTTTTTTTCAAGTACCTGAAAATTCTCCCAACACCATTTATTGAAGACATTGTATTTAATCCATTGTATGCTCTTGCTTCCTTTGTCAAATATTAATTGAACATAATAGCTTGGGTCTATTTCTGGGTTCTCTGTTCTGTCCTATATGCCTGTTCTTGTGCCAGTATCAAACTGTTTTGATTGCAATGGCATTGTACTATAATTAATATCCCATATTGTGATCCCTACTAATTTGTTTTTATTTCTCAACATTGTTCGGGTTATTCTGGATCTTTTATAGCTCCATATACATTCTTGGAGTATTTGTTCTAAATTTTTGAAATATGCCATTGGTTTTTGGATTGCTTTGTAAATATAGATTGCTTTAGGTAATATGGGCATCTTAATGATGTTAATTCTTTCAATCCACAAACACAGTAGATTCTTTCATTTGTGTCTTCATCTCTTTCTTTTTTCAATGTTCTAGTTTTCTGAGTACATGTCTTTAATCTCTTTAGTTAAATTTATTCCAAGGAAGAAAGAAAAATGGCATTAAGATAAGCAGATGTGTCTTGAGTCTTATCCAAGAGAAGATAGAAGGATCTCCTAAATTGAATAATATCCACTTAGAATTGGAAAAGAAGATATAGCTGGTGAGACAATTTGCAGCCAAAATGAGCATAAGACGCCTAGAGGATAGTGGGATTGGGATCTGGGCTGGAGAGAGTAGCAAGAACATCAAGCTGAGAGGGTCAGAAGGAAGCTGCAAGGCACCAACTTCATGTGCCTTGGGGACATGCATAACACTTGACTGTGGAAAGGAAGTCCACAGGGCTACTGGAGGCAGGGGATTCTAGATCTAAGACCACAGCCACAAGAGGCTGAGCCTAGAGGGGAGGCCTAAAGAACTGCCTGAGCCAAGCAATGCTGGGGGGAGAGAAACTAGCAGTCACATCGTGGTTTTGCCTATGTTTGGTCTTTGCTTTTATTTGCCAAACCAAGTTCATAGGACCGTTCAAATACAAAAACTCAACCATGGCTGAGATGCAAATAAAGGTACAGACTTCTGAAGTCTACAGAGAGGCTGTAAAGGAGAGTGGGTTGGGGAGAGGTGACCAGAAGTCTAGAACTGGGATATTTCTAACCCTCTGGACCTTAATAGTCATTGTCTCCTAAAGAGCCAGCCCTTCCCAGCAGCTTCAAGAAAGCTAATACAGCCATACCCAGACTATATGGTGAGCAATACAAAAGACACAAAAAATCTGAATAGCCCTGAAAAGCCCTCAGGGACTGGATTGAAGAGAGGCCATTATGTCCCAGAAAGTGATGCAGCACTCTCCCTACCTATAGCCCAGTCAGAAACAGCCACTTGAGAAATTAAGATTGACAGTGGGCAGACAGACTACGTAGGCAAATTGGTCCCACCTGCATGCAGTACAGGCTGTGGATATAGACACAAACAGAGGAGCTTAGATTGCTTGCAACTTCAACACAGTGCTGATTACCTACTGAGAAGTAGCAAACAGAATAGAAGACTGGAATTATAAACCAGCCCCAATGGGCATTAAAACTCAGCAAAAATGAACACTGCACTTTTTTATTTTATTTTATCTTTTGCTTAATTATTTTTCCCTTAATTTCATGTTTTATTTTTTTATTGTGTTACATGTATACATATCTCCCCATTACCCCCTCCCTCCCAGGCACACCCCAACCACCCAGTGTCTATGTTCATTGGTTATGCTTATATGCATGCATACAAGCCCTTTGACTGATCTCTTATCTACCCCACCTCTCCTTAATCTTCCTGCTATAATATCAAAGTCTGTTTGATGCTTTACTGCGTCTGTATCAATCCCTTTGTTCATCAGTTTACAATGTTCTTTATTCTCTATAAATGAGGGAGAGTATGTGGTGCTTCTCCTTCATTGACTGGCTTATTTCACTAAACATAAGCCTCCCCAGTTCCATCCAGGTTGCAGCAAATGGTAAGAGTTCCTTCATTTTAATGGCAGCATAGAATTCCATTGTGTAGATGTACCACAGTTTTCTGATCCACTCATCTGCTGACGGGCACCTAGGCTGTTTCCAAATTGAAGTTATTGTAAATTGTGCTGCTATGAACATAGGGGTGCATAAATCCTTTCTGATTGGTGTTTGAAATTTCTTAGGATAAATTCCTAATGGTGGGATTGCTGGGTCAAATGGGAGATCCATTTGTAGTTTTTTTTAAGAAAACTACATACTGTTAGCCACAGTGGCTGCACCAGTCTGCATTCCCACCAACAGTGCACAAGGGTTCCTTTTTCTCCGCATCCTGGTCAACACTTGTCGTTTGTTGATTTGTTGATGATTGACGTTCTGACAGGTGTAAGATGGTATCGCATTGTCGTTTTGATTTGCATCTCTCGGATAATTAGTGATTTTGAACATGTTGTCATGTGTCTTTTGGCCTTCTTTCTGTCATCTTTCAAAAAGGTTCTATTTAGGTCCCTTGCCCATTTTTTTATTGCATCGTTTATCTTCCATTTATTAAGTTGTATAAGTTGGCTGTAGATATTGGAGATTAAATCTTTATCAATGATAACATTTGCAAATATGTTCTCCCATACAGGGGTCTTTCTTGTTGTTTTGTTGATGGTTTCTTTGGCTGTACAAACACTTTTTATTTTGATGTAGTCCCGTTTATTTATTTTTTCTTTAGCTTCCATTGCCTTTGGAGCAGTATCAGTGAAGAAGTTCTTTCAGCATATGTCTGAGATTGTGATGCCTGTGGATTCCTCTAGTATTTTTATGGTTTCCCTTCTAATGTTTAAGTCCTGTATCCATTTTGAGTTTATTTTTGTATTTGGTGTAAGTTGGTGGTCCAGTTTCATTTTTTTTGCCATGTATCTGTCCAATTTTCCCAACACCATTTATTGAAGAGGCTATCTTGGCTCCTGTGAATGTTCATGCCTCCTTTGTCAAATATTAGTTGAGCATAGTTGTTTGGGTGGATATCTGGTTTTCCTATTCTATTCCATTGGTCTATATGTCTGTCCTTGTGCTAGTACCAGGCTGTTTTGAGAATAGTTGCTTTGTAATATAGCTTGAAATCTGGTATTGAGATCCCACCTACTTTATTCTTCTTTCTCAGAATTGCTGTGGCTATTCGTGGTCTTTTTTTTTTTATTCCAGATGAATCTATGAAGAATTCCTTCTAGGTCTGTGAAGTATGTCGTTGGTATTTTAATGGGTAGTGCATTGAATCTATAGGTTGCTTTTGGTAGTATGGACATTTTAATGATGTTGATTCTCCCAATCCATGAGCACAGTATGATCCTCCATCTGTTAACATCTTCTTCTATCTATTTTATCAGTGTCTTCTAGTTTTCTACATATAAGTTTTTTACCTCTTTAGTTAGGTTTATTCCTAGGTATCTTATTTTTTTTTTTTGGTGCAATGGTAAATGGGATTGCTTTTTGAGTCTCTCTGTAATTTCACCATTATTGTACAGCAATGCCACAGATTTATTGGCATTAACTTTGTATCCTGCTACATTGCCAAATTCATTTATTAAGTCAATTAATTTTGGGATGGAATCCTTTGGGTTTTTTATGTACAGTATCATGTCATCTGCAAATAAAGACAGCTTTACTTCTTTTCCAATTCTGATGCCTTTTATTTTTTCTTCTTCTCTATTGCAATGGCTAATACTTCCAGTACTATGTCAAACAGGAGAGGTGAGAGTGGGCATCTCTGTCTTGTGCCTGTTCTTAGGGGACATGGTTTTAGTTTTTCCCCATTGAGTGTGATGTTAGCTGTGGGTTTATCATATATGGATTTTATGATGTTGAGGTATGATCCTTCTATTCCCACTTTGCTGAGAGTTTATATCAAGAAAGAGTGTTGGATTTTGTCAAATGCTTTTTCTGCATCGATTGATAAGACTATGTGATTTTTATATCTCAATTTGTTTATGTGATGTATCCATTTATTGATTTGCGGATATTGTATCATGCATCCCTGCATTCCTCGGATGAATCCTACTTGGTCATGGTATATGATCTTTCTAATGTACTGCTGGATCCGATTTGTTAGAATTTTGTTGAGGATTTTGGCATCTATGTTCATGAGAGATATTGGCCTATAATTCTCTTTCATTGTATTGTCTTTATCTGGTTTTGGTATTAGGGTGATGCTGGCTTCATAGAAGGTGTTTGGAACAGTTCCTTCTTCTTGCATGTTTTTGAATAGTCTGAGGAGGATAGCTTTTAATTCTTCTTGAGTGTTCGGTAAAACTCTCCTGTGTAGCCATCTGGTCCCGGGCGTTTATTTGCTGGAAGCTTTTTGATGACTGCTTCAATTTAATTTCTTCCATAGTTATTGGACTATTGAGATGTTTGGCTTCCTCCTCATTGATATTTGGAAGGTTATATTTTTCTAGGAAAATGTCCATTTCTTGCAGGTTGTCCAATTTGTTGGAATACAGTTGTTCATAGTATTTTTTAACAATCCTTTGTATTTCGGCGAGGTCTGTTGTTATTTCTCCTTTTTCATTTCTGATTTTGTTTATTTGGGTCTTCTGTCTTTGCTTCTTGGTGAGCCTGGCTAGACGTCCATCAATCTTGTTTACCCTTTCAAAGAACCAGCTCTTGGTTTTGTTGATCTTTTGAAGTGTTTCTTTGGTCTCTGTGTTGTTTATCTCTGCTTTGATCTTTACTATTTCCTTCCTTCTGTTTACACTGGGCTTTTCTCTTTGCTCTCTTTCTAGCTCTTTGAGTTGTAGGGTTAGGTAATTTATTACCGTTGTTTCCTGTTTTTTTGCAGTAGGCTTGTAGGGCTATGAACTTCCTTCTCAAGACTGCTTTCACTGTGTTCCATACATTTTTTTATTGTTGTGTTGTCATTGTCATTTGTTGTCATGATGTTTTTCATTTCTTCCTTGATCTCTATGGTTACCCAGTCATTGTTTAATAGCATGCTGTTTAGTCTCCATGTGTTCAATTTCTTTGTATTGTTTTTATTATAGTTGATTTCCAGTTTTATGCCACTATGGTCTGAGAAAATGCTTGATATGATTTCTATCTTCTTGAATATGAAGATACTATTCTTATGACCCAACATATGATCTACTTTTGAAAATGACCCATGTACTCTAGAGAAGAATGTATATTCCTCGATTTTGGGTGGAAATGTTCTGATGATGTCAATTCCATCTGGTCTAGTGAGTCATTTAGGATTGATGTTTGTTTGCTGATTTTTTGTTTAGAGGATTTGTCCAATGGTGACAGTGGGGTATTAAAGTCTCCTACTATGATTGTGTTGCTGTCAATTTCTCCCTTAATATACACCAAGAGTTTTTTTATGCATTTAGGTGCTCCTATATTGGGTGCATATATATTTACCAGAGTTATTTCTTCTTGTTTGATTGTTCCCTTTAGTATTATGAAGTGGCCTTTGAGATCTAATTTGTTAGATATAAGTATTGCAACCCAGCTTTTTTTTTTCATTTCCATTTGCCTGAAATACCATCTTCCATCCCTTCACCCTCATTCTGTGTGCATCTCTTTTCCTGAGGTGGCTTTCTTGCAGACAGCAGATATATGGATCATGTTTTCTTATTCAATCGGTTACCCTATGTCTTTCCATGGGAGCATTCAATCCGTTAACATTTAAAGTTATTATTGACAAGTACTTATCTGTTGCTATTTTTAGTCCTTACCCCTGAGTTCCTTCTTTGCTTCGTATTTCTTTTTATTACAGCAGACCCTTTAACATTTCTTGCATTGCTGGTTTGGTGGTAATACATTCCCTTACTCCTTTTTGTCTGTGTAGCTTCTGATTTCACCTTCAATTTTGCAGGGTACAGTATTCTTGGATTCAGACCCTTCCTTTGCATGACTTTGTATACTTCATT
Organism: Lasiurus cinereus; assembly: GCA_011751065.1. Lineage (NCBI taxonomy): Eukaryota > Metazoa > Chordata > Mammalia > Chiroptera > Vespertilionidae > Lasiurus > Lasiurus cinereus. The sequence continues at coordinate 5,035,840 of JAAGEH010000013.1, forward strand.
CCATTCCCTTCTGGCCTGATGAGTTTCTGTTGAGAAATCAGTAGCTAGTCTTATGGGGGTTCCTTTGTAGGTAACTTTCTGTTTCTCTCTGGCTGCTTTTAAGATTCTTACTTTGTTGTCGGTGTTTGACAATTTAATTATAATGTGCCTCGGTGTTGGTTTGTTGGGGTTCATTTTGCTTGGGACTCTGTGAGCTTCTTGGATTTGTGTGGGTTTTTTCTTTTCTATATTGGGGAAATTTTCTGTCATTATTTCTTCAAACATGTTCTCTAATCCTTGTTCAGTTTCCACTCTTTCTGGAACCCCAATTGTTCAGATGATGTTTTCTATCATGTTATCCCAAAGTTCCCTTAGGCTCTCCTCTTGCTTTTTAACGTTTTTTTCTAGAAGCTGCTGCACTTGGGTATTTTTTCCAACCGTGTCTTCTAGCTCACTGATGCGGTCCTCTGCTTCTTCTAGTCTACTTTTGATGCTTTCTATTGAGTTCTTTATAGCAGTGAAGTTATTTTTCATTTCTTCTTGATTATTCTGCATGTCCTCTAGCTTCTGCATTTCTTCTTCCTTCTTCTTCATCTCTTCTTGGGTCTTCTTCATTTCCTCTTGGGTCTTATTCACATTGTTGATTTTGTCTTCCATTCTTTTCATCCACCTTATGATCATTTCTCTGAACTCTTTCTCTGGCAGGCTTATTTCTGCTTCTATTTCGTTTACTTACTTTTCTGGTGAAACCTGCCTTTCTGTCTTATGTGGGATGTTTCTTTTTCTGCCCATGGTCTTTCTTCTCTGGGTGTCTGGTTATGTAGTTCTCTCTCCTATGTTGATTGAAAGGCATAAACTACAACACGACCAGGTACAGCACACAATGCACTGAGTAGAAATGTATTCAGGATGTTAATAATCACCAATAAGGTGACCACCAATGAAAGACAAATTAGGGTCAAGTAGAGAAAGAAGTAGAGAAAAATGAGGAAAAATTGAAAAGATAGAAATGCCAAAATCAAATTGGGAGTGGGCGAAAAGTAAATAAATAAATGAACAAAAATATAAATAAAATAACAAAATAAAAAGGAGAAGAAGGTGAAGAAAAGAGGAAGAGAAAAATGTCAGAGTGAAAAGAAAGAGGATAAGAGAGAAAAGGAGAACAAAATATAGGTGTCAGGAAAAAACGCCAATAGAAAAGTCACTAATCCCACAAATGTCGGCAACCAGTACCTGGAGATTAATACAAACTACAAATTACAACTGTTATGGAGGGAGGTAAGGGAAAAGAGAGGTAAAAAACAAACCAAATCAAAGGAAACAAAAAGCAAAATAAAACAAGTAGAATAAGCTAAAACAATCTCACCAAAAAGTACAAAAAATCAATATAATCACCGTTCAGGCAAAGAGTAACAAAAGATCATAGAGAAAAACATCTTTTTGGATAATGAAGTCAAGAAGAGAGAGGTTTGTATGGGCTTGGAGTAGGCGATTTGAAATTAGATATATAAGTGGGGTGAAATTTTAACCAGGTAAAGAGAAAGAATAGGGAGAATCTAAAGTTGGAAAAGGGAAAAAGAAGAGAACAAAATGGGGAAAGTTAGGACTAACGTGTTGCCATAAAGGTACAGTTGAGATAGAGTAAAATTAGCTAAAGGAAAGATGAAAATGGAATGTAGGACTCTAACCCTGAAGTAAAATAAAGAGAAAACAAAATGACACTTGTTTTTTTCCAAAATGGTAAAATAGTATTAGTACTAATACTAGTTTAAAACAAAAATGTAATAATTAAAAAGGTAAAATCAATCGAGGAGGAAAGAAAAAAAATTGTTTTTAATTAAAATATGCAAAAATGAAAAAATACAAAATAAAATAAACAATGTAATAAAAAGAAAAAGAAAAAATAGAATGGTCATTCACTTCTGCTATTTTTCTGCTTGGCACTTTTGTTTCCCAGGCGGGAGGGTATTGCAGTTCCCTGTGTTCCACTGATGGTTGTGTTTTAATCTCTTTATTCTTTTGTGGTTATGCGAGAGTCAATTTGTGCGTCATGCACTGGGTGGCAGTGTTTTGGAACTGATCTCTGAGACTAAGCACTGAATCTCTCTAGTTTGTGCTCAGATTCTGCTACTCTGTGGTTCTCAAAACCAGTTTTGGGGGATTTTGCAGCCAGGATACTGTAATAACTCCCAGGCTGTCCTTCTGTCTCAGATCAAAACAAGTTGTTTTCCAGAGCTCCCCTCTGTCAACATCTCAGAGAATTTGTCTCCATACTTAGGGATCACCCCCTGCTGCCCCACATCCGTGGACCTCTCCAGAGGCAGCTTTCCCGCAGCCCGGTTCCCACAGTGTGCTCATCTCTGTTGTGCGGGACAGGAGACCTCACCTTATCCCAGGCGAAATCTGACCTTTCCGTGTGCCGTGTGGAGCTTCTCTGAGTCCCTGTCTGCTAAGATTGGACAGCAGTGTTCTGGGTCCCTGGGTCTCCGGCTGTTTGGTGGGTGCTTCAGCCGCAGGTTTCAGACTGCCACAGACATCCACTTACCTTTGCAAGATGGCGCGGTCTCCGCATTCATGCTGGTGACTCAGGCAGACAAAATCCCCATGGCAGTGGGGCTGCCTGGCCAGGAGAGCCCCTTCCAGCAGTACCCCATCTTCTCCTGGAGGATGACTGACTCTTAACTTGTCAATAATCACTCACAGTGCGACTCTCAGCTGCTCTCTCTCCCTCTGCCCAGCGACAAAGCTCCAGAGATGTCTGTCTACTCCGCCGCCATTTTTCTCCGTCTTAATTATTTTTTTTATTTTCTTTTTTCCGCATTATTTTTCTTCATTCTATTTTTATAATTATTTTACTTTATATTATTCTTTATCTTTTACTTTTTTATTTTTTTTCTTTCTTTTCATCTTATCAAACCATTCTCTTTCTACCATCTATATACTGAAGCAAGGTCCTCCCACTATTCATTCAATTCTTTAAATTTACTAACAGTATATAAGCTCTGCCTCTACATATTCTGCCCCTCCCCTTTTCTGGGTGTTTGTTGCTTGCATTTTTTTTTCTTTATCTGTTTGTTCTGTGATATTTTTACATGGAACAAACAGATTTCTCTTCTTTTTATTTTTTTCTCTTACCTTTTATTTCTTTTCTCAATATAATTTTTACTCTTTTCTCTCTCCTAATTCTCTTTTCTCTGGTAGTCATTTATATGTTGATTATTGGTGTCATGAATATATTTTTGTTTTTTCCCTTTGTGTCAGGTTTTGTAGAGTTGTATTTTATGCTATTTGGTCAATGAGGTAGAGAGTGAGGCACATAACCAGACAACCTGAAAGAAGACTCTATCCATGATTGGGACAATAACACTCAGGAACCAACTACACAAAGAGAACCCAAAAATCCCCAGTAGGAGTTGTCCTGAGATTACCCAACCCAGAAGACCAGAGAGGTTGACCACTGAGTCCCACAAAACATCTACTATATAAGACAAAGTAAAAAAATATGGGTGGAATAACAGTTTGATCGTAAAAATGGAAGATAAATAAACAAAGCCCATTTGAAAGAAAAGGAGGAATTACCAGAAAAAGAAATACACGAAATGGAGGCAAGCAATTTGTCAGAGAAAGAATTCAGACCAATGGTTATAAGGATGTTGAAAAGGATTGAAGACAAATTCAACATGTGTAAGTATTAAGAAGAACTGAAAAACAGTCAAGAGGAAATTGAGGATTATATACCTGTAATAAAGAACTCAATGGAAATGTTCAACAGTAAACTAGAAACTGAGAATCACATCAGTGAGTTAGAAGACAAGGAAAGAAAAAATACCTAAGCAGAGAAGCAACTGGAAATAAAACTTAAAAAGCAGGAAGAGAGCCTAGTGGGAGCTTTGGGACAACATAAAATAAAACGTCATCATAATAGGGGTACCGGAAGGAGAGAAAGTGGAGCAAGGAATAGAAAACCTATTTGAGGAAACTCATACAACTTAACAAAGGAAGATAAATAATCCAATAAAAAATGGACAACAGACCAATATAGATATTTTCTGAAAGAAAACATAAGACCAAGAAACATATGAAAATATGCTCAAAGTCACTAATCATCCAAGATATGCAGATCAAAATGATAATGAGGTATCATCTCACACCTGTCAGAATGACTGTCACCAGCAAATCAACAAATGACAAGTGCTGGTGAGGATGCGGAGAAAAGGGAACCCTTGGGCACTGTTAATGAGAATGCAGCATGGTGCAGCCACTGTGGAGAACAGTATTGAATTTCCTCAAAAATTTAAAAGTGGAATTCCCATTTAAACCAGTGATCCCACGTCTTGGAATATGTCCCAAGAAACTAGAATCACCAATCAAAAGTTGGTGATTGTGTTCATAGCAGCACAATTTACCATAACTACAATTTGGAAACAACCTAAGTGCCCATAAGCAGATGAGTAGACTAAAAAACTGTGGTATATGTACACAATGGAATACTACACTGCAGTAAAAAAGAAGGAATTCTTGTCTTTGCAACAGCATGGATGGGACTGGATAGCATTATGGAAAGCACAATAAGCCAAGCAGAGAAAAATAAAGATCGCATGATCTCATTCATTTGTGGAATATAATGAACAACATAAACTGATTAACAAAAACAGATCCAGAGACAGAGAAGCATGGATCATACTGTCAAACCTCAGAGGAAATGCAGGGGAGATTGGGGCAAAGAGGGAGAGACCAACCAAAGGTCTTGTATGCATGCATATAAGCCTAACCAATGGACACAGACAACAGGGGAATGAGGGCATGAGTCCACTGGTGGGAGGGTGGGGGGGGCAATGGCCTGATAAGGACACATATGTAATACCTTAATCAATAAAGAAAGAAAAAAAGAAAACCAGTTTGAAGAAATAATGACAGAAAATTTCCCTGATATTGGAAAGAAGAAAAAATTACACAAGTCCAAATTTACACAAAACTTACACAAGTCACAGAGTCCCAAACAAGATGAACCCCAGAAGACTGACACCAAGACACATCATAATAAAATTGATCAACACCAAGGATAAAGTAAGAATCTTAAAGGCTGCCAGAGAGAGACAAAAAGGTACCTATAAAGCATCTCCATTAGACTACCAATTGATTTCTCATACCTGTCCAGAAGGAAATGGAATAAAGTATAAAAATTGCTGCAAAGAAAGGTAATGAATCCAAGAATACTATACCCAGGAAAGTTATCATTCAAAATTAAAGGTGAAATCAGGAGCTTCACAGGAAAAAAAAAAAGAGGGGCTCGGGAGTTTATTACCACCAAGCCCACAATGCAAGAAATGCTAGAGGAACTGCTGGAAAAAGAAGACATAGAAAAAGAAGGAGGAAAACAGGCATAAGGAACAAAAATGGAAAGAAACAATAACCTATCTAAAAATATTAAATGTAACTGGATTAAATGCTGCAATCAAAAAACATACAGGAGCTGAATGGCTAAGAAAATGTGACCTATATATTTGCTGTCTATAAAAGACCCACCACAGAACAAAGGACTCACCCAGACTGATAGTGAAGTTTTGGAAAATATTTTTTAAACAAATGGAAATGAGAACAAAGTTGGGGTAGCAACACTTATATCTGAAAAAAATAGAAGTCAAATTGAATGCCATAACAAGAGGTAAGGAGAGCCACTTTATAATATGAAAGGGAACAATTCAACAAGAGGATATAACACTGATAAACATATATTCACCCAATACAGCATCACCCAGATACATTAAAAAAAATAAAAACTTCTGGAAGATATCAAGAGAGAGATTGAAAACAATACAATCATAGTTGGGGACTGTAATACCCCATTGACACCAATGAATAAATTTTCTAAACAAAAACAAGCAAAGAAATAGCAACTGTAAATGACTCACTACATCAGATGGAATAAATTGACATCTTCAGGACAATTTACCCCAAAGCCACAAAATATATCTTGTTCTCAAGTCCACAGGGGACATATTTAAAAAAAGACCAAATACTGGGACACAGGCAAAGACTCTACAAATTCAACAAGATAGAAATCATATCAAGCACCTTCTCAATCACAATGTCATAAAATTATAAATCAACATTAATAAAAATAATGAAAAAAATCAAACACTTGGGATTTAAATAGTATGCTATTAGGTAATGATTGGGTTACCAAAGAGATCAAAGAAGAAATAATAAAGCATCCTGGTAACAAATGAACACACAATAATCCAAAATCTATTGGACACAGTGAAAACATTCCTGGGAGAGAAGTTCATAGCTCAACAGGCTCACCTCAAAAAATAAGGAAAAGAGGCTGAGCTTGCTGTATTACAGCCGCCTCCCTCCCACTCCCAACAATGGCGGCTCCGAGCCCAAGCGGCAGTGGCTCCTGGGGTGGCAGCTGCAGCGGCTCCCCGGCCCCATGGGGTCCCCGGCGCAGGGCCCCCCTGCAGTCAGCAGCATGCAGGGCTTTCAGATAAACTTCTGTGAAAAGGCACAAAGTAAACGCAAAGCACTGAAGTTGAATTTTGCAAATCCACCTTTCAAATCTACAGCAAGGTTTACTTTGAATCCTAATCCTCCAGGAGTTCAAAACCCACACATAGAGAGACTGAGAACATACAGCATCGAATCATCAGGAAAACTAAAGATCTCCCCTGAACAGCACTGGGATTTCACCGCAGAGGACTTGAAAGACCTGGGAGAAATTGGAGGAGGAGCGTATGGTTCTGTCAACAAAATGGTCCACAAACCAAGTGGACAAATAATGGCAGTTAAAAGAATTCGCTCAACAGTGAATGAAAAAAAAACAAAAGCAACTTCTTATGGATTTGGATATAGTAATGCGGAGTAGTGATTGCCCATGCATTGTTCAGTTTTATGGTGCACTCTTCAGAGAGGGTGACTGTTGGATCTGTATGGAACTTATGTCTACCTCGTTTGATAAGTTTTACAAATATGTATATAGTGTATTAGATGATGTTATTCCAGAAGAAATTTTAGGCAAAATCACTTTAGCAACTGTGAAAGCACTAAACCACTTAAAAGAAAACTTGAAAATCATTCACAGAGATATCAAACCTTCCAATATCCTTCTGGACAGAAGTGGAAATATTAAACTCTGAGACTTTGGCATCAGCGGACAGCTTGTGGACTCCATTGCCAAGACCAGAGATGCTGCGTGTAGGCTGTACATGGCACCAGAAAGAATAGACCCAAGTGCATCACGACAAGGCTATGATGTCCGCTCTGATGTCTGGAGTTTGGGGATCACATTGTATGAATTGGCTACAGGCCGATTTCCTTATCCAAAGTGGAATAGTGTATTTGATCAACTAACGCAAGTCGTGAAAGGAAACCCCCCACGCAGCTGAGTAATTCAGAGGAAAGGGAATTCTCCCTGAGTTTCATCAACTTTGTTAACTTGTGCCTTACAAAGGACGAATCCAAAAGGCCAAAGTATAAAGCACTTCTGAAACATCCCTTTATTTTAATGTACGAAGAACGTACTGTAGAGGTTGCAAGCTATGTTTGTAAAATCCTGGGTCAAATGCCAGCATCTCTCAGCTCTCCCATGTATGTCGATTGATGCCACTGCTATGTCAGACTCTAGATAAAAGGGCTGAGAGGAAGCAAGACGTAAAGAATTTTGAGCAAAAAGTGTTCTTATTGCTCACCCAGACACCATGTGCAATATGATTGGTGTTTGTTTCCATCATGTCTGTATACTCCTGTCACCTAGGACGTGCATCCCTGAAGTATCCGACTGATTGCAGTGTTTGTGCTGGTCAGACACCTCATCCTGCTCTTTCCTGATGACATACTCATGAAACGTGGAAGTCAGGACGATCACTTTATTGACTGTGATTAGATCACATCTTTAATTCATTTCTAGACTTAAAACCTGGAGATACAGCTACTGGAGTGGTCTTTGTCAGACTTCCGGTCCTGGAAGAATGCAGTGAAGGATATACTGTGTCTGAATGTAGAGACTCGGCGTGAGTGAGAAGAGCTTGCACAGCCAGGGAGACACATTGCCTTCTGGAGCTGGGAGACAGGAGGGTTTCCTTTCTTCACCAAGTGCAATAGACTTTCTGATCTGAGGTCCTGTTGCTTTACAATCACAGTCGATGTTCAGGGATTGATGTACTCAGCCAAATTCCCGTTAGAAATATCATTTTAAATTAGAATGAATTTATCTTTACCAAAAACTATGTTGTGTTCAAAGAGGCGAACAGTAAAATATCGAGACAGGACAGAATGTGTTCTTTTCTTCCTGACCAGTCCTTCTACTCTTCATTGGGAGACTCGGGAGTCTGACCCTTGTCAAAGAAGGTGCTGATCCTAAGAATTGTCACTTAGCATTTGGTGTGCTGCCAACCTGAGGTTCCACCTGCCACCAACCCCCGGGACTGAAAAGAAAAGGTACAGAGGGCAACATTTACAGATGTTTTCAATGCTAGCATCTTATCTGGAACAGCTCTTAGCAGCTCTGTCTTTCCCCTTTGTCCCGAGCCTGATACTTTAGCCATCGTAACTCACTACCAGGGAGAAGTAGTGAGGAGCAATGTGCCTTCATTGATTAGATAGATAGAGATTTCTCATAGGCAGCAAAAGACCAAATCTCAGCTGTTTGCTATCACTGGTCCAGGTCTTCGGTTTCTGAGCCTCTTTTCCTGCCCCTGTCATCTCTTGACACTAGCTATCTTTTGCTTAATCCAGTACTTTGCCTTCCTCTTTCCCTACTCCCTTTTCAAAACCTTTATAATTACCAGGGATGTTCCTTACCAAGAATTTCTAGCCCCAAATCTCACAGATGCGCCAATGTTTAAAAAGCTGAACAACATGGGGCTCAGTAACGTGGTAGGTGATGAGGCAGCGTCTTTCTAGAAACACGAGTGACCCAGAGAGGACCTGAAACGGCAGTGTTAAGTGAGATCAGTGTTAGGTGAGAACCTCTAACCAGTCATTATTACTTAGAATTGGAATTCTACAAAAACAACCCCACAACCCAAACAATCCCAGAATAGTGATATGCCCATTTAAACCTGCTCTCTTTGCTGTGCTTCCTCACTCCCCTACTAGCCAGGTTCCCTTTGGATTTGCTCTGGCCTCTCTGGCACCGAGCATTCGGCTCTGTGAGCAGCACTGTGAGTGGTCCCAGCACACTGGAATATAAAACAGCCGTGGTCCCAGACCAGGTGAGGCCGTTCCAGACCCCAGGGGCAGGTACTGCTGTGTCTCCTCCAAGAGTGACAGTCATCAACACTATACAACAATAAAGGGAGAATGGTGCTGTTTTAAAGTCACTTCCCTGTCAATTTCAGAATTAAAAAATGATTTATCGCGTTAGTCCATTTGCCTAATTTTCCTATTTTCTCCCCTATGTCATCATAAGCCTTAGACTTCCCAGTGTTTTGAAAGGAAGCATTGTTAGGTGTCTTCCTTCAGCCACACCAAGCCATCATTCTCCACATCTCCTGGGGACTCAACTTCCCATCTGCTGTCAACTTCCCAGCAGGCTCGGCGCAGGGTCACTTTGCCATTCTACAGTGGAGATCAAAGCAGTGCTGACTGTCCATGAGCTAAGCTGATCTGACTGGTCTGTTGTGAGGATGACCACATCAAAGCAATTTTAGTGTATTAATCATAGATTATTATAAACTATAAACTTAAGGGCAAGTTTATTAGAATCTTTCTTTATTAAAACAAAAGAGTGCACATGTTCACAGACTGTGAAAATAGTGTGAGAACTGTACATTGTGAGCTCTGGTTATTTTTCTCTTGTATCATAGAAAAATGTATAAAAATTATCAAAAAGCTAATGTGCAGGGATATTGCCTTATTTGTCTGTAAAACTGGAGCTCAGTAACTAACTGCTTCTTGGAGCTTTGGAATATTTTATCCTGTATTCTTGTTTGAAATCCTTCTCTATTTAAGATATATACATGGAATCGAAGTGTTTATGTAATAGTTCTATCCTTTTGCCTGCAGGTCAGTTGTAATAAATCTAGGATGTGATGATGACTTTGTAATTTGATTTTCTGAAGTCAGACCCTGAGTGGGGAAGATTAAGTAAATTCCATTAAATTATCTGTGAGTTTCAAAAAAAATAAGTTAGATAATAAATTATCTAACTGTACAACTCAAAGAGTTAGACAGAGAGCAACAAAGAAAACCCAGAATAAGCAGAAGGAAGGAAATAGTAAAGATCAGAGCAGAAAGAACAACATAGAAACAACAACAAAAATACAAAAAATACAATAAAGCCAAGGGCTGCTTGTTTGAAAGGATAAACAAGACTGATGAATCTCTAGCCAGGCTCACCAAGAAACAAAGAGAGAGGACCCAAATAAAATCAGAAATGAAAAAGATGAAGTAACAGCAGAACTCACAGAAATACAAATGATTGTAAAGAAAAAAAATAGTACAAACAACTCTACTCCAAGAAACTGGACAACATAGATGAAATTGACATATTCTTAGAAAAATACAAGCTTCCAAAACTCAATTAGAAAAAAAAAACTAAATAGGTGGCTAACTACAAATGAAATTGAAGCAGTAATAAAAAATATTCTAGCATACAAAAGCCCTGGTCCAGATGGCTCTACAGGGCAGTTGTACCAAACATTCCAAAAGGAACTAAAACCTATCCTCCTCATATTATGCCAAATATTAAAAAGGAAGGTGCTTTCTATGAAGCCAGCATGACCTTAATTCCAAAATTTGATAAAGACATCATGAAGAAAGATAACTAAGGGCCAATATCCTTGATGAACATAGATGGTAAAATCCTCAACCGAATTCTAGAAAGTCGGATCCAGCATTACATTACAAAGATCAAACATGGGATTTATTCTGGGGATACAAGGCTGGTACAATATCTGCTAATCAATGAAGGTGATATATCATATAAACAAATTGAGAGACAAAAATCTCATAATCATATCAATTGATGTAGAAAAAGCATTTGAAAAAATCCAAAACCCTTTCCTGACAAAAACTCTTAGCAAAGTTGCAATAGAGGGAACATATCTCAACATAATGAAAGCTTCATATGACAAATCTACAGCCAACATCATACTCAATAAACAAAAACTAAAACCATTTCTGCTAAGAATAAAAACAAGAGAGGGATGCCCACTTTCACTACTCCTGTTTGATAAAGTACTGGAAGTGCTAGCCATAACTATCAGACAAGAAGAAGAAATTGGCATTCAAATTGGAAAAGAAGAAGTAAATTTGTCATTATTTGCAGATGACATCATATTGTATATAGAAAACCCTAAAGATCCTTTCAAAATACTACTAGAATTAATAAATGAATTTGGCAATGTAGCAGGATACAATATTAATAACCAAAAGAAATATGTGGCTTTTTTATACACCAACTACCGGCTGTCAAGAAGCACTGAGGAATGGTCTGGGGTAGTGCTGAGTGATGGGGGCTGGAGCTGAGCGTCAGCAATGGGTGTGAACAGGGTTGGCACTGACAGCAGGTATGAGTGCTGGCTGAACCTCACTGTGCAGGAGCTACAAATTTTCAGTAGCCTTCAGAGGCTCACCCTGATAACAGTGACCAGCACCCTGCCTTGTTCTGGGGCTCCTATTCACCTGCTCCACCATATGTCCATGGCCAATGCCTGCCATGTTCCATGCTCTGCTCCATGCTGTTGATGCCCGACATGTTTTGAGTGTGCCCCCTGGTGGTCAGCGCACATCATAGCAACAGATTATTTGGTTGTTAGGTTGTTCAGTTGTTATAAAGTTTGGTCTATTTTAGTATTAGGATTTTATATACATATATAAATAAATAACTCACAGAAAGAGAAACAAAACAAACAAAAACAATCCCATTTAACATTGCACTAAAAAATTAAGATACTTAAGGTTAAATTTAACTAAGAAGATAAAAGACAGTACTCAGAAAACTACAGGACATTGAAAAAAGAGATAAAAGAAAGACAAACAAATGGAAGAATATACCATGTTCATGGATTGGTATAATCAACATCATTAAAAGTCCATGCTACCTAAAGCAATCTACAGATTTAATGTAATCCCCAATTAATACTAACAGCATATTTCACAGACCTAGAAGAAACTCTCCAAAAATTCATATGGAATAAAAAATACTCCAAATAGCCACAGCAATTTTGAGAAAGAAGAACTAAGTTGGAGGGATCACAATACCAGATATCAAGCTAAATTGCAAAACCACTGTTCTCAAAATTGCCTGTTTCTGGCACAAGAATAGACATATAGACCAATGGCATGGAACAGAAAACACAGAAATAGACCCAAGCCATTATGCTCAATTAATATTTGACAAAGGAGGCAATCTTACAGCTAGAAGTTTTACAAAGAGAACATTAATAAAACCTTAAGCAGAAGTAAGAGAATAATAAAGTTTATAGTAGAAATAAATGACATAGAGACTAAAAACCAATATGAATGATCACTGAAACCTATTGCTGGCATTTCAAAAAGATAAACAAAATCAATGAACCTCAAACACACAAATAGAGGAAACCCAAATGAACAAAATCAGAAAAGAAAGGTAAAGTAAAGACTGACACCTCAGAGATACAAAGAATTGTAAGAAAATATTACAAACAACTATGAACCAACAAGTTGGACAATCTGGGCGAAATGGACAAATTCCTAAAAAAATACAATCTTCCAATACTGAATCAGGAAGAATCCAAAAACCTGAATAGACTAATAACAATGAATGAAATTGAAGTTGAAAAACATAACCTCCCAGCAAAACAAAATTTCTGGATGGGATAGCTTCCTAGCAGAAATTTAACAAATATTCAAAGAAAAATTAACACTTATACTCCTCAAACTATTCAAAAAAAAAAAATCAAGAGCAAAGGAGACTTCTTAACTCATTTCATATGGCTAAAATTATCTTAATTCCAAAACTAGATAAAAACATTACAAAGAATGAAAATAACAGTGCAATATCACTGATAAACATAGATGCTAAAATCCTCAAGAAAATATTAGCAAATCAGATACCAAAATATATTAAAAAGATTATTCACCATGACCAACTTGAATTTATCCCAGGGACATAAGGCTGGTACAATATTTACATAGCAATAAATGTGGTACATCACATAAACAAATTGAAAGATAATAATCATATAACCAAATCCATAGATGCAGAAAAAAAATTATCTAAAATGCAGCTCCCATTTTTGATAAAAAGTATCAGCAAAGTGGGAATAGTGGGGTCATATATGACAAACCTACAGCCAACATAATACTCAATAGGCAAAAACTAAAAGCATTCCCTCTCAGATCAGGAAAAATACGGGAATATCTGTTTTCATAGTTCTTATTCTTAACTACAGCAATCAGACAAGAAGAAAAAATAAAAAAGCATCCAAATTGGAAGGGATGAAGTAAAATTGTCATTATTTGCAGATTACATTATATTATACGTAGAAAATCCGAAGGACTCCACAAAAAATTACTAGATATATTTTTGTTTTTTTACATATAGGGAGTGGTATATTTTTATATTATTATTTTAAAAAATAAACTTTTATAGTTCAGATTATTATAGCTGTTCCTCTTTTTACCACCTATAGCTCCCCTCCACCCGGTTCCCACCTCATCCCCTGCCCTTACACCCCCCGCCACTGTCCTCGTCCATAGGTGTATGATTATTGTCTAGTCTCTTCTTGCACCCCCCAAACCCTCTTCTCCCTGAGAATTGTCAGTCAATTCCCTTTCTATGCCCCTGATTCTATTATACTCATCAGATTATTCTGTTCATCAGATTTTTAATTCATTTAATTTTTAGATTCACTTGTTGATAGATATGTATTTCTTGTTCATAATTTTTATCGTTACATTTTACTTCATCCTTTTTTTAAAGAGTACCTTTCAGCATTTCATATAATACTGGTTTGGTGTTGATGAACTCCTTTAGCTTTTTCTTTTTCTTTCTTTTTTTTTTGAATGTTATTTATTTTTTTCATTTTTTATTAATGTATTACATGTATACATATCTTCCCATTGCTCCCCCCCAGGCAAACCCTAACCCCCCCAGTATCTTCTGTTTATTGATTATGCTTATATGCATGCATACAAGTCCTTTGGTTGATCTCTTATGTACCCCACCTCTCCCTAAACTTTCTGCTGTAATTTGACAGTCTGTTTGATGCTTTACTGACTCTGTATCTATCTTTTTGTTCATCAGTTTATAATGTTCTTTATTATCCACAAATGAGTGAGATCATGTGGTGTTTCTCCTTCATTGACTGGCTTATTTCACTAAGCATAAGACTCTCCAGTTCCATCCAGGTTGCTGCAAATGGTAAGAATTCCTTCTTTTTAATGGCAGCAACCCCAGCTTTTTTTTTCATTTCCATTTACTTAAAAAAGTGTTTTCCATCCCTTCACCCTCAGTCTATGTGCATCTCTTATTGTGAGGTGGGTTTCTTGCAGACAGCAGATATATGGTCATGTTTTATTATCCAATCGGTTACCTTATGTCTTTTGATTGGAGCATTTAATCCATTTACATTTAAAGTAATTATTGCATCAGCAAGAAGTCAGCAGATGGTGGTAGCTGGCAGGACGAAGGTGAGGGAGAGGAAGTGAGTGAGGGCACAAAAGGAGAGTGTATGGGGCGGTGTGACTGAATGAGGGACAGTTGAATCGCACGGGAGTGTTGGGGGCTGGCAGTCCGGGGTCTCTTGGTCAAGGAGAGACTTCCATCATGGCTTTCACTCCTTGGACTGTGGGAATGGTGCACGGAGCCCAGGCCATCTTGAAGGGAAAAACGGCCTTACTTTGGGAACTCACCAACACCTCCTGCCAGACAGGCATTGGAGCTGCCCTACAACCTAACAGCCACTCCAGCAAGAATCCCTTAGACCTGCGGACCCTGGAGACCCACGGACCCTGAGACCTCCACCTCCAAAGCAGTGAGTGCAACCTCCCCCTCCGTAGTGACATTGGCACAGCTGCGGCAGCAGCCACACGGGGGTCACCGAGTGTATGCGCACCATGTGCCTGCACGACAGTTTCGGCTGTGCCATGGTTTCAGCTGTGCCATGGTTTCAGCTGTGCCATGGTTTCAGCTGTGAATACACACTGGTCCCCACCTGCATGTTTCCCAGGCTGCAGCGTCCTTTTGCACCAGTTTGCACGTCAGTTTGCACACCATTTGTGTGCCAGTTTGTGCACGATTTGCACGACAGTCTACACAACAGTTTGCTAGACAGTTTGCGGGCCATTTGTGCACCAGTTTGTGAAGTACCCTAGTCTCTGAGTTTGTGTGTCAGGGTTGCCCTGTTGGTGGCACCCTAGGCCCTCTCTATGCGTGTTCTGGTCACCCTGTCTGTGGCGAGCCCTCCTATCTGGTTTGTGGAGCTCCCTGGTCACCTACTTTTGCTGTGCGCCCTCAAGGCCGCCACCCAAGGTGGGTTTTTAGCAGAACGTTCTTTGTGGTCCACCCCCTAAACAGTGCTTGGAAGCCACTGGGGGCTCACCCAAGTGTAATTTTTTTTAACTCTGGACACCACAGCCATGCCTCTCCAGGGTGTAGGTTCCTGAAACACATCACCCTGACAGACAGGTCCTTGGTGCAACTGTGTTTCCCTACTGGGCACACGTAATCTCCATTAAGGGTTCAAAACAGTAAAAACAGGGACACTACTCTCCAGAGCTGCCAATTTCTAGACACCACAGTTGTGCCACTCAAGCTCACAGATTTACATCAAGAGAACCCAAATAGCTCAACTAGGAAACTACAATAAGTTAACAAACACAGGAGAACTCAGAAAATACAACAGTAGCTTCATCCCCCACAAAGAAAAAAAACTTGGATAGTAAAGCAATTGGATCTACAATGAAAACATTGCAGTAAAACATGGAAAGACGTAAAAGCAATCCCCAAAGGAAAGAAAAAGAGGAATCACCAGAAAAGGAGTTAGATGAAATTGAAGTGAACAGCCTTTGAGAGAAAGAATTCAGAGTAATGGTTTTAATGATGTTTAAACAGATGGAAGACAAATGCACACAACTCAATGAGAACTATAAGGAGCTGAATGAGAATGTCACCAACATGAAATGAAACCAAGAGGAGATGAAGAACAACATAGCTGCAATAAGGGAACACAATAGAAGGCCTAAACAGTAGACTAGAAGAGGCTGAGGACAACATCAGCGAATTAGAAGACAAGGTAGGAAAAAACGTACAAACACAGCAACACCTGGAAAAAAGACTTAAAAAAACAAGAAGAGAGCCTAAGGGAGCATTGGGACAACACAAAATGAAACAACATACCCTTAATTGGGATACCAGAAGGAGTGGAAGAAACGCAAGGAATAGAAAACCTATTTGAAGAAATAATGACAGAAAATTTCCTTATATTGGCAAGGAAACAAATATGAAAGTCCAATAAGTACACAGAGTCCGAACCAAGCTGAACCCTCAAAAAACCGACACCAAGACACATCATAATTAAATTGGCGAACACTAATGACAATGTAAGAATCTTAAAGGCTGCCAGAGAGAGACAGAAAGTTACCTACAAGGGATCTCCTATTAGAATATCAACTGGTTTCTCAACAGAAATACACCAAGCCAGAAGGGAATGAAATTAAATATATAAAGTGATGCAAAACAAGGGTCTGAACCCAACAATACTATACCAAGGAAGGCTATCATTCAAAATTGAAGGTGGGAATCAGGAGCTTTGCAGACAAGAAAGGGCTAAGAAAATTTATCACGACCAACCCAATAATGCAAGAAATGCTAACGGAACTGCTGTAAAAAGAAGAAAGAGAAAGAAAACAACAACAACAACAACAACAACAACAACAAACACAAACACTAAGGTAAAATATGACAACAAACGTGAACTTGTTAATGATATCATTAAATGTAAATGGGTTAAATGCACCAATCAAAATACATAGGATAGCTGAATGGTTAAGAAACCAGGACCCATACATTTGCTGTCTACAAGAGTCCCATCTCAGAGAAAAGGATTCACACAGACAGAGTGAAGGGATGGAAAAACATTTTTCAGGCAAATAGAAATGAGAAAAAAGCTGGGGTAGCAATATTTATATCTGATAAAATAAACCTCAAAGTAAAGGCTATAACAAGAGATAGGGAAGGCCACTACATAATACTAAAAGGAGCAATTCATCAAGAAGATATAACTCTAGTAAACATATATGCACCTAATACAGGAGCCCCGAAATACATAAAAAATTCCTGGAGGATATCAAGGGGTAGATCCACTAAAATACAATAATAGTAGGGAATTTCAATCCACCACTGACATCTCTGGACAAATCATCTACACAAAAAATCAGCAAAGAAACAGCAATTCTAAATAACTCACTAGATCAGGTGGACCTGACTGACATCTTCAGAGCATTCTACCCCAAAGCTACAGAATATACATTCTTCTCAAGTGCACACATGACATTCTCAAAAATAGACCACATATTGGGTCAGAAGCAAAGTCTCCCCAAATTCAAAAAGATTGAAATCATATCAAGCATTTTCTCAGACATGATGGCATAAGATTAGAAATAAACTACAATAAAAACATTCCAAAAAAATCAAACACTTGAGGTATGAAAAAAATAAGTAAAACTGCCCTTATTTGCAGATGACATGATACTGTCTATAGAAAACCCTAAAGACTTCATCAGGAAATTATTAGACCTGATAAATGAATTCAGCAATGTAGCAAGATACAAAATTAACACCAAGAAATATATGGCATTTCTATATACCAATAATGAACTTACAGAAAGAGAGACTAAAACAGCAATCCCATTTACCATCTCACCAAAAAAATTAAGACCTCTAGGAATAAACATAACCAAGGAAGTAAAAGACCTATATGCAGAAAACTAAACAACTCTTAAAAAAGAGATAGAGGAAGACATAAACAGATGGAAGAATATGCCATGTTCCTGGATTGGGAGAATCAATATCATCAAAATGTCCATTCTACCCAAAGCAATTCATAAATTCAATGCAATACCCTTGAAAATACCAAAGGCATACTTCACAGACCTAAAAGGAACTTTCCAAAAATTCATCTGGAATAAAAAAAGACCCTGAAGAGCTGCAGTAATCCTTAGAAAGAAGAACAAATTAGGTGGGATCTCAATGACAGATTTCAAGCTGTATTACGAAGCCACTGTTCTGAAAACTGCCTGATACTCGTGCAAGAACAGACACATAGATCAATGGAATAGTATAGAGAACACAGAAATCGACCCAAACCACTACGCTCAATTAATATTTGACAAAGGAAGCATGAACATACAATGGAGTCAAGACAGTCTCTTCAACAAATGATGTTGGGAAAATTAGACAGAAACATGCAAAAAAATTAAACTAGCCCAACAACATACACCATACACAAAAATAAACTCAAAATGGATACAGGACTTAAATATTAGACAGGAAACAATAAAAACAGTAGAGTAGTGGTTCTCAACCTGTGGGTCACGACCCTTTTGGGGGTCGAACGACACTTTCACAGGGGTCACCTAAGACCATCGGAAAACACAGGTATTTACATTATAACTCATAATAATAGCAAAATTACAGTTATGAAGTGTGATTGGGGATCACCACAACATGCGGAACTGTATTAAAGAATCGAGGCATTAGAAAAGTTGAGAACCACTGCACTAGAGGAATCCACAGGCAGCAAAATCTCCGACATATGCAGAAGCAACTTCTTCACCAACATAGCTCCTTGGGCAATGGAAACTAAAGAAAAAATAAACAAATGGGACTACTTCAAAATACAAAGCTTTTGCACAGCAAAGGAACCATCAACAAAACAACAAGAAAGCCCACTGCATGGGAGAACATATTTGCCAATGATATCAATGATAAGGGTTTAATCTACAACATTTACAGGGAACTCATAGAATTTCACAAAAAGAAGATTAACAACCCAATCTTAAAATGGGCAACTAATCTAAATAGGCAGTTCTCAAAAGAAGACAGAAGGAAGGCCTAGTGATATATGAAAACCTGCTCAAAGTCACTAATCATCAGAGAGATGCAAATCAAAACAATAATGTGGTACCATCTCACACCTGTCAGAATGGCTATCATCAACAAATCAACAAGCGACAAGTGTTGGTGAGGATGTGGAGAAAAAGGAACCCTCGTGCACTGCTGGTGGGAATGCAGACTGGTGCAGCCACTTTGGAGAACAGTATGGAATCTCCTCCAAAAACTAAAAATGGAACTTCCATTTGACCCAGTGATCCCACTTCTGGGAATATACCCCAAGAAACTAGAAACTCCAATCAGAAAGGATATATGCACCCCAATTTTCATAGCAGCACGATTCACCCTAGCTAAGATGTGGAAACCGCCTAAGTGCCCATCAGCAGATGATTGAATTAAAAAACTTTGGTACAT
The DNA here is from genome assembly GCA_011751065.1 of Lasiurus cinereus. NCBI lineage: Eukaryota > Metazoa > Chordata > Mammalia > Chiroptera > Vespertilionidae > Lasiurus > Lasiurus cinereus. The sequence continues at coordinate 5,055,275 of JAAGEH010000013.1, forward strand.
CTACACAATGGTATTCTACTCTGTGGTAAAAAAGAAAGAGCTCATATCATTTGCAACAACATTCATGGAGATGGAAAGCATTATGCTTAGTGAAACAAGCCATGGAAGAGGAAGACAAATACCACACGATCTCACTCATCTGTGGAATATAATGAATGACATAGACAGATGATCAAGATCAGATCCAGAGAATGAGAAACATTGATCAAAACATCAAAACTCGGGGAAGGTGGGTGTTGGTGGGAATAATGGGGAGAAATCAACAGAGGGACTTTTGTACATGCGTATGAGCATAATCATTGGGCACAGACAAAGGGGAAGGTGTGGCATCAGAGGGAAACCATACAGTGATCTCCATAACCTTATGAGAAATTGCTTTATGAGACAAAGACTTTTAAATGAAACTCTGTAACATGAAAATTATTTTGGAAGGAAATACAGAGAAGTTTTCTTTAAACGTCATAAGGATCATAATTGAAAGTCAATATATTTGGCCTCTTGAGCTAAGGTAAGTAATCTGTGTTTTTCCCTTCCTGAAAAAGTTTATGTAAAGTTACAAAAAGAAATTCAGCCCATTTGAAATTGAATTGTCATGGCCTGGAGCAAAGAATATCCTTAATTATATCATCCTACAATATCATTTAATTTTTGATAGTTCACAACAGCATATTGTACAACTATCCGAAACAAACTTACAAACTAATTCTTTGACTGTTTACCAGCAATTTAAAAAAATACATTTTATTGATTTTATACGGAGAGGAAGGGAGAGAGATAGAGTAAGAAACATTGATGACAGAGAAACATTGATCAGCGGACTCCTGCACAACCCCCAATGGGGAATGTGCCCGCAACCAAGGTACATGCCCTTGACCTGAATCGAACCCGGGACCTTTCAGTTCACAGGCCAGTGCTCTATCCAGTGAGCCAAACAGGTTTCAGCAATTTAGCAGCAAAATAATAAGAGGACATGAAAGGATTTCATTCTTTTCAGAAGGAATTGAGGTTCTAGGAAGGCATGTGAACATTCTATACTGGCCCTCTTTCCTCTTTTGCCAAGAGGGACCCTCTTTTCACAACCCACTGGCCCTTGGCTGTAGCCTGAGCTCTCTACTCATGCTGAAGTTGAAGCGTCCAGGTGGCTGGTATAATGGATCTGTCTCTCAACAAATGGTGTGAGCTAGGCCCTCACTGAAGAACAACTTAAATTCCCCAAGATAAGTGATCAGTGCGGGGAGGCCCCCGCCAGCAGGTGAGGGGATTCCCAAGGAAGGTGCTGGGTAAGGAAGCCACGGAGGCTTAGGTTACCATGGAGACAGAACTGAACCTCACAACATCCTGCTTGGCCCCGGAGGATGACTGGTTAGCCAGAGAAGGTAAGATTCCTCAGGGAAGGAACAACCTAAGACAGACACAGTCGCAGAGGGGCCATCAGGAGAGAACTTGGGTGTCAATAGAGGTAGGGCACAGACCCTCACCCCCATCCAACCTTCCAGGCGTCTGAACCTTCACCCCTTCTGAGGGTGGTCTCCTGCCCCCATCAATACCTACCAAGTAACATACAGAAACATGCCAACAGCAACTGCCCTATATCTAAATTCAGCCTAGCACTAGGAATGCTCAGTGCCTACTCAATGCAAATAAAGCTTTCCACTAATATATACAGGGTAATCTAAGATTGTTGCTAGATTATTAAATTTGACGTAAAAGAGTTATCAAGCTTTCAGATTAATTCAAATTGGTGAACTGAAATTAGCAAACACCCAAGAAAACTTAAGTGTACTGGACAAAAAGCTGTTTATAAAGTATTAATTAAAATTTTTGTTGATAGCTCATCTCATGGTAAAATGGCTTAATATGTAATGAACATAAAACAAGCATATTTGTGTGCAAAAATTTTAAATTTAAAGTTATCAAGACTGCATTAAAATTTTTACCAAATTCTCCATTAATCAAAAAAGGGGAGTGGGGAGTAGGATAATATCATGTAATGAAAAATATCTGGTAAGTAAACTACATCTAGAAAATTTTCACTTTAGAAAATTAATTTTAATTTGTAATGCTAACAGCAAGACACCCATGAAAAACACACATGGTGTCAAAGTAAGCCAAAGGAAAAGTGTGTAGGCAAAAATAAAAAGGACCCCAAGTCAATTTTATAGAAAAGATTCCTTTATTAACTCTTGGTCGAGAATATGTTTATATACTTTCAGAAAACAACTCCAAGACCAAGTGGACTCCTGCAACAGCGAGGAACTGACAGGTCAGAACCAACCACGAAGGCAAGAGGAGAAATAATCCAGAGATGGAAGACGCTGAAGACACTAAGGACTCCTTGCCATGTGAGCAGTTAGCAGCTGTGCATCGCTACAGGATGCCCAGTACCAAACCAGAGAGGGTCGGACCGGCATCACCACGATTTGTTCACTATCCAGATACCATTGATGACATGTACACATAAGGAACTGTTTGACATTGAAACTGGGACTCAAAGCTATCAGATATTGAAATTGGGACTCAATCATTGTTTTTTTTTTTGCTCTTGTGGGTTTATTTCTAGCCTACAGGGGTAAGATGTTTTTAAAGACAATAAACAGTAGGTGGGGGGGAAGCAGATGTAGAAGTAAAGAAGCAATGAACAGATTGTCTTGCTACAGTGGGAAGGCAGGGGAGGTTGGGGGGAGGGGCCAAAGGACTTGTATGCATGTATGTGTAGGTATGGACAGTGGATACAGGCAATGGGGTGGAAAGTTGGGGGAAGAGACGGATGAGGGCATGTACTGGGGAGTGGGGAGGGCAATAGGGAAAATAAATAAATGAATAAATAAAGTTATTATTTATAGGTACTGATTTTTTGCAACTTTTATTCTTTACCCCTGTGTTCCCTCTTTGCTTCCTATTTCTTTTTTTCAGCAGACCCTTTAACATTTCTTGCATTGCTGGTTTGGTGGTAATATATTCCCTTAGGTATTTTTTGTCTGTGAAGCTCCTGATTTCAACTTCAATTTTGATTGAAAGCCTTGCTGGATACAGTATTCTTGGATGCAGACCCTTCCTTTGCATAACTTTGTATATTTCATTCCATTCCCTTCTGGCCTGATGAGTTTCTGTTGAGAAATCAGTTGCTAGTCTTATGGGGATTCCTTTGTAGGTAACTTTCTTTCTCTCTCTGGCTGCTTTTAAGATTCTTACTTTGTCGTTGGTGTTTGCCAGTTTAATTATAATGTGCCCTAGTGTTGGTTTGTTGGGGTTCATTTTGCTTGGGACTCTGTGAACTTCTTGGATTTGTATGGGTTTTTACTTCTGATATCAGGGAATTTTCTGTCATTATTTCTTCAAACAGGTTTTCTATTCCTTGCTCAGTGTCCACTCTTTCTGAAACCCTAATTATGTGGATGTTGTTTTGTTTTGTGTTATCCCAAATTTCCCTTAGGCTTTCCTCTTGCTTTTTAAATATATTTTATTGATTTTTTACAGAGAAGAAGGGAGAGAGATAGAGACTTAGAAACATCAATGAGAGACATCGATCAGCCGCTTCCTGCACACCTCCCACTGAGGATGTGCCGGCAACCAAGATACATGCCCTTGACCAGAATCGAACCTGCAACCTTTCAGTCCGCAGGCCAATGCTCTATCCACTGAGCCAAACCAGTTTTGGCTCCTCTTGCTTTTTAATTTTTTTTTCTAGAAGCTGCTGTACTTGGGTATTTTTTCCTACCTTGTCTTCTAGCTCGCTGATGTGGTCCTCTGCTTCTTCTAGTCTACTTTTGATGCTTTATATTGAGTTCTTTATAGCAGCGATGTCATTTTTCATTTCTTCTTGTTTCTTTATAATTTCCTCTTGGTTCTTACTCATATTGTCAAATTTCTCTTCCAATCATTTGAGCCACCTCATGACCATTTCTCTGAACTCTTTCTCTGGCAGATTGTTTGCTTCTATTTTGTTTACTTCCTTTTCTGGTGATGCCTGCTTTTCTTTCATTTGTCAGCTGTTTCTTCATCTGCCTATGTTCTTTCTTCTCCGGGTACCTGGTTATGTAGTTCTCTCTCCTGTGTTGATTTAAAGGCACAAAATACAACATGACCAGGTACAACACATAAGGCCCTGAACAGAAATGTATTCATGATGTTAATAACCACAAATAAGGTGACCATCAGTGAAAGACAAATTATGGGTAAGTAGAGAAAGAATAAGAGAGAAGGGAGAGAAAAAAAAGAAAAGAAAGCAGTGCCAAAATGATATTGGGAGAAGGGAGAGAAAAGACGAAAAAGAAAAGCAAAAAGGAAAAGAAAAAGGAGAAAGAAAAAATAGTAATAGAGAAATGAAAAAGAATAAGAGAGAATATGTAGACAAATTATAAATATGAGGCTAAAACTCCAGTGGAATAGCCACTAATCCCAATAAATGGCAGCAACAAGGATCTGGAGAATAATACAAATTACAAATAACAACTAATATCAAGGGAGGTGAGGGATAATAGAGGTAAAAAACAAACAAAAACAAAGCAAACAAAAAGCAAAATAAAACAAGTAGAATAAGGAAAAACAATCTCACAAAAAAGTATAAAAAGTTGATATAATCAACATTCAAGCAAACGACAACAAAAGGACATAGAGCAAAACAATTTTTTGGATAGTGAAGACAGAGAAGAAAGAGTTGTGTATGGACTTGAAGTAGGGGATTAGAAATTAGATATATAAGTGGGGTAAAATTTTAACCGGGTAAAAAGAAAGAATAGGGAAAAGCTAAAGTTGCAAAAGGTAAGAGAAACAAGACAACAAAATGGGAAAAGTTAGGAAGAGGGTGTTGGCATAAAGGTAGGGTTGAGATAGAATAAAATGATGCTAAAGGAAAGCTGAAAGTAGAATGTAGAACCTTAATCCCAAAGTAAGATAAAGAGAATATAAAATGAAATTTCTTGCCGAGACTGGTTTGGCTCAGTGGATAGAGTGTTGGCCTGCGGACTGAAAGGTCCCAGGTTTGATTCCGGTCAGGGACATATACCTTGCTTGCGGGCACATCTCCAGTGTGCGGCGTGCAGGAGGCGGCTGATCGATATCTCTCTCTCATCTATGTTTCTGACTTTCTATCCCTCTCCCTTCCTCTCTGTAAAAAATCAATAAAATATATTTAAAAAAAAGAAATTTCTTGGTTTTTTGAAAAGGTAAAATAGTAGTAGTCAAAATACTGGTTGAAAATAAAAAATGTAATAATTAAAAAGATATAATCAATTTTTTTAAATTAAAAGATGAAAAAAAATTAAAATTTAAAAAAATAGAATGGGCATTAATGGAGGTCATTCACTTCCTCTATTGTTCTGTTTAGCACCCCTGTTTCCCAATCAGGACAGTATTAGAGTTCCCTTCATTCTACTTCTGCTCAGTGGAGAGTCAATTTGTGAGTCAGCCCCTGGGTGGCAGTGTTTTGGAATTGATCTCTGAGACTATAGGTCCTCTCTAGTCTGTTCTTAGATCCTACTTTCTCTGTGGTACTCAATACCGGTTTTTGGGAGTGGGTTTCCCCAGGGCTATTTCTCTGATGGTTATTCTGCGCTCTGATCACCAGGTTCCAGAAAAACAACTTTCCCCTGCAGTCTCTCAGGTTGTCCCCAATTGGGTGATCCCATGTATTGTGCTTAGCAACGAGAGCCAGGGTCTGAAGAGGAAAGAGGGAAATCTGTGCTCTCCCCCTTCTCCACTCTTGTTCAAGCAGCTGGGACACCTTATTAACTCCCAGGTTGTCCTTCTGTCTCAGATCAAAATGGGTTGCTTTCTAGAGTTCCCCTCTGTTAACAGCTCTGAGGGTCCCTTTCCACATTCAGGGATCACGCCCTGCCTAACATCCATGGATTTCTGTAGGTCCAGTTCTCACAATGTGGGCATCTCTCTGTTCTGTGGGACCAGAGACCTCACCTTATTTCAGGTGAAATCTGACATTTCTGTGTGGCATGCGGAGCTCCTCTAAATCCGAGTGTTTGTGCTGATTGGGGAGTGCTGTTCTGGGTCCCCAGGCTTTGCAGTGGGTTCTGCAGCTGTAGCTTTTCAGTGTTCTGTAAACATCCATTTTCTCCTGAAAGATGTGCTGTCTCCGCATTCGTGCTGGTGGCTCCCGGGGAATAAACCCCATAGCAGTGGGGCTGCCTGGTTAGGGGAGATCCGTCCAGCAGTCCCTCACCTTCTCCTGGAGGATAAATGTCCCTTAACTTGCCAACAGTCACTCCCAGTGCAACCCTAAGCTATTTTCTCTGTCTGCTTTAGTGACAAGGCTCCAGACATGTCCATCTATTCTGCCACCATTTTTTTTCCCTTTAGCTTTTTCTTATCTGTGAAGCTCTTTATCTGCCCTTCAATTCTGAATGATAGCTTTGCTGGGTAGAGTAATCTTGGTTGTAGGTTCTTGCTATTCATCACTTTGAATATTTCTTGCCACTTTCTTATGGCCTGCATAGTTTCTGTTGAGAAATCAGGTGAGAGTCATATGGGTACTTGTAGGTAACTGACTGTTTTTCTCTTTCTGCTTTTAATATTCTCTCTTTGTGTTTTGCCCTTGGCATTTTAATTATGACATGTCTTTGTGTGGTCCTCTTTGGATTCATTTTGTTTGGGGTTCTCTGCACTTCCTGGACATGTAGGTCTATTTCTTTCACTGGGTAGGGGGACGTTTTCTGTCATTATTTCTTTAAATAGCTTTTCAATATCTTGCTCTCTCTCTCCTTCTGGCATCCCTATAATTCTGATGCTGGTATGTTTGAAGTTATCCCAGAGGCTCCTTACACTATCTTCAGATTTTTGGGTTCTTTTTTCTTTTCCGGCTGGGTGATTTTTGCTTCTTTGTATTTCAAATCTTTGACTTGATTCTTGGGATCCTCTAGTCTGCTGTTGGATCTCTGTATCTTATTCTTTATTTCAGTCAGTGTTTGCTTAATTTCTAATTGGTCCTTTTTCATATCCTTGAGGGTCTCACTATATTTCTTGGCTAGAAGGTTCTTGAGTAACCTTATAACCGTGGTTTTGAAATCTATATCCAGTAGTTTGCTTTCCTCCATTTCTTTCATTTGTGACCTGTTTTTTTTTTGTCTCCACATTTTGGCTGCTTACCTGTGTTGATAGAGTGGCTTTGTGTGCTAGGTGTCCTATAGGGCCCAGGGGTTCAGCCTCCCTAATTACCAGAGGTGGGCTCTCTTGGTGCACCCCTTTGTGGGCTGTGTGTTAGTTAAGCCTTGATTGCTGTTGGTTTCACTGATAGGAATTGACCTCCAGGCTAATTGCCTATGAGGACCAGTTGTATCTATAATGGAAGTAATTATGTGCTGGAGACACCCTTATGGGGTAGGACTTGCTTCAGTGGTGCTTCAGCGCTCACTGAATCTTCCCCCCTGAATGTGTCTTATATGGATTTGAAGAGTTGTAATCCGAATGGTCTCACTCTGACCACTGGGTACACGGGCTCTTGGATCTCCAAGGAAGTGCAAAGTCAGCCACTGCCTGAGGCCACCCAGCAGGAGCTAGAGAGAAATCTGAAGATTCTTCCTCTTTGATTTGGATTTGGAGGTGCACAGATAAGGCTCAACTGTGAAGCAATGCAAGCTGATGTGGAGCCTTGGACCTTCTTTTGGAAGCTCTGTGATTTCTTGACCCAGCTGCAGTTTGTTAGATCACAAAAGGCTAGGCTATTCATATGCAAAAGCCTCTGGAAACAGCTTGGGTGGGGTTGTAAATTGAGTAGGGTGGGATCTCAGGGAATAACCAGGGTGGAGCAAACAGGAATGGCTGCCCATTATCCCTTGCCCCAAAGAGGCCCCCAGATCTCTGTGTCCTGTGGCACCATGCAGGAACAATGATTGCTGCAAGAATCTCTGAGAGAAAGCTGCCCTTGCATTCTGGCCCAATGCTAGACAGTCCAGTTTCTCTCCATATGAGTCTGGGTCCCCAGTGTCTCTCCCGGACCTGGAGTTCAGAGCAGTCAAGAGCTTGTATCTCCCTCCCCATTGAAAAAGACAATAGCATACCCAGTTGCCAGCCCATTTCGTGCATACCTCAGTATCTCCACACTTCCATACCTCCAACTGGACTCAATGTGCTCTTCTCTTTTATTCTAGTCGTAGAATTTCCACTCAGCCAGAATTCCTGGGGTTCTGGATGATATTCCTTTTGTCTTTTAGTTGTAGTTTTGATATGGTTGTGCACGGCAGCAAGTTCAGGTGTTTACCTATGCTGCCATCATAGTTGTCTCCTTGGAAGTCTAGATTTAATAAATCTATTGAGCAATGTATTAAGATACAAAATTAATACCCAGAAATTGATGGCATTGAAAGGAAATGAACTCCCCTCCATCTTGTCCCATAAGGGCTGGGACCTCTGTCCAAACCCCCCTCCCCTTTGTGGGAGTGGCCACAGGTGTGCCAGCAATGTCTTAACTTCCCCGACCCTCACCTGAAAGGACCAATGAAGCTCCAGGGACACAGCTAAGGTCCTAATTAGGCTTAACCACAGAAAGACCCCAATTCAAGTGACCAATCTCTGTAACCCTCATCACATTCCCAAGCCCCCTACTTATCCTACCCCATAAAACTCATTGTTCCCACCCGGACTGCTCTCTCTCCTCGCTGCTGCGTCAGAAAGAGGCTGAGAGCCAAACCCGGGTTTGAATAAAGACTCTTAGCTTTTGCATCGGAAAAGGCTCCTTAGTGGTGGATTATTGGGGACCCCGAACTCTGGGCACAACAGCATTTTTATACACAAATAATGACATCTTAGAAAAAGAAAATAAAAAAAGCAATCTCATTTAACACTGCAACAAAAAATTAAGATGCTTAGGAATAAACTTAAACAAGGAAGTAATAACCATTACTCAGAAAATTACAGGATAATGAAAAAAAGGTAAAAGAAGATATAAACAAGTGGAATAATAAACTGCATTCACAGACTGGCATAATTAATATAATTAAAACTACCATCCTACCCAAAGTTATCTGTAGATTCAGTGCAATCCCTATTAAAACAAAAATGGTATATTTCACAAATCTAGAACAAATGCTCCAAAAATGTATATGGAGCCAAAATGAATCCAAATAGTTGCAGCAGTCTTGGGAAAGAATAACAAAGTAGGGGGATTACCTGAGATGAAAGAAAAGGAAAAAGAATCATGAAAGGTTTCCTAGCTCAGTCACAGAGACATTTCATAGCCATATACTAAGAACATGACATTAACTTAGTGGTGGAAAGGACACAAAAAGAATAGAAGATGGAACCATTTCCATTCAGATTCAAAACAAGTTAACGAGGCAGAAGAAACACCGGAAGCCATGGAAGAATAAGATGAAATGGTCTGGTAAGGAGTGTTACACACCTCACAGGGACAGCACCAGACATGATGGGAGGAACTGGATGATAGAAAGTGTATGGGGCTCCAGACATGATGGGAGGAACTGGATGATAGAAAGTGTATGGGAAGGCCTGGGAATAGGAACAAGATGGTGATATGCAGAAGATGGACCCCACCAGGTGATGACAGGGGGCAAGCCTCTGGGAGGTGTCCACCTCTGATGTCTGTTCTGGGAGCTGCAGCTTATGGAGAGGGAGGCTAAGGCTTTATATGGATGAGTTGCCAATGAGAGCCTCCCTGTAGCCACAGTACTCAGTGTTCTCAACACAGCAGGAGCATAGGATCATGTACACAATGTCACTGAAGAAAAATCATCATATTCCCAACTTATTTACAGACTTCTATTTCTGGTATCTATACAGTGGTACCTCGAGATACGAATTTAATTCATTCCGTAACCTTGAGGAGTGGAAAACTATGAGACGCTCGAGTCGCGGTAAACTGGTGGGTTGTGTGCAGCCGGCCGATCTGCGCAATTACTCCTATCTCAAATGTTGCTCGTATTTCAAAGCAAAAATCGCTCACTCGACAGCTCGTATCTCAAAAATCTCGTATGTTAGGGCACTGGTATCTATATTTGGAAAAAGAAAATAGATTTGTATGTGAAATGACTGCATCTTTAGAAAACCCAAGTGATCACAAGCAGAGCATTTTTAACACCTAATGCGCCAATACATTGACGAAAAAAATAAACCTAGAGACACAGATGCAAGAACAGACTGTAGAACCTCAGAGGGAAGGTGGGGGAGGGGAGGAAATGGCCTTATGTGCATATATGCATCACCCCTGGACACAGACAATGGGGTAGTGAGGCCTGTGGGAGGTAGTAGGCTAGAAAAGGTTTATGGAGGGGAAAGGGGATCTATGTAAGCCATTCAACAATAAAGATTTAATACAAAGAGTGAAAAATAAAATACAATAAAAAAGTAAAATAAAATAAAATAAAATAAAATAAAATAAAAGCAAAGAATAACTGCCCTGGCTGAGTGGTTCCATTGGTTGGTGCTTCGTCCAGTACATTGAAAGGTTGCAGATTTGAACCCGGGTTGGGGTGTGTGGGGGAGGCCACTGAGAAAGTAGTTCCTCAAGGAGGGAGGCTCCTCAGACCTAGACACAGTCCAGGCCTCACCCATCATCCAAGGCCCGTCCTTTGTTGAATGATACCAGACCTCCCAGGTTCCTGTTGAGTCCCTGATCTCTGAATCATAGGGCCACTTCCCCATGAGCCCCTGAATGCACTACTCAGTAACTATCTATACTAATAAAAGGGTAATATGCTAATTAAACTGACATCCTTCCAGACAAAGCCATGGTGGAGAGGGCTGAGGGAGAGTGGTTAGGGGTGACCAGGCCAGCAGGCAGAGGCGGTTAGGAGCGATCAGGCAGGCAGGGTAGTAGTTAGGGGCATCAGGCAGGCAGGAAGAGTGGTTAAAGATGATCAGGCCGGCAGGCAGGTTAGTGATTAGGAGCCAGCAGTTCCGGGTTGTGAGAGGGATGTCCGACTGCCAGTTTAGGCCCGATCCCTGTGGGGGTGATTGGGCCAGCAGGGGAAAGCAATTGTATGTGATTGGGCTGGCAGGGGAGGGCAGTTGGGAGCAATCAGGCTGGCAGGCAGGCAAGCAGTTGGGAGCTCATGGTCCCAGATTGTGAGACGGATGTGGGATCAGGCCTAAACTGGCAGTTGGACATCCCCCAAGGGGTCTGAAGAGGGTGCAGGCCAGGCTGAGGGACCCCCCTCCTGCACAAATTTCGTGCACTGCACCTCTAGTTATTTATAATAGCTAAGATCTGGGAACAGCCCAAGTAACCGTCAGTAGATGGGTAGATAAAAAAGACTGTGGTACATGTACACAATGAAATGCTATGTGGCTTTAAAAAGAAAGGAACTCTTCACCTTTGTGATGGCATGGATAATATCTGGAGATTATTATGTTAAGTGGAATAAGCCAATCAGACATAGACAAATACCACATGATCTCATTATGTTTAATATAATGAACAAAATAAACTGATGAACAAAATAGACCCAGATTTATAGACATGAAACAGACTGACAGTTCTCATAGGGGAAGGGAATAGGTGGGACTGGATAAAATAAAAAAAAAGATGAAGAGGTTAGCCAAAGAACATATATGCATAGCTCATGGACACAGACAACAGTGTGATGAATGCCAAGGGAGTGGGGTCAGGGGCTGGGTGGAGGTGGGAAAAGGGGCAACAATGGGGGGCATCTGTAATAGTATCAACAATAAAAATAAAAACTACTAAGCTTCCACACTTCACCCTCCATACACATAGATTTAATTTTGGTTTTTACTTTGGTAGGTAGGTATGGGGGTATGGAAAGAGATTTCTTTGGTATTTCTTGCCTCAAGCCAGAATTCATCTGCATACAAGTCAGAGATAAATCTAAATGAGGAGAAACCAAGACCAATGTCAAGACAACAGATACAAGAAAAAAGATGCAAGATGGTACGTCATCTTTTGTTTCTTTATTGATTAAGGTATTACATATGTGTCCTTATCTCCCCATTGACTCCCCACCCCCCACTCATGCCCTCATACCCCTGGTATCTGCATCCATTGGTTAGGCTTATATGATATATGTCATCTTAATTACTTTCTGGAGCAACATAGAATATAAATAATTCATAATTAGAAATTATTTTCAATTGAGGGATTCAGTTCAGGTCTCCTTACTAACTGAACCTCATATCTGTCCTCTAGGCCACAGGTAATCAACCTTGGCTTGAAATCCCTGGAAAATTAATCAATTGTCTTGGTCACTGGTCCCTGAGAATATATTTTGACATAAGCCATAATATTCAAGAAAAATGCATCAACCACATCATTATGGGTAGACTGTAGTTTGTTGTTTGACAACTTTATACAAAGAGTAACCAATAGACTATGGGCTCTAACATACTAATTTCCAATTCATCAAACAACACTGGGAAAACTATGGCATTTTGCAACTGAAAACAGAAGAGATTTTCTGTAAATGTGTTAGTTGTAGTTTCCTGTACCCCACTTGGACTGTTTGTTTATGTATAGGTATGATGTGTGTAACTGTGGCTTGCTAAGATCATTGAATGTGTACTAGCATATTAGCAATGTTCACTTTGATATGAAACTCAGAGCAATACGATGGCATAAGATTTGCTATATGTCATCTTGTGAAGAAAGATAGGAATAAAAGGACCACACATTGGTCTTTTTTCTTAGTACCTTGTCTGGCATGCAATATGTGTTCAACAGTTATCTACTGAGTAAATGAATGAAGTTATATAACTTTGTGAGATATTTTTAGAGATTGATAAATCACAGTACATTGAGGGGGGGGGAATATTGGCCTTTAGTTCATTATAAAACTTAGCACTGTATCTGGTACATCATAGGACCTTAATATATTTGTTGACTGTATGAATTAATGAGTGAATTAATAATAGATTCAGGATTCAATCTGTTGAAGCCCTGACTAGAACGACAGACAGGTAAAGGGAAACAATCTCTCTGTTTGACTGTTTTTGATAGTAACAGATTCAGAACTATATCCTAGCTTTCTCAGTTCCATTACTTTAATAACAACATACTTTGGGGAATTCTACGCACACAATATAAACACACACAGTGTAATACCATTCTTTGTAGTCATTTTAGATGCAATGTCCCATGGAACATAAATTGAGGAAATAGCATAGGTATTTAATATTGACACTTAACACTCTGCATAAATATAATTACATTTAGAGTGCAATTGAACTGTCAATAAAAATAAATACACATTAAAAGGGGAATGTGATTTCTGGGGCCTTTGCCTCTTCAATTAAGATCCAGAGTGTTTGGAAAGTGGGGATACTGGAATGGGGGTAGATTTGGAACAAATGAGAAAAAGTGATATTTGAACAAGCAAGATATAAATGTGAGCCTTTGCTCTCTCAGTAAACTAGACAGGTGGTGAAGATCAATTGACTCAAGGAAAGCTGTGACAAACTCCAGGATGATGATGGCTTCACAAGGTTTTGGGGAATTCTGAGAATTGGGAAATTGCAAAGCATTGTCAGTGACACCTGTCTCTGATGGAGCAATTAGAAAAATCATGAATCTGATGAGGGGAAAAATATAAAAAAAGGGGGGAAGCACTTCAGAAGTCCTCTATGAGAAGGGTGGGTGATATGGACTATCTCATTACTTTTAATATTAATAAAATTCAAATTTCTCAATATTTTATTCTATGGATTTTGTGTTTTTGCCTTAAAAACAATTATTCATACTTGTTTGAGTACTTACTAGGGTCTGGGTACAGTGTATGGTACTGGGATGGATAAAGGAACAAAAAAGTACAGTCAGTACCAACACATACTTATAGTCTACTAGGGGTTGACAAACATATCATCAAATAAGTATAACATAGTAAATTCCATGTAATTACAGAAATATGTACAGAATATAGAAATAGTAAAAGAAAGTAATAAACTGTCTCAAAGAATAAGAAATGTTTTAGAGAGGAGGTGATGGCCTGAACAGGACAAACAGGCAAATAGGTGAGGACAAGGCATTATAGGAAGAAGAAATAGTAGAGTCAAAGGTATAGAATCATAGATGCATGGTATTTTCATGGAACTGCAAAGGGCAAGAGATAAGCAGGGGGTTACAATCTTGGATATTATATTTTTATTATTTTTATGTTTTACCCTTTGTTAATCCTCACTTGATCTTATTTTCCCATTGATTTCCAGAGGGAGTAGAAGAGGTAGAAAATAAAATCATCTATGTGCCTGAGACACATCGATTGGTTGCTTCCCACACACACCCTGTTCAGGGCGAGGAATTGAACCTGTAACTGAGGTATATGACCATTATCAGAATTGAACCCAGGACCTTTCAGTCCGCAAGCTGACACTCTATCCATTGAGAAAAGCAGCTAGGACTTGGATATTATCTTGGACCTACTATAGAACTATAGAAGTGCTTCAAGCAAGGAAGTTACTTGGTCAGATCTGGGTTTTAGATGGACCACTCTAGCAGCCGTGTGAAAAATAGATATGGAAGGGCAGATCCACAGAGAATGCCATTGCAATTGTTCAGATAATAGACAAAGAGGGCATGAATCAATGTAGAAACAATAAAGAATCAGAGGAAACAAAAAAATTTAAGAGCTAATTTGGAATTAAAAACAGGTTTCACAGACCCCTACAGATAAATCCCTAATTCTGTCTACCTTTCATAGCTGATCTTTTAAAAATAACTGTATGCACTAGCTGGTAGCACTTCCTCACCTTTCATGTACTTTTCAACCTATTAAATCTGGCTTTTGTCTCCATAGCATCAGTCAACTTCAGTTCTTACAAGGTGCCCAGTGATCTCCATGACAATAAAACCTAAAGAAATATTTCAGGACTCATCTTACTAGCCACCCTTTCTTTTACTCTTTTCTCTTGGCTTCTGAAACAACAGACATTCCTAGATTTCTTCCTATCTCTTTGCCTTCTCCTTCTCGTCTCTTTTGTCAGTTCATATACTTCTCTTTAATTTTGAAATGTCAGAAATCCTCAAGGTTCAGACCTCTGGTCTCTTCTGAGTCTATATTATCTATCCGAATGAACTCATCATCAACAAGCACATCTAACTAAATTTAATGTCATCTATTCCAAGAAATACCATTAATTTATGTTTCACTAAGTAAGCAAAAATGCTTCCAATTACACTCTGATATCTCAAATTGCACTAATCATCTTAATGTACCCTAAACTTGTTCCTCATTGTAGTATTCCCAACTCAGAAAATGACGTCATCATTCACTTAGTTGTTCAAGTTAGAAACCTTCTACCCATCATATCTAATCAGTATCTATGTCCTACTGCATTTACTTTTTAAATAATGCCTAGATATGTCCATCTCTCTGTCCCTCACTCTAACAAAGCTAGTATGAGCCACCAACTTTCTTATCTGATTTACCTCAAAAGTATCCTAATTAGGTTCCCCAATCTTCTGACTTGCTATTAGCAAGGTAGAGAGATCTTTTCAAAGCCCAAATTTGACTATGTGACTTCACTGATGAAAACACTTTAGTAGAACATTACAACCCTTAGGAAAAAGTGCAAATTCTTGACCTGTGACCTCTGACACAAGATGGCACCTCCCAGAGCTATCTGTCTTGCTGTTGACCTCAGGTGAATGAAGGCAGTGAACCCTGCATCATGTTGAAGCTAATCCGGGCCACTGGGGCCTTCAAGAAACCCAAGGTGAGCAGCAGCATCCGGATTATCATGCTGGCGGGCCATGCCATGCCAGGGGCCCTCACTAGGCCCCATCCTGGTCAGTGAGGCATTTCTATCAACCAGTTCTGCAAGGAGTTCAAAGAGAAGATGAAGGATATCAAAGAAGGCATCTTTTTGCCCACCAAGATCTTTGTGAAGCCTGACAGGACATTTGGAATCAAGATAGGATAACCCACTGTTACCTACTTCCTGAAGACAGCTGCTGGGATTGAAAAGGGGGCCTGGCAGACAGGGAAGGAGGTGGCAGGCCTGTTGATCTTGAAGCACATGTATGAGATTGCTTGTGTTAAAGCTCAGGACGATGCTTTCCCCCTGTGGGACATGCCCCTGTCCTCTGTTGTCCATTCCATCATTGGCTCTGTCCATTTCCTGGGCATTCGTGTGGTGAAGAACCCCAGTTAAGAAGAGCTGGCAGCTTTACAGAAGGAGGGAGCCACATTCTTGGTGGCTCAGAAAGAGGCCAATTTGGCACCTCAGGCACAAGTTGCCAAGAAATGACCCCTTTCTTGCACACTCCAAAATTTTGAAGGGAGCAGCTGGAAAGGATATGCCAAAGGGGATAAGGGGAGAGACACCAACCTGATTATTACTGCCCTGACTTTAGATTATATATTTTTACACATATGGATGCATCAGGGCATTCAGCCTAAGTAAACATCTTTTGTCACCCTCCCCCTCCAAAAAAATGGCAAATTCTTGCCAAGGCCCATAAAGCTCCTACCCACCTTTCTAGCCTTGTCTCATGACACTCTATCCTATGTTCTATAAGTGCCAACCACATACTAGCCTTTTTGATTCGCAAATGTGTCACCCACCTTGCTATCTCAGGACCTTGTACACATACCCTCTCTTCTGTGTACAAGGTCCTCTTACTTCTCTTTATCTAACTCATATTAACTTATGAGCCCTAAACTAAAAAATCACCTCCTCAAGAAAGTATCCCATGGCCCCAGAATACATGCCCTCATAGCAGACCACTCTTCATTTTCAGAATTTAAAACTGTAAATAATTTAGTATGTAAATCACAATTTAATATTAGGCTTGGTATTGGGATGAAAGTGTCATGAAGACAGGAACTATGCTAAAGAAAATAATGCTGGGAACAAAACAGGTGCTCAGTTAGTATTTGTTAAATGAATTAATCAATTGATACTGATGGGATGTAAGAGTTAAAAGGAAAAAAAAAGGAATCAAGAATTATACCTAAGTTTCTGGCTTTGGTGACGAAGATGGATGATAACACATCAGATCTGAGACTAGAGAAAACTGATAAATTCAGTTTTAGAAGAAAGAGTTGGAGATGCTTGTGAGATATACAGTAGCCATTTTGATATGTATTTAGACTTGCGGAAAGAAGCCTGGGTTATTGACATAAATTTAATAGCCATTAGCTCCAGGTGTTGGTTGAAACTGAGTGAGGGAGTGAGGTCATCCAGGCAATGAGTATAACATAAGAAGGAGAGAAGGGTAAGGGCATGTAGAATACCAGCATTCAAAGGACAGACAGTGGAAAATAAACCATAGAAGGAAAGGGAGAAGGCAAGGACAGAGAAGCTAAATAAATATGAGAGCAATATGGTTGTCTAATATGAAATCTGCTCCCTATCACATGTGTTCAAGCCCAGGCTCAATGCAGAACCATCTGAGTACTCTTTTTCCCAACTATTACATGAGAATCAGGGTTAGAAAGTTTAAGCCCAGTTTCCATAAGGTCTAACACAGTATAATGGAAAGAACACTAGACCAAGAATCTGAAAGCCCTGGTTCTAGAACCTGAAATCTTTCACTGATTAGCTTAACAACTTCATATAAGTTATTTACCCTGTCTTAAATCCAGATAATGGATTTGAAAGCATAACAAAAGATATTATAATGCTGCCAAGGGTTACTCAACTCTTGGGGAAGCCATTAAGTTATTTTCAGTTAATAAATGCTCATTCTGTATAATAAAGTGGTAATATGCAAAGTGACCCTCACACCCTTGCAGAAGATGGCCAACCCCATGTGGTGAAAGATGGCCACCACAAGATGTCTGGCAGGGGAGGGTAGTTGTGGGCTATCAGGGCAGCAGGGGAGGGCATTTGGTGGGACCAGGCCTGCAGAGAAGGAAAGTTAGGGCCAACCAGGCCTGCAAGGGTGGGCAGTTGGGGGCAAGTGGGCTGGCAGGGGAGAGCATTTAGACATCAATCAGGGCAGGGGAGTGGTTAGGGGGTGATCAGGCTGGCAGGCAGGTGAGCAGTTGGGAGCCAGCAGTCCCGGATTGTGAGAGGAATGTCTGACTGCAGGATTGGGCCTAAACTGGCAATCAGACATCCCCTGAGGGACACCAGATTGGAGAGGGTGCAGGCTGGGTTGAGGGACAACCCGCCCCTTCCAGTGCATGAATTTCATGTACCAGGCTTCTAGTTATAAATATTTTTAGTTAACAAAGTCATTTTATTACAACTATAAGAGGCAGGCATTTCTGTTATATTTCATTTTACAGATGAGGTACTGAAGCACAAACTGATTAAAATGCTTGCCTAAGATCACAGAGTTAGGGATTAGTGGAGTTAGTTATATGTGAAACCAGAAATTCTGGCTCTAAATTTCTGCATAATCACTAAGGTAAATTATCCTTGGCCTAAAACCTCATCCTCTAAATGACAGATTTGCCAACCTCTTTGAAAAAATCTGATGAAAGCTATGAAGCCTCTGACCTAGAATACACAAAAACTTATACATGCATATTTTTATGTACTATTTCAAAGAGTTCACTCACTGATATTTATTTTTTCATTAATAATCTTTAATGTTGACATTATTTCAGACTTCTCCCATTCTCTCCCCCCTTTTGACCACCTCCACTTTCCCCTCCTTTAGCCTTCATCTCACTATTGTCCATGTCCATTGTTCACCTTCTTTATACAGTCACCTCTGCCTCCTCCCCCTCTTTTGTTTTTATCTTTATAGTTCACTCAATGATCTTCACTACTGCAAACAAAACAAAACAAAACAAAACAAAACAAAACAAACAAAAAAAACTGCCATTTGTCTCACTCAGGAACCTCAAATTAAAAATCCTTTTGTTCTAAAGTTTAAACTCCACTAATCTTTTTTTCCCCTTTATTGATTAAGGTATTTATTACAAATGTGTCCTTATCTCCCATTGTCCCCCCAACCCCCTACTCATGCCCTCACCACGCCTCCTCCGCCCCCCTCCCCCCCCCCCCCCCGTGCCTGCTAATCTTTAACTCAGCTTCAAATACTGTCATAGCAACTCAGTTTGTAGGGAAAAAAAAATAAGGAAAGTTCTGCGTCTCTCATGCTGCATTCTAGCGCCGCCTCCTGGACTGCTCGCAGTAATGACAAAATTGCCATACCTGTTGCTTAAAGAAACCTTCAGATTTTTTGAAGCGCTTTTACAGCAAGGTGTTGTCACAGCTACGGGATTCAAAATCCCAAACCAGTGGGCAGGGCCCGGGCTTTATTTCCTGTCATTGAAGCTGAATCCTTCCCATCATGCTCCAGGGCACAACATGCAGGGGGCCCAGAGGAGGGAGGAAGCCTTGCCACCATTTTAGCATCTTCAACAGAGGGCGCTGGAGTATATCTTTTGTGGTAGATGCAGCTATTAGCTAAATAGGTGTAAATCACAACTTTCTGATCTGTTCTTTAGGGTTTGGATCTCATTTTTCCTTCGCAGACTGGATACAATTTTTAAGCATGCACCGTACCATTCATTTCACCATTTCACAAGTCCTTTGCCTTCAAACAGAATCCTTTTTTTTTTTAAGTAAGGTTTGTAAAACTCTGGAGTTAAAAAGTGTGGAAAAAAGCAAAAGCATTTCCAGGCCCCAGTTCAAGACCCACTCTTCTAATCTCCCATTATTTTCCTGTTCACATAAGCCACCTCCACTCTGTAGTCCTTTTTGCTGATCATTATTTAGCTCCAAACCAGGGAGTAGTAATCAGAGCACTAGACAAAATCAGGACAGACTTTCAGATTTAAGCTTTGTTACTATATTAGCCTTGTGCCTTTTCTGGGTCTAAAGTCTATGAAACTGAAAGATGTTGGTTAATATTGGAGGGTCTCTATGGGCCTTTTCTGACCTGCCAAAATTCTAGGAGTCTTCTCTATCCTTTATTTTATTTACACTTCCAAATGTATCCAACCTGCCTTTACTCCAGAGAAACAACTTCTTCTTCTTCTTCTTCTTCTTCTTCTTCTTCTTCTTCTTCTTCT
>JAAGEH010000013.1:5075176-5103585 GCA_011751065.1 Lasiurus cinereus
CTTCTTCTTCTTCTTCTTCTTCTTCTTCTTCTTCTTCTTCTTCTTCTTCTTCTTTTATAAAAATATATATTTTATTGATTTTTTACAGAGAGGAAGGGAGAGGGATAGAAAGTCAGAAACATCGATGAGAGAGAGATATCGATCAGCCGCCTCCTGCACGCCCCCTTACTGGAGTTGTGCCCGTGCCCGCAAGCAAAGTACATGTCCCCGACCGGAATAGAACCTGGGGCCTTTCAGTCCGCAGGCAGATGCTCTATCCACTGAGCCAAAGCAGTCTCAGCCAGAGAAACTTCTTTAAAATTAGATCAGATGCCCTTGTTTAATTCCCCAAATTATCCCCCTTTGGCCACAAGAGCTCAAACTCCCTACCGTGACATTAAAGACTTTCATAATCTGGTCTCTTCATCTCTTTCTGACCTCCATTCTTGCCATTTTACTCCCAAACACCACATAGTTCAGGTAACATGTCTCCCATTAGATGCTCATTTAATCTGCATCTCAACATTGTAAAAGTGTACCATAATTATCTGTTTAGTTAAATTTCCCCTAGTCTTGGCTGTGAGTTCCTTGAAGGTAGGAACTACTGCTGAATCTCCAGCTCTTAGAGCAATGCATGGAATTTTGTGGCTGTTCAATAAATATTTGTTGATTAAATAAATTACTATATGTTGCTGCATCCCCAATGCCTATTACCACTCTAGGGATATAGCAGGTGTTCAATGAATATTAAATGAATAAACATAGAATTTGAAAAAACTCATCATCATCCCCAATATATCTTGCATCCATCCTTCTTTCAGTACCATGTTAGGAAATAATAACCTTGTTAGGGTTGCCAAAGGATGAATGCAAGAGGCCAAAAGGGGTAAAGAATTATGAATTTATTAGGTCATCTGGATACAATAAATTCATAATTGGTGTTGGCTCCCAAAGAAGACAGGGAGTCAGGTTTTAAAAGCCTCTAGGTGGGCTTTTTCTGGGTGGAAAATTTTCTGAGCAGGTCTGGTTTCTGGGAACTCCAGAGGGGAGAGATAATGGTCAGCAAGTAGAATGTGGTCTAAGCCACTTCACAATGGCCTAAAGGTTAGTTCCCAGGGGAGGGGTTATCAGTTCAATTATTTGATAAGACCTAACAAATCTTTACCATGATTATTCTCTACCAAAAATCTATTAGAAACAGTAAACAAATAAAGTTGCAGAATACAAAATCAATGTACAAAAATCCACTGCCTTCCTGCATACTAGCAACACAACTTAAAAAAAAGGGAAATTAAAAAAAAAAACAACACAATTCCTTTTGCAATAGCAACCAAAGGAATGAAATGCCTAGGGATAAACTTAACAAAGAATGTGAAAGATATGTCTGAAAATTGCAAAGCATTATTAAAAGAGATGAAAAAAGACACAACAAAATGAAAAAATATCCCATGTCATGGATTGGAAGAATCAGCATAGCTAAAATGGCCATATTACCCAAAGCAATATACAAATTTAATGCAACATCCATCAAAATTCCAATGTCACTTTTTAAAGAAATAGAACAAAAATTATCATATTTGTATGAAACCACAAAATATTCTAAATAGCCAAAGAGATCTTGAGTGGGGGAGGGAAGAATGAAGCTGGAGGTATCATGCTATCCCGCTTCAAGTTATACTACAGAGCTATGATACTCAAAATAGCATGGCATTGGTAGAGAAACAGACACACAGATCAGTGAAACAGAATAGAGAACCCAAATATAAAACCACATGTATATTGACAAATCATTTTTGACAAGGGAGCCAGAAACACACAATGGAGTAAAGATAGTCTCTTCAATAAATGGTGCTGGAAAATTGGAAAGCCACATGCAAAAGAATCAGAAGACTCATAACTAGTTTGTCATGCCCAGGCTTTCTCCCATTAATATTTCTTTAAACACAACTCCACAATACTATGTTTTGTTCTATAATTTTCTAGGATTCCCTATTGCCTACAAGATAAAGTCTGAACTCTTTTAGCAGGCAATCAAGATCCTTCTTAAACTTGATGCTTCATTAGCCTGATGCTCCAGGAAAAGAAGATTACTTCCTATTCCTCAAATAATGCCCTACTTGTCCCAGTCAATGTACAATAAGACCAGGTGAGAAATAACAAGTACCCTAGGAGATCCCACACAGTGGGCATAAAGAAGAGGTAAATTTGAAGAGATGAACTCTTAAAAAGTAGGATTTTTAAAAATTCTGTCCATTTCTTTCCTTTCATAGGCACCAACAAACTTTCTTTAAGGAAATACTTTCTCTTTCTGGAAATAATACAAGCCAACATTTACTGGGAGCTCCTTATGTGCCAAACATTGTTGTAAGTGCTCTGTATGCATTGATGCATTTAATCTTCACAATAGCTTTTTAAGTAGGTATAGTCCATGTCTTCTCTTTATATATTAATACAGTGAGGCAGATTTAGGATTAAATAACTAGCTCGATGTAATATAATCAATTAAAATAGCAGAGCTGGTACTTAACCTAGATAAACTTACCCTGTCATTTGTAGTTTGAGCTACTATGATACATTGCCAGATGCTTCTGTTGTCTGTCATGACACTGCCTATTTCTAAAGCTCTATTTATTTGTGTGATACTATCTTGTTCCTTCTATATTGGTTCATGCCATTCCCAAATATAGAAATGATCAAAGTTATGTTTTTTTTGTCCTTGTTTCTCTATATGCTCAAAGATAACATTGATTGAGCATACTGTGTGACAGAGACAGGCTTGGAATATTTATATTTTTCATCTCATTGACTCCTTTCATCAGCCCTCTAAAGCATGTACTATTATTATCTCTATTTCACAGATAAAGAAACCAAGACATAGAAAAGTGAGGTAATTTGAGCAATTTCACACAGATGGCAAATGTTAGAGCTTGAATTGGAAAACAGGTGGTCTGATTTCAGAGGCCACACTTGTGTGGTACATGTATTTGCATTATTTTTGTTTCATAATTAAGACTCAGACCATAGATTTATATTTCTGGGGTTCAAATTAAACTTTACTGCTTTCTAGCTTTGTGATCTTGGGCACGAGATTTACTTTCCTGAACCTTAGTTTCTTCATCTGTATACTGGAAGAATAATAGTAGAACTGATGTGAAGATTAGATGAGCTCATTTTTTTTAAAGGAGCTCATTTTTAGAAACACTTGGAATAGCATCTGACACCCCATAAGTAGTATGCTTATTAACTATAATTATTATTTTATTTGTATATATTTTAACTTTCATTTTTATATTGTTTACAATATTTATTTCCAGTTTTAGTAAAATACTAGTGACATATAACCTATTAAGTATAAGGTGTAAAATATGATTTGATATACCTATATATTACCCAATGATTACCATAATAAAGTTAGTTATCATTTTTGCAGTGATAACTTTAAGATCTACTGTCTTGACAACTTTCAAGTCTATGGTGCAATACTGTTAATTACATCACAATGATCTGTATTTGAATCCCAGAACATTCATTGTATTGCAGGAAGATTGTATACTTTGATCAGTATTGCCCCATTTCCCCCAACTCACAGCCTCTGATAATCACCATTCTACTCTCTATTTCTATTAATTTCAATTATTTTAGATTCCATATATAAGTAAGGACATACTGCATTTATCTTTTTTTCTGTCTGATTTATTTCATTTAGCCTTCAAGGTACATCCATGTTGTCACAAAAGCAGTTTCTTCCTTTTAATGGCTGGGTTAATATAAATATATATGTGATTACGTGTGTGTGTGTGTGTGTGTGTGTGTGTGTGTATTCCTCCATTCATTCCTTAATGGACACACAGGTTGCTTTCATATCTTCATTATTGTAAGTATAGTTTCAGTAAACATGGAGGTATCTCTTTGATATATCCCCAGAAGTAGAATTACTTGGATCATATGATAGTTCTAAATTTAATTTTTAAAAAATATATTTTATTGATTTTTTTACAGAGAGGAAGGGAGAGGGATAGAGAGTTAGAAACACTGATGAGAGAGAAACATTGATCAGTTGCCTCCTGCACACTCCCCACAGGGTACATGCCCGCAACCAAGGTACATGCCCTTGACCTGAATTGAACCTGGAACCCTTGAGGCTGCAGCCAAACCGGTTAGGGTTAAATTTAATTTTTTGAAGAACCTCCATACTGCTTTTCATAGTGGCTGTACTAATTTACATTTCCACCAACAGTACATAAGGGTTATTCTTTCTTTTACCAGCACTTATTGTCTCTTCTCTCTTTACAATAGCAATTCTAACAGGTCTGAGGTCACTTTGGGTAGTATGGGCCTTTTAATAAGATCATTTTATGAACATAAAATATGGTTTCATTTATTTATGTCCTCAATTTATTTCATCAATAATATCTCACTGTGGTTTTGTTTTATTTTTCCTTTATTGATTAAGATATTACAAATATGTCCCCCGATGGTCTCCCCATCCCCCAACTAATGCCCTCACTCTCTGGTGTCTGTATCCATTGGTTATGCTCATATGTATGTATACAAGTCCTTTGGTTGATCTCTCCCCCATAGTCCCGCCCTGCCCTGAAATAAGTCAGAGAAAGATAAATATCACATGATCTCACTCATTTGTGGATTATAATGAACAACATAAACTGATGAACAAAAATAGATCTAGAAACAGAAAAGCATCAATCAGATGCTCAAACTTCAGAGGGAAGGCAGGGAAGGGCAGGACTCACTGTGTTTTTGATTTGCATTTTCTTAATAACTAGATGTCTTCTATGGAAAAATGTCTATTCAGGGTTGTTGTATTTTTGCCAGTTTTTTAGTTAAATTTGTTTTTGCTATTGAGTTGTAGGAGTTTCTTATATAGTGTATTGGATATCACCCCTTATTAAATGGATAATTTTCAAATATTTTCTCCTATAAGTTGCCTTTTTATTTTGCTGATTATTTCTTTTAAAGTGCATAAGCTTTTTAGATTGATGCATTTCTATGTATGTATGTATGTATGTATTTATTTATTTATTTATTCCCTATTGCCCTCCCCATCCCTTCCCACCCCCCAGTACATGCCCTCACCCATCCCCTCCCATCCCCAATGCCCTATATCCACTGACTATGGCTATACACATGCATACAAGGCCTTGGGTTGATCTCCTAAAGCCCCCGCCCCCTCCAATCTCCCCTGCCTTCCCACTGTCGCATGACAGTCTGTTCATTGCTTCTTTGCCTCTGAATCTGCTTCCCACCCACCCCCCACCCCCGATTCTTGTCTTTAAAAACATCTTGCCCCTGTAGGCTAAAAATAAACCCACAAGACCGAAAAAATGTTTGAGTCCCAATTTCAATGTCCAATAGCTTTGAGTCCCAGTTTCAATGTCAAACAGTTCCTTATGTGTACATGTCATCAATGGTATCTGGATAGTGGAACAATGGTGGCAATGCTGGTAAGACCCTCTCTGGTTTGGTCCTAACCATCTTGTAGGGATGCACAACTGCTAACTGCTCGCATGGCAAGGCGTTGTCAGCGTCCTCCATCTCTGGACTGTTTCTTCTCTGTTCTTTGTGGTTGGAGCAGACCTATCAGTTCCTCTCTGTTGCAAGAGTCCACTTGGTCTTGGAGTTGTTTTCTGAAGGTATATACACATATTCTCAAACAGAAGTTAATAAAGGAATACCTCAACATCATAAAAGCCATATATGATAAACCCACAGCTAACTTCATACTCAATGGGCAAAAATTAAAACCATTTGCCCTAAGAACAGGAACAAGACAGGGATGCCCACTCTCACCTCTCCTTTTCAACATAGTACTGGAAGTATTAGCCATTGCAATTAGACAAGAAGAAGAAATAAAAGGCATCCAAATTGGAAAAGAAGAAGTAAAGCTGTCCTTATTTGCAGGTGACATGATACTGTACTTAAAAAACCCGAATGGCTCCATCCCAAAACTAATTGACTTAATAAATGAATTCAGCAATGTAGCAGGATACAAAATTAATGCCAAGAAATCTGTGGCATTTATATATACTAAGAGTGAAATTACAGAAAGAGAGTATAAAAAAGCAATCCCATTTACCATTGCACCAAAAAAATTAAGATACCTAGAAAAAAAACTAAGGAGGTAAAAGACCTATATGCAGAAAACTATAGGACACTAAAAAAAAAGATAGAGGAAGATGTTCACAGATGGAAGAGCATACAATGCTCATGGAGTGGGAAAATCAACATCATTAAAATGTCCATACTACCCAAAGCAATCTATAGATTCAATGCACTACCCATTCAAATACCAATGACATATTTCACAGACCTAGAAAGAATTCTGCAAAGATTCATCTGGAACAAAAAAAAAAGATCATGAACAGGCGCAGTAATTTTGAGAAAGAAGAATAAAGTAGGTGGGATCTCAATACCAGATTTCAATCTATACTACAAAGCAACTGTTCTCAAAACAGCCTGGTACTGGCACAAGAACAGACATATAGACCAATGGAATAGAATAGAGAATCCAGATATCCACCCAAACCACTATGCTCAATTAATATTTGACAAAGGAGGCGGGAACTTTCAATGGAGCCAAGATAGTCTCTTCAATAAATGGTATTGCGAAAATTGGACAGATACATGCAAAAAAATGAAACTGGACCACCAATTTACACCAAATACAAAAATACACTCAAAATGGATACAGGACTTAAACATTAGATGGCAAACCATAAAAATAATAGAGGAATCCACAGGCAGCACAATCTCAGACATATGCCGAAAGAACTTCTTCAATGATACTGCTCCAAGGGCAATGGAAGCTAAAGAAAAAATAAACAAATGGGACTACATCAAAATAAAAAGATTTTGCACAGCAAAAGAAACTGTCAACAAAACAAGAAAGACCATTGTATGGGAGAACATATTTGCAAATGTTATCACTGATAAAGGTTTAATCGCCAACATCTACAGCCAACTTATACAACTTAATAAAAGGAAGATAGCCAAAACCAGTTTGGTTCAGTGGATAGAGCATCAGTCTTCGGACTGAAAGGTCCCAGGTTTGATTCTGGTCAAGCGCATGTACCTTGGTTGTGGGCACATCCCCAGTGGGGGGAGTGCAGGACGCAGCTGATCGATGTCTCTCTCTCATCGATGTTTCCAACTCTCTATTCCTCTCCCTTCCTCTCAGTAAAAAATCAATAAAATATATATTTTTAAAAAAGGAAGATAAACAATCCAATAAAAAATGGTCAACGGACCTAAATAGAACCTTTTTAAAAGACGACAAAAGGAAGGCCAAGAGACACATGAAAACATGTTCAAAGTCACTAATTATCTGAGAGATGCAAATCAAAATGACAATGCGATAGATACCATCTTACGCCTGTCAGAACGTCAATCATCAACAAATCAACAAACAACAAGTGTTGGTGAGGATGTGGAGAAAAAGGAACCCTTGTGCACTGTTGGTGGGAATGCAGACTGGTGCAATCACTGTGGAGAACAGTATGGAGTTTCCTCAAAAAACTAAAAATGGATCTCCCATTTGACCCAGCAATCCCACTCTCAGGAATTTATCCTAAGAAATTACAAACACCAATCAGAAAGAATTTATGCACCCCTATGTTCATAGCAGCACAATTTACAATAGCTACTATTTGGAAACAGCCTAGGTGCCCATCAGCAGATGAGTGGATCAGAAAACTATGGTACATCTACAAGATGGAATTCTATGCTGCCATTAAAAAGAAGGAATTCTTACCATTTGCAGCAACCTGGATGAAACTGGAGTGCCTTATACTTAGTGAAATAAGCCAGTCAATGAAGGAGTAGGACCACATGATCTCACTCATTTGTGGATAATAAAGAACATTATAAACTGATGAACAAAAGGATATACACAGAAGCAGTAAAGCATAAAACGGATAGACACAGAAGCAGTAAAGCATCAAACAGACTTTCAAATTACAGCAGGAAGTTTAAGGAGAAGTGGGGTAGATAAGAGATCAACCAAAGGACTTGTATGCATGCATATAAGCATAACCAATGAACACAGACACTGGAGGGGGTGGGGTATGCCTGGGAGGGGGGCAATGGGGAGATATGTATACATGTAACACAATAAGAAAAGTTAATAAAGGAAACTTTTCTATAAAATTGACTTGGGATCCTTTTTTTTATCCAAATGATTTTCCTTTGACTTATTTTGACACCATGTGTGATGTATTTCTATACCTTTATTTTGTTTTTTGTTGCTTGCACTTTTGGTGTCATATTTAAAAATTGTTGCCAAGGCCAATGTCAATGACCCCCTTTTTCTTTAAATCTTCCTCTATGAATTTCATTTTATTTTTATTATATTTTTGCAATTTTATTTTTTATGATGAAAATAATGCTTACTTATTTACAAGAGTTGTAACAACCTAGTACTAAAACAGTTATAAATTACATAAACACATACATCATTAGTACATTATCAGATAGAAGGATGATTTATATACTTGGATATATTGGTCTATTCCCAAATGTTATATACTATTTCAATGTACCTAGAATGTGGTATTTGTTAAGTCTTTATAACACACAAAATATATTATCTATTTGTCTGATGATAAAAAGACAAATTAAATAAAATATTTGTATGTGTGTGTATTAAGGTTGTATTAGATTGCTAAAGCTGCCAAAACAAAATACCATACCACAGGCTGAGTAGTTTAAACAACCAAAAAATTTTCTCACAGTTCTTAAGGCTATAAGTCTAAGATCAAGTGTTGACAAGTTGGGTTTCTGAGATCTCTCTCCTAGCTTGCAGACAGTTGCCTTCTCGCTGTGTCCTCACAGGCCTTTTCTCTGTGTGCATAAATCCCTGGTGTTTCTTCTTCTTCTTCTAAGGATACTATTTTTATTAGATTAGGGCCTCACCCTTACAACTTAATTTAACTTTATTTATTTCATTAAAGGTCCTATATCCAAGTATAGTCACATTGGTGGTTAGGGCTTCAACATATGAATTTGAGAAGTGCAAGAATCAGTCTATAACAGAAGTAAAAATTCTCTTATCTCACAGATTGTAAATAGAGAAAAATCATCTGAGTAGGAAAACAGTACTATCAGTCACAAATATATGCTATTGACTTCTGCATTGTTTACAAGGCCCAGCAGAATTCTTTTTTTGTGTGTATGGCTGTTCAATGATAATGACAAAATTTCCTCATTATTATTATTCCTGAGTTTCTGCTAACTTTTTAAAAAGAAACCCAGCGGATCAATGTTGTAAATAATCATTACTGTTCTTGCATGCAGACTAACCTCTAGGGCCACACAAACTGTGTGTCATTTTTTTTTATTCCTCCTGTCACCCTCTTTTGACTCTTGGAGCTTTGCCATCCTCTTTGGCATACAATATGAAAGCTGACAAAATAACAAATGTTAGAGTTGAGTTTAATATTGTAGTTGCCATTAATCTCCTGTAAAACACTGAAATTTCTAATTAAAATATACACTAATAAAAGATAAAGATTCAAATTGACCATACCTCCGTGATGCCCACCAGCCAATTAGAAGTGAGTATGCAAATTAATCCAACAAAGATGGTGGATTAATTTGTATATGCAGGCACTGAGTGGCCTGGGTCTTGGAAACATCCTAGGAACCCAGGCCACTCTGAGCCTGTAGGCCTGTGCATAGGCCCTGAGTGGCCATGGTCCCAGAATGCTCCCAGCCAGGGGCCAAGTGGTCTGGGTCCCAGGACAAGTGGCCAGGGGTGCCAAAAATGCTGGGTCCCGGGACAAGCAGCTGCTGTGCACTGTGTCCATGGGATCCATGCTCCCAGACCACAACACAGCAAACACAAGGCCACCGGGCTTTGGGACATGCCCCCAGCAGCTTCCATGCACCGTGTTCATGGGATTCATGCCCCCTAGCCTGTGGACACACCCCTAGCCCAGTGGACACAATGTAGAGGATCCTTTGAGCATGGGCTGCAGAGGAAACACCTTTACTTTTTAAAAAAATGTATTTTATTGATTTTTTTTTACAGAGAATAGGGGAGAGGGATAGACTGTCAGAAACATCAATGAGAGAGAAACATTGATCAGCTGCCTCCTGCACACTTCCCACTGGGGAAGTGCCCCCAACCAAAGTACATGCCCTTAACAGGAATCAAACCTGGGATCCTTCAGTATGCAGACCAACACTCTATCCACTGAGCCAAACCAGTTCAAGAGTAAATACCTTTTCTGACCACTCATTGGCTAAGCTCCCTGTACACCTCCACTTGCAGTATTCTTGGTAACTTGGGTAATAAGAATCCAAGAAGGTGATCTAGGGTTTTTCCACCTCACTCCTGGAGAAAAACACGAAGGTCTGCTGCTGGAGGGGCTAAGAAATGTCATATCCTGCTCTAGCTTGTTTGGCTCAGTGGATAGAGCCTCAGCCTGCTGACTGCAGGGTCTGGGTTAGATTCTGATCAAGGGAATGTACATAGATTACAGGATCCTCCCTGGCTGGAGCCCAGGTCAGGACTCATGCAGGAGGCAGCCAATCAAAGTGTCCCTCTCACACTGATGTTTCTCTCTATCTCTCCCTTTCTCTCTGCCACACTCTAAAAATCAATGGAAGGAGAAACACCACTTGACCTCACTCATTTGTGGATAATAAAGAACATTATAAACTGATGAACAAAAGGATAGATACAGAGGCAGTAAATCATCAAACAGACTGTCAAATTGCAGCAGGAAGGTTAAGGAGAGGTGGGGTAGATAAGAGATCAACCAAAGGACTTGTATGCATGCATATAAGCATAACCAATGAACACAAGATGCTGGGGGGTTGGGGTATGCCTGGGGGGGCAATGGGGAAATATGTATACATGGAACACAATAAAAAAATCAATGGAAAGATATCCTTAGGTGAGGATAAAAAACGAACAAATGTCATAACCTATGAAATACACATTTGAAAATGCCTAAAGAAAATTTTCATTTTTTCATGGTGAAGGGACTGAAGTCCATGTTTATGAAAACATCTTGGTGGCTGCAGTGGTGGGCAATGGCTGCAGCAGCGAGGTGATGGGGCTGGCACTTTCCCCCTGATCAGCCTGGTCGCCTCCTGCAGAGAGGAGCTGGGGTGAGGGGGAGTGGGGGAGCTCAGCCATCAGTAGGACATCCCCTGAGGGCTCCCAGTCTGTGAGAGGGGGAAGGACCCTAGTTACTAATAAAAGGACATTTTATATAAAAATTTCATATCCTCCATGAATTTTATGGTTTTAGGCTTTATATTTAAATCTTTAATTTATTTCAACTCATTTTTTCTAAGTGGAAGAACATATAAACATACAGTTTTTAAAACACCATTTATTGAAGAAACTATCTTTTTTTCCATTGAGTATTCTGGATTCCCTTGTCAAATATTAGTTTACCCTATATGCATGGGTTTGTTTCAGTGCTTTTGATTCAGTTCCACTAATTTATGTATTTTTATGTCAGTATCAAACTATATTGATAACTATAGCTTTGCAACAAGGTTTGAAATCAAGAATTGTGATGCATCCAGCTTTGTTTTCCTTTCTCAGTACTGCTTGACTATTCAGTCTTTTGAAGTTTTATACAAAATTATTTTTTTTCCTATTTCTGTGACAGATTTCATTGGAATTTTGACACATGACTTTTGGTACTATGTGCATTTTAATAAAATAATTTCTGTAAGGGCATGTGCTGGGAGGTAGGGGATGTTGGGGGAAGACCAATGTGGAATAAAAAGAGACATATGCACTACTATTTGTAATACTTTAAACAATAAAATAAAATTTAAAATGTTAAAAAATAAAAATAAAATAAAAAATAAAGTATTTATGGGTAAAAGTTTAAAAAATGATAATTTCTTTTGATTTATGAACATAGGCTATCTTTTCAATTACATATGTTTTGAATTTATTCCATCAATGTCTTGTATATTTTGCCAATAGTGTACAGATTAAATTTATTTTTACACATTATATTTTTTATTCTATTGTAAAGGTGATTTTTTGTCTTTGTAGAGAGTTCTTTGATAGTATTTACAAATGCAACTGAATGTGTGCATGTTGATTTTGTATCCTAAAATGTATTTAATTGGTTTATTAGTTCTAACTGTGTTTTTTTTTTTTGTAGAATCATTTAAGAGATACTATATACTGAGTGGCTATATTATTATGATCTCTGAATGCATAATAATCTGGCCATTCAGTGTACATCCTATATAATAAAAGGCTAATATGCAAATTGTCCCCTTGACCAGGAGTTCAACCAGCAGGCAGGCCTGCTAACAGCCCATGTCCCCTCCCCGTGACCAGGCTGGCTAGAATCCACCCATGCACGAATTCATGTACCGGGCTCTAATATATACATATATACATACATACATACATACACACACACACACACTGAGTGGCCAGATTATTATGCATTCAGAGATCATAATAATCTGGCCACTCAGTGTATATGAGATCATGTAATCTTTAAACAGAGATAATTCTACTACTTTTCAGATTTGAATCTTGTTACTTGTGTGTTTGTGTTGTGTTTGGTTTTGTTTTGCTTAATTGCTGTGGATAAAACTTCAGCAATATGTTAAATATGAATAGTGAGAATGGAAGTTTTTCTTGTTTATAGTCTTAACAGGAAAGCTCTCAAACATTTACCACTGAGTATGATGTTAGTTGTGGGACTTTCATATATGGCCTTTACTATGTTGAGGTACGTTCTTTCTATACCCAAGTTTTTCTGAGGTTTCTTTTTATCATGAAAAGATGGTAAATTTTTTCAAATGCTTTTTTAAAAAATATATATTTTATTGATTTTTTACAGAGAGGAAGGGAGAGAGAAAGTCAGAAACATCGATGAGAGAGAGACATCGATCAGCCACCTCCTGCACGCCCCACAGTGGAGATGTGCCAGCAAGCAAGGCACATGCCCCCAACCGGAATCGAACCTGGGACCCTTCAGTCCACAAGCCAACGCTCTATCCACTGAGCCAAACCAGTCTTGGTCAAATGCTTTTTTGAGTATCTATTGAGATAATCATATAATTTTTATCTTTGTGTTAATGTGCTGTATCACATTTGCTGATTTACAGACTTTGAATAATCACCCTTATATATCAGGTATAAATCCCACTTGGTTATGGTGTTTGCTATTTTTAATGTGCCATGAAATTTGATTTGCTAGTATTTTGTGGAGAATTCCTGCATCTACATTTATCAGAGCTATTGATCTGTAATTTTCTTTTCTTGTAGTGTCCTTATCTAGATTAGGTTTCAGTGTAATACTACTCCCATAAAATAAGTTTGAGAATGTTCTCCTGTTTTTAAATTTTTGGAAGAGGTTGATAAAGATTGATATTAATTCTGCTTTAAAGGTTTGGTGGAATTCAGCAGCGTAACCATCTGTTCCTGGACTTTCTTTTGTTGGAAAGTATTTGATTATATTTTCAATATGCTTACTCATTATTGGTCTCTTCACATTTTGCATTTCTTCCTGATTTAGTCTTGGTAGGTTATATGTTTCCACAAATTCATTAATTTCTTTGTTGTATTAAATCTGTTGGGGTATTGTTGTTGTTTATTTTCTTGTTGAGAGTATTATACATGTATCCTAGTTTCCCCCTTTGCCCTCACTCATTTGGCTCCTGTCCCACCCAGGCCTTCAATTCACTATCTTCTTTGTCTATGCGTATATACATATAAGTTATTTGGTTAATCACTTCCCACCTCCCTCTCCTCTTCCTTCTGAGATCTATCAATATTTTCCATGCTTCCATATCTCTGGACTCATTTTATTTGTCAGTTTATTTGGTTCATAAGATTCTACATAGAAGTAAGATCATGTGATATTTGTCTTTCTTTGACTGAATTACTTCTTTAGTTTCCAATTTATTTTTATTGTTGAAAGTATTACAGACGTCTTCTCTCCCAACCCCTCATTGACCCAGTCCACCCTGTTCCTCCCCCAACCAGGACTTTATAGCATTATTGTCTAGATTCCAGGGGTAATGTATATATGCATATAAATTATTTGGTTAATTTCTTCTCACCTTTACCTTCCCCTTGGAAATAAAACAGTCTTTTGCATACTTCATTGTCTCTGGGTCTATTTTGTCTGTCAGTTTTTTTTTTTCATTAGATTCCACGTGTAAGTGAGATCATGTGATACTTGTCTTTTTCTGACTGGCTTATTTCACATAGCATAATATTCTCTAGGTCCCTCCATGCTGTCTCAAAAGGTGATAGAGTATTCTTTTTTACAGCTGCATGGTATTCTATTTTGTAAATGTTTCCTTTTTTATTGATTAAAGTATAACATATGTGTCCTTATTCCCCCATTTTCCCTCCCCTACTCTCCTGGCTCATGCCCTCACCCTCCTAGTATGTGTGTCAATTGTTTATGCTTATATGCATGCATACAAGTCCTTTGGTTGACCTCTTCCCTTCACCCCTCCCCTGCCTTCCCTCTGAGGTTTGACAGACTGATTCATGCTTCTCTGTCTCTGGATCTGTTTTTGTTCATTGGTTTATGTTGTTCATTATATTCCACAACTGAGTGACATCATGTGATATTTATCTTTCTCTGATTGACTTATTTTGCATAGCATGATGCCCTCCAGGTTAATAAAATCTATTGAAAAATGGTAGGAGTTCCTTCCTTTTTACAGCAGCATAGTATTCCATTGTGCACCACAGTTTTTAATCCACTCATCTGCTGATGGGCACTTAGGCTGTATCCAAAACTTAGCTCTTGTAAATTGTGTTGCTATGAACATAGGGGCTCATATATCCTTTCTGACTGGTGTTTCTAGTTACTTGGGATATATTCTTAGAAGTGAGATCACTGGGTCAAATGGGAGTTCCACTGTTAGTTTTTTGAGGAAATTCCATACTGTTTTTCATAATGGTTGCACCAGTCAATATTTCCACTGGCATTGCACAAGAATTCCTTTTTCTCCGCATCCTTATCAGCACTTGTAATTTGTTGATTTGTTCATGATAGCCATTCTGACAGGTGTGAGATGGTAGGTACCTCATTGTCATTTTGATTTGTATCTCTCATCTGATTAGTGACTTTGAACAAGTTTTCATGTCTCTTTGCCTTTTGGATGTCCTCTTTCAAAAAATATCTATTTAGGTCCATTGCAATTTTTTATTGGATTGTTTATCTACCTTTTGTTAAGCTGTATGAGTTCCCTGTGAATGCTGGAGATTAAATTGTTATCAGAGATAACAATGGAAAATATGTTTTTCCATGCAGTGGGCTTTCTTGTTGTTTTGTTGATCGTTTCTTTTGCTGGGCAGAAGATTT
Source organism: Lasiurus cinereus (assembly GCA_011751065.1). Classification (NCBI taxonomy): domain Eukaryota; kingdom Metazoa; phylum Chordata; class Mammalia; order Chiroptera; family Vespertilionidae; genus Lasiurus; species Lasiurus cinereus. The sequence goes on from JAAGEH010000013.1 coordinate 5,090,494, forward strand.
TTATTTTGATGTAGTCCCATTTGTTTATTTTCCCTTTAGTTTCCATTGTCCTCGGAGCTGTATCAATGAAGATATTGCTTTGGCATATGTCTGAGAGTTTGCTGCCTGTGGATATCTCTAAAATTTTTGTGGTTTCCTGTATTACATTTAACTCCTTTATCCATTTTGAGTTTATTTTTGTGTATAGTGTAAGTTGGTGACCTAGTTTAAATTTTTTTATATGTACCTAACAAATTTTCTCAGCACCATTTATTGAAGAGACTGTCTTGATTCTATTGTATGCTTTTGCATCCTTTGTCAAATATCAATTGAGCACAGTGAATTGTTTTTATAATCCATTTATCTAATGAGTGGCACTTGCACTGTTTCCAGCTCTTAGCTATTTAAAATAATGATACTAGATTCCATGGAGAAGGAAGATGGCTGCCAATGGGAAGGCAGACTGCAAGATAGTGCATGAATAAGAGAATGAAAAGAGAGTGTGTGGCCACACGGGGAGTGCATATTTGTGAGTTGAGAGATAGTTATACTCCAAGGGACTGCTGTGGATTGCCAGACCAGATTCCCCTGACCAGGCAGCCTTCACTGCTGCTGAAATCCCTCCCAGAGCAACCTGCTCTGATTCAGAGACCATGCCAACTTTATCAGAAGCCTAAAAATCCTAGGAATCTACAACAACACCCAGGGAACAGCTGTGAACTCAGGAACACCAGACACCAAGCAGTCTGAATACACAGATGCATAGGAACTATGCACCTTCTCATGGAAAGGTCACAGATTTTGTCAAAGAAAAGGGGAGAAAGAACTACATAACCAGATTATTGGAGAAGAGAGATCATGGGGAGATAGATAAAAAGCTCGCATACAAAAGAAAAGAAGGTGGTGTGGGGGGGACAGCAGCTGTATAGACGGATGTGTCTGGGGCCTTATCACTGGGCAGATCGAGAGAGCAGCTGAGAGTCACACTGGAAGTGTTTGTTGGAAAGTTAAGAGTCAGTTATCCTTCAGGAGAAGGTGGGAGACTGCTGGACGGGGCTCCCCTCACCAGGAAGCCCCACTGCCAAGAGATTTTTGAGGGTCAGTCTGGGCAGCTAAACGGGGGTGCTCCACCCTGGATCCTACACTCACCTTGTCCTGGGAGCTTTGGGGAGACACTTGGCAATATTGTGTGTGGCTCCTTGGGCACTTGTTTTGGTGGAGTTTGCCTCATGCCCTTTGCACCAGTGCTAACGCAGAGACCATGCCATCTTTCAGGGGAAAATGGATGTCTATGGTGGTCTGAAAAGCTACAGCTGCAACACCCACCAAACAGCCAGGGGACCCAGAACATCACTCACCAATCGGCGCAGACACAGACTCAGAGGAGCTCCACACGCCACACGGAAAGGTCAGATATCACCTGGGATAAGGTGAAGTCTCCTGTCCTGTAGAATTGAGACACGCACACTGTGGGAAAGCTGCTCTAAAGAGAAATTCATGGATGTGGGGCAGGGTGTGATCCCTAAATGTGGAATGGGTCCCACAGAACTATTAACAGAGGGGAGCTCTAGAAAGCAACCTATTTTGATTTGAGGCAGAAGGACAGCCTGGGAGTTATTACAGTGTCCAGGCTGCTTGAACAGGAGTGGGGAAGGGAGAGAGCACAGATAGCACTCTCCTCTTCAGACCCTGGCTTCTGATTGCTAAGCGCAATACATAGGATCAAACAATTGGAGACATCCAGAGACACTGCAGGGGAAGATGTTTTTCTGGAACCTGGGGATTGGAGCGCAGAGTAACCATCAGAGAATCAGCTCTGGGAGAACCCATTCCCACAAACCTTTATTGAGAACCACAGAGTAGCAGGATCTAACCACAGACTAGAGAGGTCCTGTGCTTATCCTCAGAGGTCAATTTCAAAACACTGCCACCTAGTAGATGACAAATTGACTCTCACATAATCACAAAAGAATAAAGAGGTTAAGACACACCTCAGCAGTGGAACACAGGGACCTGCAATACCCTATCCACTGGGAAACAAGAGTGCCAAACAGAACAATAGTAGAGTGAATGACCTCCACTACTGCCCAATCGATTTGTTTTTATTTTTTGCATATTTTAATTAAAAAACTATTTTTTCTTTTCTCCCCAATTGATTTTACCTTTTTAATTACATTTTTATTTTCAAATACTATTATTACTACTTCTATTTTACCATTTTGAAAAAAAAACGTGTCATTTTATTTGCTCATCATTTTACTTTGGGATTAGAGTTCTACATTCTATTTTCCTATTTTCTTTAGCATAACTTTACTCTATCTCAACTCTACCTTTATGTCAACAATCCCTTCCTAACTTTCCCCATTTTGTTGTCTTGTTTTCCTTTCCCTTTTCCAACTTTAGATTCTCCCTATTCTTTCTCTTAACATGGTTAAAATTTCACCCCACTTATATATCTAATTTCAAATTCCCTACTCCAAGTCTATACAAACCTCTCTTTTCTTGTCTTGACTATGCAAAAAATTGTTTTTCTCTATACCTTTTGTTATTGTTTGCCTGAAAGGTGATTATATTGATTTTTTATGAGAATGCTTTTGCTTATTCTATTTGTTTTATTTTGCTTTTTGTTTGCTTTGTTTTGATTTGTTTTTTACCTCTCTTTCCCCTTGCCTTCCTTGATATAGGTTGTTATTTGTAGTTTGTATTAACCTGCAGGTACTTGTTGCCAGCATTTCTTGGGATTAGTGGCTGTTTTATTGGAGTTCCTCCTCACATCTATGAGTTGTTCCCCTTTTCTCTCTTGTTCTCTTTCCTTTCTCTCTGACTTCTTTTTCTCTTTCTCTTTTCTTCTTCTTCTTCTTTATTTTATTTTATTTTATTTTATTTTATTTTATTTTATTTTATTTTTTCTCCCTTCTTCCAATTTTGGCATTTCTTTCTTTTCTTTTTTCTCATTTTTCTCTTCTTCTTTCTCTACTTACCCCTAATTTGTCTTTATTGGTGGTCACCTTATTTTTGGTTATTAACATCGTGAATACATTTCTGTTCAGACCCTTGTGTGCTGTACCTGGTAGTGTTGTAGTTTGTGCCTTCAAATCAACGTATGAGAGAGAACTACATAACCAGAAACTCAAAGACAAAAGACCATGGGCAGAAGAAGAAACAGCCCGCATATGACAGAAAAGCAGGTATCACCAAAAAAGGAAGTAAATGAAATAGAAGCAGCAATAAACCTGCCAGAGAAAGAGTTCAGAGAAATGGTCATAAGGTGGGTGAAAAGAATGTAAGACAAAATCGACAAAGTGAGTAAGAGCCAAGAGGAAATGAAGAAGCCAGAAGAAATGAAGAATAATCAAGAAGAAATGAAAAATGACATCACTGCTATAAAAAATTCAATAGAGAGCATCAAAAGTAGACTATAAAAGCAGAAAATGGCATCAGTGAGCTAGAAGACAAGGTAGGAAAAAATACAAAAGTACAGCAGCTTCTAGAAAAAAAATTAAAAAGCAAGAGGAGAGCCTAAGGGAACTTTGGGATAACATGATAGAAAACATCATCTGAATAATTGGGGTTCCAGAAAGAGTGGAAACTGAGCAAGGAGTAGAAAACCTGATTGAAGAAATAATGTCAGAAAACTTCCCCAATATAGAAATGAAAAAACCCACACAAATCCAAGAAGCTCACAAAGTGCCAAGGAAAATGAACCCCAAAAAACCAATACCAAGGCACATTATAATAAAATTGGCAAACACCAAAAACTAAGTAAGAATCTTAAAAGTGGCCAGAGAAAAACAGAAAGTTACTTACAAAGGAACCCCCATAAGACTAGCTACTGATTTCTCATCAGAAACTCATCAGGCCAGAAGGGAATGGAATGAAATATACAAAGTCATTCAAAGGAAGGGTGTGAATCCAAGAATACTGTACCTAGCAAGGCTTTCAAAAATTGAAGGTGAAATCAGGATCTTCAGAGACAAAAAAGGACTAAGGGAATTTATTACTACCAAACCAGCAATGCAAGTTAAAGGGTCTGCTGAAAAAAAAAAAGAAAAGAAATAGGAAGCGAAGAAGGAACACAAGGGTAAAGAATTAAAATGGTGACAGATAAGTACCGATCAATAATAACTTTAAATGTAAACAGATTAAATGCTCTAATCAAAAGACATAGGTTAACAGATTGGATAAAAAAAACATGATCCATCTATCTGCTGTCTACAAAAATCCCAACTCAGAAAAAGAAATGCACAGAGACTGAGGGTGAAGAGATGGAAGATGGTGCTTCAGGCAAATGGAAATGAAAAAAAAAGCTTGGGTTGCAATACTTATATCTGACAAATTAGATCTCAAAGTGAATGACATAACAAGAGATAAAGAATACCACTTCATAATACTAAAGGAAACAATCCAACAGAAGAAATAATTCTGGTAAACATACACACAACCATTATAGGAGCACCTAAATACATAACAGAACAAAACAAAACAAAAAAAAACTCCTGGAGTATATCAAGGGAGAGATTGACAGCAATACAATCATAGTAGCAGACTTTAATACCCCACTGTCATCACTGGACAAATTAGCAAAGAAACATCATTCCTAAATGACTCACTAGACCAGATGGAATTAATTGACATCTTCAGAACATTTCACCCCAAAGCCACAGAATATACATTCTTCTTCAGTGCACATGGGTCATTTTCAAAGATAGACCAAATGCTGGGTCATTTTCAAAGATAGACCAAATGCTGGGTCATAGGAAAAGTCTTTTCAAATTTAAGAAGATAGATATCATATCAAACATTTTCTCAGATCAGTGGCATAAAACTGTAAATCAACTAAAATAAAAACAACCCAAAGAAAGCAAAGACATGGAAACTAAACAGTATGCTATTAAAAAAAAGGACTGGGTAACAATTAAAAACATCATGGAAACACATGACAATGACAACACAACAATACAAAGTTTATGGGAAAGCAGTCTTAGAGGGAAGTTCATAGCTCTACAAGCCTACTGCAAAACCCAGGAAACAATGGTAATAAATTACCTAACCCTACAACTCAAAGAGCTAGAAAGAGAGCAACAAGAAAAACCCAGTGTAAGCAGAAGGAAGGAAATAGTAATGAGCAGAGCAGAAATAAGAAACATAGAGACCAAAGAAACAATTCAAAAGATCAACAAAACCAAGAGCTGGTTCTTTGAAAGGATATAGAAGATTCATGGACCTTTGGCCAGGCTCACCAAGAAGCAAAGAAAGAAGACCCAAATAAACAAATCAGAAATGAAAGTGGAGAAAGAACAACAGACGCCTCTAAAATACAAAGGATTGTTAAAAAATACTATGAATGGAAATGGACATATTCTGAGAAAAATATTACCTTCCAAAACTCAATCAGGAAGAATCTAAACATCTCAATAGTGCAATAACTATGGAAGAAATTGAAGCAGTCATAAAAAAGCTTCCAGAAAACAAAAGCCCGACACCAGATGGTTACACAGGTGAGTTTTTCCAAACATCCCAGGAAAAATTAAAACAAAACCTATCCTTCTCAGACTATTAAAAAATATTCAAGAAGAAGGAACATTTCCAAACACCTTCTATGAAGCCAGCCTCACCATAATACCAAAACCAGATAAAGACAACACAAAGAAACAAAATTACGGTGGTACCATGAGATACGAGTTTAATTTGTTCTGTAACCTTGAGTCGTGGGAAACTATGAGACACTTGAGTCGTGGTAAACTGGTGGGTTACTCCTATCTCAAATGTTGCTTGTATTTCAAAGCAAAAATTGCTCGCTGGGTTGCTCGTATCTCAAAAATCTCTTATGTTAGAGCACTCGTATCTCGAGGTACCACTGTGCAGACCAATACCTCTCATGAACATAGATGCGAAAATCCTCAACAAAATTCTAGCAAATCAGATGCAGCAGTACATCAGAAAGATCATACACCATGACCAAGTAAGATTTATCCTAAAATGTAAAGATGGTACAATGTCTGCACATCAATAAACATGATACATCAAATAAACAAATTGAGAGATAAAAATCACATAGTCATATCAATTGATAAAGAAAAAGCATTTGACAAAATCCAATACACTTTCTAGATAAAAACTCTCAGCAATGTGGAAATAGAAGAATCATACCTCAACATCACAAAAGCCATTTGTCATAAACCCACAGGTAACATCATACTCAATGGACAAAAACTAAAGCCATTTCACCCCAGAACAGGAACAAGTCAAGGATGCCCACTCTCCCCATTCCTGTTCGACATAGTACTGGAAGTATTAGCCATTGCAATTAGACAACAAGAAGAAATAAAAGGCATCCAAATTGGAAAAGAAGAAGTAAAGCTGTCCTGCAAATGGCATGATACTGCTCATAAAAACCCAAAGAACTCCATCCATCCTAAAACTAATAGAGTTAATAAATGAATTTGGTAATGTAGCAGGATACAAAATTAATGCCATGAAATCTATGGCATTTTAATACACTAATAGTGAAATTACAGAAAGAGAGACTAAAAAAGCAATCCCGTTTACCATCACACCAAAAAAATTATGATACCTAGGAATAAACCTAACTAAGGAGGTAAAAGACTTATATGCATAAAACTACAGGACACTGAAAAAATTGATAAAGGAAAATGTAAACAGATGGAAGAGCATACCATGCTCATGGATTGGGAGAATCAACATCTTTTAAATCTATAGATTGAAAATCATTGATCTATAGATTCAATGCACTACCCATTAAAATACCAACAGCATATTTCACAGACCTACAAAGAGCTCTCCAAAGATTCATCTGGAACAAAAAAGACCCCAAATTGTCACAGCAATCCTGAGAAAGAAGAATAAAGTAGGTGGAATCTCAATACCATATTTCAAGCTATATTACAAAGCAACTATTCTCAAAACAGCCTGTTACTGGCACAGAAACAGACATATAGACCAATGGAATAGAATAGAGAATCCAGATACCCACCCAAACCACTATGCTCAATTAATATTTGACAAAGGAGGCATGAATATACAACAGAGCCAAGATAGCCTCTTCAATAAATGGTGTTGGGAAAATTGGACAGATACATGGCAAAAAACGAAACTGGACCTCCTACTTACACCAAGCACAAAAATAAACTCAAAATGGTTACAGGACTGAAATATTAGACGGGAAACCATAAAAATACTAGAGGAATCCCCAGGCAGCACAATCTTAGACATATGCCAAAAGAACTTCTTCACCGATACTGCTCCAATGGCAATTGAAGTTAAAGAAAAAATGAACAAATGGGACTACATCAAAATAAAAAACCTTTTGCACAGCAAAAGAAACCATCAACAAAAAACAAGAAAGACCACTATATGGGAAAACATATTTGCAAATATTATCACTGATAAAAGTTTAATCTCCAACATCTACAGACAACTTATACAACTTAATAAAAGAAAGATAAATGATCCAATAAAAAATGGGCAATGGATCTAAATAGAACCTTTTCAAAAGACGACAGAAGGAAGGTCAAGAGACACATGAAAACATGTTCAAAGTCACTAATTATACAAGAGATGCAAATCAAAACGACAATGTGATACCCTCCCACACCTGTCAAAATGGCAATCATCAACAAATCAACAAAGGAAAAATTTTGGCGATGATTAGGAGAAAAAGGAACCCTTTTGCACTGTTGGTCGGAATGCAGACTGGTGCAGCCCTGTGGAGAACTGTATGGAGTTTCCTCAAAAAACTAAAAATGGATCTCCCATTTGACCCAGCAATCTCCCTCTTAGGAATATATCCTAAGAAAGTAGAAACACCAATCAGAAAGGATTTATGCACCTCTATGCTCATAGCAGCACAATTTACAATAGCTACAATTTGGAAACTGCCTAGGTGCCCTTCTGCAGATGAATGGATCAGAAAACTATGGTACATCTACACAATGGAATTCTATGCCATTAAAAAGAAGGAATTCTTACCATTTGCAGCAACCTGGTTGGAACTGGGGAGCCTTATGCTAAATGAAATACGCCAGTCAATGAAGGAGAAACACCACATGACATCACTCATTTGTGGATAATAAAAAACATTATAAACCGATGAACAAAAGGTAGATACAGAGGCAGTAAATCATCAAACAGACTGTCAATTTACAGCCGGAAGATGAAGGAGAGGTGAGGTAGATAAGAGAGCAAACAAAGGACTTGTATGCATGCATGTAAGCATAACCAATGGACACACCACACTGGGGGGGGGGGGCGGTTGGGGTATGCCTGGGAGGCTGTGGCAATGGGAAGATATATATATATATATGTAACACAATAAAAAATCTGTACCATTTAATAGGTGCAAGTACAGCAACTAATTACCATTGATTATTTTGTAGGGGGCAACTGTCATGTTGTAATTGAGATCCAACAAATTCTCCTCCATAGCATGAGATGGAGTGATTGGCTTCAACATATAAATAGGATGTGGTCCCCTTCTATTTTAGGGCGTGTTTGTTAGTATATGCCGACCCATATGGGTTACAATACACAAAAGAAAAAACCTTTTTAAGTTTGCTGCTGGTGGGGTGATCACTCTAATAGTCTTGCCAATTAATTTCTTCCTCGGTGGGCTGCCATTCACAAAACTTTTTACATAAAGGCTTAGTTTTTGTGATGTGACATTTTCTGTACCTCTATCCAGAGCAAGTAGTGATAGTAGATGTATTTGGGCTTTTGCTTCCCTCTCCTTTGGTGTACAAGCTAGCCAGAAGCCTCTTTTTAATTCTACACACAAAGTAGCAATAGTTTGATTCTGTGTCATACAAAAGGAAAGTTGGGTGGTGACACCGTTTAATTATACTTTGTCCATATACTTACTTGACCCACCAATGATCCTCCAGGATGACCAAGATGTTTAGTATTTTTGTGACTACATTAGATTGGAGATCAGCCCATGTAAGGTGTCTTACCCACGGAGGGTCAGGAACATATGTCCAATATACTTTCCCATTTGTACTGAGTAGTATTAATGCAACAGCTGATGACTGCTAGCATCACAAGAAAGACATCCTCCGGAGATCTCTGGGTTTCGGTTTTCTCACTAATTCGCTCAGCTTTCTGGACTGTCTTCTTCACCTTCAGGGTGTTTGTCGTCCGCCACATTCTCCTCCCACTCATTATTTTCAGTGGGGTAGTCGATTGCAGCTGCAAGGTGTGGCTCCAGCTGCAGGGTCTTCATTAACCTGGCCAGTTCCTCCCTCAGATCCATGTTAAATTTAATATTTCTTGCAGGAATATACCCAGGCTTGGCGAAGTTTTCTGGAAATAATAGAAGTGTATCCTCAACCAAGTCTTAACAGGGGGTTGGGACCCTTCCATAAACCAGATCCTGGATCTTTCCATTTAACCAGACCATTCCTTTTGGCTTATTAATCTGACATCCATGTATTTTCATGGGTGTCTTGCCATCGGCATTACAAGTGAAAAATTTTAAATTAATTAAGGCTTGGTGTAGTCTGCTTACAGGCAATTTCTTCATTATCCCTTCCCCTTTTTGTTTTCTTTATAAATTGGAAACATGCAAGTGGGATATTCCTTTTTTTATTGTTTAAAGTATTACAAAGAGTAGTATGTATGTCTCCTTTTTCCCCCTATTGACCTCCCCCCAGCATTCCCTACCTCCAGTACATGCCCTCACCTGCACCCCCTTACCAGTGTCTTGTATCCATTGGCTATGCTTATATACATGCATACAAAACGTTCCCTTGATCTCTTACAGGCCCACCCCCTCCCCCAACTTAGCCGGCCTTCCCTCTGTAGTATGACAGTCTGCTCATTGCTTCTTTGCCTCTGTATCTGTTTTTTCCCTTTAATTCTTTCTTTAAAAACATCTTGCCTCTGCAGAATAGAAATAAACCTATAATAACAAAAAAATATTCAAGTCCCAATTTCAATATCCAATAGTTCTGAATCCCAGTTTCAATGTCAAACAGTTCCTTATGTGTACATGTCAGCAATGGTATCTGGGTGGTAGACAAATGGTGGCAATGCAGGTCTGACCCTCTCTGGTTTGGTCCTAGGCATCCTGTAGCGACAGGCAGCTGCTGACTGCTATCATGGCAAGGCATCTTCAGCGTCTTCCTTCTCTAGACTGTTTCTCTTCTTGTCTTCATGGTTGGAGCAGACCTGTCAATTCCTCTCTATTGAAGGAGTCCATTTGTTCTAGGAGTTGTTTTCTGAAATTACATAAACATATTTTCGACCAAAAGTTAATAAAGGAGTCTTTTCTGTAAAATTGACTTGGGGTCCTTTTTATTTTTGCCCAAAGGATTTTCCTTTGGCTTATTTTGCCATCGTGTGTGTTTTTCATGGGTGTCTTGTTGTTAGCATTACAAATTAAAATCAATTTTCTAAAGTAAAAAGTTTCTAGATGGAATTTATGTACTGGATATTTTTCCTTACATGATATTATCCTATTATCCCCACTTTTTTGATTAATAGAGACTTTTGTAAATTTTTAATACAATTTTGATCATTTAAAATTTTAATTTTTTGCACAAAATTATGACTGCTTTATGTTCATTGCATGTTAAGCAATTGTATCATGAGATGCACTACCAAAGAAAATTTTAGTTAATACTTTAGAAACAGCTTTTTGTCCAGTACAATTAATATTGAATATTCACTTATTCAATTAGCCAATTTAAATTAATCTAAAAGCTTGATTACTTTTCTACTGTCAAATTTAATACTCTACCAACATCTTAGTTTACCCTGTAAATATTAGTGGAAAGGATTATTTGCATTCTTGGGTAGGCCCTGAGCATTTCTGGTGCTAGGCTGAATTTAGATATAGGGGAGTTGCTGATGGCCAAGTTTCTGTCTGTTAAGTGGGTCCCAATGTGAGCTGGGCCAAGTATTTGTATGTTAACCTGGGTCCAAATCTGTGCTGGGTATGGGAAGAGAAGCAGCCATGAGGGCAGGAGACCTCCCTCAGAAGGGGTAAGGGTTCAGTCCTCTGTAAGGTTGAGGGGTTGAGGGTCTGTGCCCCACCTCTGTTGACCCCCAAGTTCTTCCCTGATGGCCCCTCTGCGACTGTGCCTGTCTTAGGTGGTTTCTTCCCTGGGGAATCTGACCCGTCTCTAGCTAACCAGTCATCCTCTGGGGCCAAGCAGGGTGATGTGAGGTTCAGTTCTGTCTCCTTGGTAGCCTATGCCCCCATGGCCTCCATGCCCAGCACCTGCCTTGGGATCCCCTCACCTGCTGGCGGGGCGCTGGCACTGATCTCATATCTCAGGGAGATAAGGTTCCTTCTCCAGGGAGGGCCCAGCTCACACCATTGGGCGAGAGACAGATCCATTATACCAGTCAACTCAAGGTTTTGACCTCAGCATGAGTAGAGAGATCAGGCTACAGCTGAGGGCAATTGGATTGTGAGAAGAGGGACCCTCTTGGCAAAAAAGGTTAGAGGGGCAAGTATAGATTGCCCAAGTGCCTTCCCAGTGCCTTAATTTCTTATGAAAGGGATTAAATCTTTTCATGTCCTTTTTAAAATTGTTGTCAAATATTCAAAAAGTAATTTTCTTTGGGATAATTGTAAAATATACTGTTGTGAAATATCAAGAATTATACTGACACTGTATAATAATATCATGCAAGCATATTTGTTGTTCTAGGCCATGGCAATTCAATTTAAACCGGCTGTCAATTTCTTCTTGTCACTTTTAACTTTTCCAGGGAGGCAAAAACACAAATTACTTACTTTAGCCCAAGAGGCAAATATATTGACTTTCAATTACTATCCTTATGATGTTTAAAGGAAACTTCTCTTTATTTCCTTCCAAAATAATGAAACAGAGAGTTTCATTTATATTTATTTATTTATTTATATTAATTTATATTTATATTAATTTATATTTATATTAATTTATATTTATATTATTTATATTATTTATATTATTTATTTATATTTATATTTATTTATATTTATATTTATATTTATTTATATTTATATTTATTTATATCTATTTATACTTATATTTATTTATATTTATTTATATTATTTATATTATTTATATTTATATTTATATTATTTATATTTATATTATTTATTTATATTTATATTATTTATTTATTTATATTTATATCCATATTATTTATTTATTTATTTATATTCTATATTTATTTATTTATTTATTTATTTAAATATTTAAATATTTATTTATTTATATATTTATGTATTTATTTTATATATATTCATATATGTATTTATATAGATATTTATATATTTATTTATATATATTTATATATATTTATATATATTTATATATATATATATATATATTTATTTGTTTATTTTATTTTATTTTATTTTATTTTATTTTTATTTTATTTTATTTTATTTTTATTTTATTTTATTTTATTTTATTTATTTTATTTTTGGACTTATTTTAATTAATTAATTATTTTAATTTAATAAATCTTTGTTGTTCAGATTATTACATTTGTTTTGCCTTTTCCCCTCCACCCAACTGCCACACCTCCCTCTACCCTTACCTCCCTGGCATTGTCCCCATCTAGAAGTGTATGACAATTGTCCAGTCTCTCCTTGCACCTCCCTCACACCTTTCCCCATGAGAATTGTCAGTCTACTCCCTTTCTATGCTCCTAATTCCATTATATTCACCAGTTTATTCTGCTCATCAGATTTTTAATTCACTTGTTGATTTTTAGATTCACTTGTTCATAGATATGTATTTCTTGTTCATAATTATTATCTTTACTTTTTTCTTCTTCCTGTTCCTGTAAGGGTCGAAACGCTCGCCGCTCAATGGAAGTCTCCAAGAGACGTTCTCATGCAAACAGCAAAGGGCTTATTCACCAAGCATGCTGGGGCTCACAACGTACTCTGAAAACAGAGCAGAGGCTGAGAGCCCCGAACCAAGTTACAGGGTATTTTTATAGTATTACGATAACAGGATGAGGCTATCTCTGGGTTAATCTCTTGAGACATCTGGGTCTTGTCTGCTTCCGCAATTTGGCTACAGGCTGTCTTCACCACACACACTAACAACCTGCACCTGGGTTACACTAACAACCTGCACCTGGGTTACA
>JAAGEH010000013.1:5110346-5423019 GCA_011751065.1 Lasiurus cinereus
AAATAAATAAATAAATAAATAAATAAATAAATAAATAAATAAATAAATAAAGTACTTTATTTAAAGTAATGTCCATACGTAACTGCACATTTTTCCCATCTCTCAATTTGTGGATACCGTCCCAAAAGAACTTGTCTTGTTTTGAGGCAAACCATTCAGAGACCCAATTTTCTACTTCTTCATATATTTTGAAGTGCTTCTCATAAAGTGCATGTGCCCTTGATCAGAGCAAGTGGTAATCTAAAGGAGCAAGGTCTGGTGAATATGGTAGGTGGGTCAATACTTCCCAGCAAGATCTTTTAAAGTGTCTTTAACTGGTTTTGAAGTGTGTGATGGTGCTTTATCATGAAGCAAAATTACTTTGCTGTGTCTTCTGGCACATTGTGGTCATTTCATCATCAAAGCGTGATTCTAATTGATTTGTTCTTGTTGGTAGAGATCAGTATTAATGATTTTACCTGGTTTTAGCAGCTCATAATACACAACACTTTCCTAATCCTACCAAACACAGAGCATTGTCTTCTTTCTAAAGAGATTTGGCTTTGCAATAGATGTTGATAGTTGACCTGTATCAACCCATGATTTTGTGAATTTGGGATTCTCAAAATAAATCCACTTTTCATCACCAGTCACAATTCAATGCAAACAAGACTTTCGTGCTGTTGAAGCAAAATTTTACTGATGACTTTTCAGTTTTCCATTTGTTTTTTGTTCAGTTGATGTGGCACCCATTTTCCTTCCTTTAAAAAATTTCCCATTGCTTATAATCAATCGGAAATTGTTCAGTGAACAACATGTAATCTTTCTGCAAGTTATTTTTGAGTTTGACACGCATCTTCATCCAATAATACTTGTACTTGTTGGTCTTTAAACTTTTCTGGTTGACCTGGACGTTCTTTATCTTTCACATTGAAATCATCACTGTTAAAGTGTCTTGAGATGAAGCATGTTCACCATAAGCTTCCCAAAGTAACAATAACTTTCAGCAGCACTTTTCTTCAAAGTAAAGTAATGAATTAAAACTTCCCACAAATGCTCTTTTTTGGCATGAAATTCAAAATTTTAAGCATAAAAATATCTATGATGTTAACATCTTAACAAAATTTGACATATGAAGTTTTGAAACTTGCTATCAATAGAACAAAATAGCACTCATATCAAATCACACACACACACACACACACACACACACACACACATATATATATATATATATATATATATATATATCAACATATGTTTAACTACATCTATTAAAAACAGCATTATTAACTGGTACATATAGTATGATGTTTTGTTATAGGTGTATATTGTGAAGTGATTGTCATAATTGATTAGCATATCTATCACCTCACATAGTTATTTATTTTTTTGTCATGAGATTTAATTTAAGATCCATTCTTTTAGCAAATTTCAAGTATACAGTACAGTACTATTAACTATAGTCACCATGCTCTGCATTGAATTTTGAGAATTTATTCATACTGCATAACTGAAACTTTGTATCCTTTAACTAACATCTCCTCATTTGCTCCTCTCTCAACCTCTGGCAAGTACGATTTTATTCTACATTTTTATGAGGTCTGCATTTTATTTCCACATGTAAGTGTGAACATCCTGTATCTGTCTTTCTATGTCTTCCTTATTTCATCTAAAGTAATGTCCTTCAATTTAACCCATGTTGTTGTAAACAGCTGAATTTCTTTTTTTAAAGGCTCATGAATATTTCAATCTATATGTATATGCCACATTTTCTTCACATTTTAACAGATACGTTGATTCCATATCCTGACTATTGTGAATAATTCTGCAATGAACATGAGGACGCAGATGTTTTTTTCAAGATACTGATTTTATTTCCTTTGGATATAAAAACAGAAGTAAAATTGCTGTATTATATCGAAGTTCCATTTTTAATATTTTTAGGAACTTCATACTATTTTCCAAACATGCTCTATTAGTTTAGACTCTCACCAAAAAATGCAGAAGGGTTTTCTTTACTCTACATTTTGTCAACACTTACTTTTTGTCTTTTTTTTTTTAGAACAAAGAAAACATCAGTATATTTTAAAATGAACATTGTCAGAGTAAATCCAAATGTGAACTGCCAGAATTTATTATCTTGTTCTTTTTTTCTGTGGTTTCTCTCTCCTTTTTTTGTTAATTGTTTAAAGTATTACATATAGTAGTACATATATCTCCTTTTTATCTCCCTATTGACCTTCCCCCAGCTTCCACTACCCCCTGTCCCATGCCCTCATCCCACCACCCCAGTGACTTGTGTCCATTGTTTGTGCTTACATGCATGCATACAAGTCTTTTGGTTAATCTCTTTTCCCCTTTCCCTAACACTCCCCAGCCTTCTTGCTGTGATTTGACAGTCTGTTCAGTGCTTTACCGCCTCTGTATCTATCTTATTGTTCATCAGGTTATAATGTTCTTTATTTTCCATAAATAAGTGATATCCTGTGGTATTTTCCTTTTATTGCCTGGCTTATTTCACTTAACATAATACTCTCCAGATCGATCCATGCTGCTGAAAATGGTAAGAATTCCTCCTTTTCATAGCAGTATAATATTCATTAGTGTAGACATACCATAGTTTTCTAATTCACTCATTTGATGATGGGCATTTAGGCTGTTTCCAAATGTTAGCTATGGTGAATTGTGCTGAAATGAACATAGAGGTGCATATATCGTTTCTGATTGTTGTTCCTAGTTTCCTGGGATATATTGCTAAAAGTGGGATTATTAGGTCAAATGAGAGTTCCATTTTTAGTTTTTTGAGGAAACTCCATACTGTTCTCCATTGTAGCTATACCAGTCTGCATACCCACCAGCAGTGCACGAGGGTTCATTTTTCTCCACATTTTCACCAGTGCTTGTCCTTTGTTGATTTGTTGAAGATAGCCATTATGACAGGTGTGAAATGGTAAAGCATGGCTGTTTTGATTTGCATATCTCAGATAATTAGTGACTTTGAGCATGTTTGTAAATGTCTCTTGGCCTTCCTTCTGTCTTCTTCTTTTTTCAAAATATATTTTATTGATTTTTTACAGAGAGGAAGGGAGAGAGATAGAAAGTCAGAAATATCAACGAGAGAGAGACATCGATCAGCCGCCTCCTGCATGCCCCACTGTGGAGGTGTGCCCATAAGTAAGGTACATGCCCCCAACCGGAATCGAACTTGGGACCTTTCAGTGCACAAGCCGACGCTCCATCCACTGAGCCAAACCGGTCTCAGCCCTTCTGTCTTCTTTTGAAAAGATTCTATTTAGGTCCGTTGCCCTTTTTTTTTTTTTATTGGATCATTTATCTTCCTTTTATTAAGTAGAACAAGTTCCCTCTAAATGTTGGAGAATAAACCTTTATTAGTGATAACATTTGCAAATATGTTCTCACATACAGTGGGCTTTCTTATTGTTTTGTTGATGGTTCCTTTTGCTGTGCAAAAGCGTTTTATTTGGATATAGTCACATTTGTTTATTTTCTCTACTTTCCATTGCCATAGGAGATGTATTGGTGAAGAAGTTGCTTCAGCATATGTCTGAGATATTGCTGCCTGTGGATTCCTCTAGTATTTTTATTGATTCCGGTCTTATGTTTAAGTCCTGTATCCATTTTGAGTTTTTTTACATGTATGGTGTAATTTGGTGGTCTAGTTTCATTTTTTTTGCATGTATGTGTAGTTTTCCCAACAGCATTTGTTGAAGCGATTGTCTTGACTCAATTTTATGCTCATGCCTCCTTTGTCAAATATTAATTGGACATGGTGATTTGGGTTGATTTCTGGGTTCTGCATTCTATTCCATTGGTCTATATGTCTGTTCTTGTGCCAATACCTGGCTGTTTTGAGAACAATGGCTTTCTAATGCAGCTTGAAATCTGGTATTGCGAGCCCAACTACTTTGTTCTTCTTTCTCAGGATTGCTGTGGCTATTCAGGATCTTTTTTTTTTTTTAATTCCAGATGAAATTTTGGAGAGTTCTTTCTAGGTCTGTGAAAAATGCCTTTTGTATTTTAATGGGGATTGCATTGAATTTATAGTTTGCTTTGGGTAGTATGGACAATTTAATGACCTTGATTCTAACAATACATGAATATGGTATGTTCTTCCATCTGTTTATGTCTTCCTCTATCTCTCTTTTCAGTGTCCTGTAGTTTTCCGCATACAGGTCTTTTACCTCCTTAGTTAAGTTTATTCCTATGTATCTTAATTTTTTTCTTGTGATGGTAAATGGGATTCATTTATTTAGTCTCTCTTTCTTTATGTTCACTATTGGTGTTTAGAAATGCCATAGAATTCTTGGCATTAATTTTGTATCCTGCTACATCACTGAATTCATTTATTAAGTCTAATAGCTTTTTGACAAAGTCTTTCAGGTTTTTTATATACAATATCATGTCATCTGCAAATAAAGACAACTTTACTTCTTTTCCAATTTGGATGCATTTATTTCTACTTCTTGTCTAATCATAATGGCAACCATTTCCAGTACTATATCAAACAGTAGTGGTGAGAATGGACATCCCTGTCTTGTTCCTGCTCTTAGTGGAATTGGTTTAATTTTTTGCTCATTGACTATGGGTTTATCATGAATGGGTATGGCTTTTATTATGTTGATGTATGATCCTTCTTTTACCACCTTGCTGAGAGTTTTTATCAAGAAAGGGTGTTGGATTTTGGAAAATATTTTTTTTCAGCATCAGCTGATATGACTATGTGATTTTAATCTCTCAATTTGTTTATGTGATGTTTCACATTTATTGATTTGCAGATATTGTACCATCCTTGCATCCCTGGGATAAATTCTACTTGGTCATGGTGTATGATCTTTCAGATATACTACCGGAATTTTGTTGAGGATTTTGGCATCTATGTTCATGAGGGATATTGGCCTGTGATTCTCTTTCATTGTATTGTCTTTATCTGGTTTTGGTATTAGGGTGATGCTGGTATCATGGAAGGAGCTTGGAAGTGTTCCTTCCTCTTGAATTTTTTTGGAATAGTCTGAGGAAGGTAGGTTTTAGTTCTTCCTTGAATGTTTGGTAAAATTCTCCTGTGAACCCTTCTGGTCCCGGGCTTTTGTTTCCTGGAAGCTTTTTGATGACTGCTTCAATTTCTTCCATAGTTAGTGGCCTATTGAGATGTTTAGACTTCCTGATTGAAAATTGGAAGGTTGTATTTTTTTTTTTGAAATATGTCCATTTCCTCCAGTTTGTCCAGTTTGGTGGAATAGAGTTGTTCATAGGATTGTTTAACAATCCTTTGTATCTCCTTGGGGTCTGTTGTTATTTCTCCTCTTTCATTTCTGATTTTGTTTATTTGGATCCTCTCTCTTTCCTTCTTGGTGAGCCTGGCTAGGGGTTCATAAATCTTATTTATCATTTCAAGGAACCAGCTCTTGGTTTTGTTGATCTTTTGTATTGTTTTTTGAGTCTCAATGTTGTTTATTTCCACTCTAATCTTTTTTTTATTTCCTTTCTTCTGCTTTAACTGGGCTTTTCTTGTTGCTCTCTTTGTACCTCTTTGAGTTGTGGGTTAGGTAATGTACTACCATTGTTTCTTTTTCTTTTCTTTTCTTTTCTGTTCTTTCTTTCTTTCTTTCTTTTTTATTTATTTTTTATGTTTATTTTTTGCAGTAAGCTTTGAACTTCCCTCTCAAGACTGCTTTCACTGTGTCCCATGGATTTTGGATTATTATGTTTTCATTGTCATTTGTTGCCATGATTTATTTTATTTCTTCTTTTATCTCTCTGTTAACCAAGTTATTGCTTAATAGAATGCTATTTAGTCTCCATGTTTTTTATATTTTTTTGGATTGTTTTTATGGAAGTTGATTTCCAGTTTTATGCCATTGTGAACTGAGAAGATGCTTAATATGATTTATGTTTTCTTTAAGTTGAAGATACATTGTCTGTGACCCAATATGTGGTCTATCTTTGAAAATGACCCATGTGCACTTGAAAAGAATATATTCTGTGTCTTTGGAGTGAAATTCTCTGAAGATGTCAATTAATTCCATCAGATCTATTGAGTCATTTAGGATTGATGTTTCTTTGCTGATTTTTTTTAGAAGATCTGTCCAATGGCAATAGAGGGGTATTAAAGTCTCCTATTATGATTGTATTGCTGTCAATATCTCCCTTGATATATTCCAGGAGATTTTTTTTTAAATGTATTTGGGTAATCTTGTATTGGGTGCATATTTGTTAACCAGAGTTATTTCTTCTTGTTTGATCACTTCCTTTAGTATTATGAAGTGGCCTTCCTTATGTCTTTTTATGTCCTTCACTTTGAGATCTAATTTGTCAGATATAAGTATTGCTACCCCAGCTTTTTTTTTTCATTTCCATTCACCTGAAAAACTTTTCCATCCCTTCACCTTCAGTCTGTGTGCATCTGCTTTTCTGAGGTGGGTTTCTTGTGACAGCAGTTATATGGGTCATGCTTTCTTATCCAATACGTTTCTCTATGTCTTTTGATTGCAGCATTTAATCCATTTACTTTTAAATTTTTTATTGATGGGTATTTGTTTGTCACTACTTTTATTCTTTACCCCTGTGTTCCTTCTTCGCTTCCTATTTCTTTTTTTCTTTTCTGTTCTTTTCTTTCTTTTTTTTTTTTTTTACAGCAAACCTTTTAGCATTTCTTGCATTGCTGTTTTGGTGGTAATAAACTCCCTTAGTCCTTTTTTTTGTCTGTGAAGCTTCTGATTTCACCCTTAATTTTGATTGATAGCCTTGCTTGCTACAATATTCTTGGGTTCAGACCCTTCCTTTGCAAGACTTTGTATATATCATTCCATTCCCTTCTGGCCTGATGTGTTTCTCTTGAGAAATCAGTTGCTAATCTGATGGGGGTTACTTTATAGGTAACTCTCTCTCTCTCTCTGGCTGCTTTTAAGATTCTTACTTTGTAATTGCTATTTTCAAGTATAATTACAATGTGCCTTGCTGTTAATCTTTTGGGGTTCCTTTTGTTTGGGACTGTGAGTTTCTTGGATTTGTGTGGGTTTGTTCTTCCCTATATCAGGGGAATTTTCTGTCATTATTTCTTCAAACAGGTTTTCTATTGCTTGCTCAGTTTCCTCTCCTTCTGGCACCCTTCTTATGTGGATGTTGTTTTGTTTTTCATGTTTTTCCAAAGTTCCCTTAGGCTGTCCTGCTTTTTAGGTTTTTTTTTTTTCTAGCAGCTCCTCTACTTAAGTATTTTTTCTTACCTTGACTTCCAGCTCACTGATTCTGTCCCCTACTTTTTCTAGTCTACTCTTGATGTTTTCTATTAAATTCTTTATAGTAGTGATTTCATTTTTAATTTCCCTTTTGTTCTTACACATTTGTCAAATTTGTCTTCCATTCTCTTCATTCACCTTATGACCATTTCTCTGAATTCTTTCTCTGACAGGTGGCTTGCCTCCATTTTGTTTACTTTCTTTTCTGGTGAAGGCAGCTTTTCTTTCATATGTGGGCTGTTACTTTATCTCCCCATTATTTCTCTTCTCTGAGTGTCTGGTTACATAGTTCTCTCTTTCCTGTATTGATCTAAAGGCACAACATACAACACAACAATGTACTATACACAAGTCACTGAACACAAATCTATTCATGATATTAATAGTCCCAAATACAGATGACCACCCAAGAAAGGAGAATTAGAGGATAATAAAGAAAGAAGAAGAGGAAAAAAGGAATGTTAAAATAAAATTGGAAAAAGAGAAAAAAGTAAGAAGCAAAAGAAAAGAAATAAGAAAGAAGGGTAAAAAACTATATATATATATACATATATACATATATATATGGGAGAAAACTCCAATAAAAAAGTCACTAATCCCAACAAATGCCAGCAACAAATACATGGAGATATGGAGATGAATGAAACTTACAAACAACTAATACCAAGTGAAATGAGGGAAAACAGAAGCAAAAAACAAACAAAAACTAAAAGCAAAACAATATCACAATCAAGCACAACAAAAACTGGTATATTCAACAATCAAGCAAACAAATACAAAATGAAAGCAAACAAATTTGGATAATGAAGAAAGAGAAGAGAGGTGTTTATAAACTTGAATCAGGGGATTGGAAATTAGATATATAAGTAGGATGAATTTTTAACAAGGGGTAAAGAAGGAATATGGAAAAGCTAAAGCAGGAACAGAGTAAGAGAAACTTGGCAACCAAAGGGGAAAAGTGAGGAAGGGAGTGTTGGCATAAGGTAAGTTGAGATAGGGTAAAATGATGCTAAAGGAAAGATGAAAATAGAATGTAGAATACTAACCCCAAAGTAAAATAAAGAGAAAATAAAATAACACTTTTTTAAAAAAAAGGTAAAATAGTAGTAGTACAATACTTATTGACAATAAAAATATAATAATTAAATAAGTGAAATCAAGTGAGGAAAAAAAAAGAGAAAAATAGTTTCTTAAGTAAAAGATGAAAAAAAATAAAAATAAAAGTATACAGTTGTGAAGGTCATTCACTTCATCTACTGTTCTGTTTGGCATGCCTGTTTCCTAGTCAGGACAGTATTGAAGTTCCCTGCGTTCCACCGCTCCTCAGGGTTGTAAGCCGCAGTACTGATTTTTAAGCAGGTAGTCCATCTTTATTTCTTATATTCCTTTGTTTGTGTTTACATAATAGTCAATTTGTGATTCAACCCCTGGGTGGCAGTGTTTCTGGATTGACATCTGGGTCTGTAGGTCCTGTCTACCTAGTATTTAGATTTTGTTTTCCCTGTGGCACTTAATACCATTTTGAGGGAGTGGGTTGTCCCAGAGCTGGTTCTCTGATGCTTATTGCTTATTCCTTGCTTTGATACCCAGGTTTCAGAAAAACAACTTTCCCCTGCAGTCTCTTAGAGTGAACCCAATTGGGTGATCATATGTATTGGGCTTAGTAATCAAAAGCAAGGAGAGAGAGAGAGTGAGCAAGAGTGAGCAAGCCAGGTAAGTATGAGAGCTCCAGGGCTTTGTGCAAGTCTGTGCATTCTTTTTTCCCCTTGGGTCTAAGCAGCTAACACACTTTTACAAATTTTAGGCTGTCCTTTTTTGCCCAGATAAAAATGGGGTGTTTCTTAGATTTCTTTTCTGTTAACAGCTCTGTGGACCCCTTCCACATTCACGGATCATGCCAGCTCCAACAGCCATGGATTTTTCTAGATGCAGACTTCTCCGGGTCCTCCAGATTCTGCTGTGCACGTTTCTCTCTCCTGCCAGTACCACAGACCTCACCTTATCCCAGGGAAATCTCACCTTTCTGTGAGGGAATATAGAGCTCCTCTGAATATGCATGCTTGTGCCACTTGGCGACTGGTATTCTGGGGTTTGCAGCTGTTCAGTGGGTGCTGTAGTTGTAGATTCCCCAGACTTCTCAGGCTTCTAATAACATCCACTTTCCCCTTCAAGATGGCTTGGTCTCTGCATCTGACCCGGTTGCTCTGAGAGGGAAGCCAGAAGCAGTGGGGGCTACCCAGTCAGGAGAGCCCTGTCTGGCAGTCCCCCACAGTCTCCTGGAGTATAGCTGTCCCTCAACTCACCAACAAACATTTTCTGTGTAACCACACACTCTCCCTTTGTTCTCTCACTCACACATTCTCTTGCAGTCTGCCTTCCTGTCAGCAGCCATCTTCTTTCTCCTATCACTTTTTGTCTTTTTAATGATAACCATTCTAATGAGTGTGAGATGATATTGTGGTTTCATTTATAGGTCATTGGTCATTAGTGATGTTTAATACCTTTCATGTTACTGTTGGAATTTTGTATGTCTTCTTGGAAAATACCTATATAGGTCCTTTGCCAATTTTTTAATTTGGTTATTTATTTTCTTTAAAAAATAAACACACACGTAGAGAAAAACCTACTCATTATTTCACCATACTGAAGCAAGCACTAATAATGTGACATATTTTTAAAAATATATGTTTTTGATTTTTTACAGAGAGGAAGGAAGAGGGATAGAAAGTCAGAAACATCGATGAGACAGAGACATCGATCTGCCGCCTCCTGCACGCCCCACACTGGAGATGTGTCCGCAAGCAAGGTACATGCTCCCAACAGGAATCAAACCTGGGACCTTTCAGTCCGCAGGCTGACGCTCTATCCACTGAGCCAAACCGGTCTCGGCAACATGACATATTTTTTCTTCCAGTCTTTTTTTCTGTTTCTTTTTTTTTAGAGAAAATATTTTTAAGAAAAATTTGAAACTCTTTGATATGTGAATAAAGTAAATAAAGAGGTTAGTGAGAATATTTAAATGGATGATCCATTATAAAAGTAAATAATAATTTTCAGAAAATATTGACATAAAAGATAAAAAGTCCCACATGGAAGCATGGAACAGACTGACAGGTCTCAGAGGGAAAGTGGTGGAAGGAAGGCTGGAAGATTAATCAAAGAACTTATATGTATATATGAATAGCCCATGGACATAGACAAGAGACTTAGATACCATTCTAAGTCCGTGGGTTGGGGTGGGAGCCAGGTGGGGGGGTAATGGAGAAAAATAGGAGACATATGTAATACTCTCTGAAATAAAACAAAATAAAGAAAAGCACTCTCCAAAGAAACTCTTCAAAGAGCAAAAGAAAACATCCACTAAAAAAGAACAGAAATAAGAATACTACATAATGTATCTTAGAAATGTAGATTAATGATTGTTAACTTATGAATTGATTATTAAAAATATTACTTTCAATACATTGTGTTGGGACAACAGGGTAATAATTTGGCACTGGGGACAAAAGGAGGAATAAAATCCATGAAGACTTAAGTCAATTTTGAAATAGAAGAAGAATGTAGGTCAGAAGAGAGGGTTCCTGTATATGTTACTGAGAAGTAGAGAAAGGTCATGCTAATACAAACAACACAAACTGGCTTAAAAGTTGTAAATAGAACAAAAATAGAACAGAAATAGAGACCTCAGAATAAATCCTAGTTTGGATGTGACTTTGGCACATAATAAAGATCACTCTTTAAAGGAATGGAGATAGGATGGTCTGGTTAATAGTGTTGACAAAACTGCTTCTCTAGGATATGCAGAGATGGTGCAGGGAATACCAACATACACATAAACATACCTATAAGAAAGTAAAGAAATAATAATTAAAATGACATATTATTTTATACCTATTAAAATACAAAATTGAGGAAGGTAATGAAGCTGTCCATTAAAATAATGTCTGGCATAGAAAATCTCACTGCTCTTCTGGAAGCCACCTAGTTATTCTTAGTAAAATTGAGTGTGTACATATTTGCACACAAAAAAGTCCCAAATTCCACCATTCAAATATAAGCACTAATAGTATTTGGGCACACTGACTGCTTTTAAAAAATATGCATTCATTAACATTTATAATCAATATTCTGCCTATACTATAAACATGTCCTCATACTATAAGGTTTTCTTTAAATGGCAGCATAATAGACTATTAAATGTATGATATTGTTTGCCATTTCCATTGTTTCCTGCTTTTCAGTATCTTTGATAATTACAAGAAAAAGAGCACAGATATGGCTATACACAACAGACTACCCTTCTCTACATGAATTTTATAAATCATATTTGATGATTGACACAATAATAGAAATATCATTTGATTTGCAAAGACCCACACAACCTTAAACCACTACTCTGACTACTGACTGGATTTCCTACCACTGCACTCACTTTGCGCTGGTCACACTGACCTTCTTGCTATTCCTCAAACCTTTCAGGCATGTTATCCTGCCTTTGGCCATTGACACTCACAGTTTCTTCTGCTTGGAGTGTTTTCCTTTAAACTTTCACATGGTATTTGCTCAAAAGTCACTTATTTGGTAAGGTTTCCCGCAACTAACTTGTTTAAAATTGATTCCTTACCCTCCTCACATTGTACAACCAATTCTTGTTTATTGTTTACTTTGAAAAATACAAGTTCCTTGAATACAGATATCTTTTGTCACCTTTTTATCTCCAATGCCTAAAACTACATGTATCACATAGTAGAGACTCATGTTTTAATGAGAGAGTTCATTAGCAAATCCAAGACTCTTCTATTTTAGGAACTCTGGAAATGACTTAATGTCACATTTTGAACCAAACAGGTATCTTCCCCTTTCCAGGCTGGGAGATAAATCATTGCAGTCCGGAGGTCCTAAGAAGATGGAGAGCATTTAAATATAAATATTTATCAATTCATGAATATCTTACTTTTTTAAATAAAAAAGCCAAGGAATTATTTATTGAAGTTCATTTTGCCTGGATATAGTTAACTTTGAATTAAATGTATGCATAGTATATAAAGTGAGCTGGGGAAGAAACTGGTGAGGGAGATAACCAAGATGGCATCATAGGTAAACACCTATATTTGCTGCCTCTCATGACCACATCAAAACTACAACTAAAAGACAAAACAACTTTAATCCAGAACCACAGGAAAGCTGGATGAGTGGAAGTTCTACAACTAGAGGGGAAAAAAAAGCACATTGAGACTGATAGGAGGTGTGGAGGTGCGGAGGTACAGAGGTGCACATGGAATGGGCTGGCAACCAGGTGCGCTGTTGTATTTTCTTCAATCAGGAGGGACATAGAAGTTCCCAATTGCTCTGAACTCCAGTTCCAGGCGAGACTCTGGGGACCCAGATTCATATGGGGAGAAACTGGACTGTCTGGCTTTGGGCCAAAAGATGAGGGCAGCTTTCTCTAAGAGGTGGTCACAGCGATCATTGTTCCTGCACAAGGATACTGATGTGGAGATGCATGAACCTCTCCTGTGCAGGGCTGACTATCAGCCACGGCTATTTGATCCACCTTGCCGATTCCCTGACACCCCACCCTACCCAATTTACAATCCCACTCAAGCTGTACGCAGCGGCTTTTGCTCATAATAGCCTGTTCTTTTGCAGGTTAAAACCTAACAAACTGCAGAGAGCCCCAAAGCTTCCAAAAGAAGGCCCAAGGCTAGGTAGCAACAGCCTGCCTTGCTTCACAGCTGGGCTTCATTTGGGAACTTCAAAACCCCAAACAAAGAGGAGGAATCTGCAGATCTCTATGTAGCTCCTGCTGGGTGTCCTCGGGCAGTGGCTGACTTTCCACTTCCTTAGATATCCAAGAGCCAGTGTATGCACTGGTCAGTGTCAGACCATACCAGATTACAACTCTTCACATCCATAAGCGACACACTCAAGGAGCAGACTCAGTGAGCAACAAAGCCCCAATGAAGCAAATCCTGCCCTATAAGTGTTTCTCCAGCTCAGCAGTTATTCCATTGCAGACATAACTTATCATCACAGTCAATTGACCTGGAGGTCAATTCCTCCCAGTGATACCAAAAGCAATCAAGGATTAACTACAACAAAACTGTGCACACAGCCCATAAAAGGGTGCTCCAAGAGTGTCTACCTCAGGTGATTTGGAGGCTGAGCCACTGGGCCCTATAGGACACCTAGCAGACAAGACCACTCTATTAACACAGGGAAGCAGCCAAAATGTGGAGACAAAGAAACATGTCACAAATGAAATAAATGAAGGAAAGCAAACTACTGGCTATAGAGTTCAAAACCACAGTTATAAGATTACTCAAGAATCTTTTAGAAACCTCTGAGAGATTTTGTGAAACCCTTAAGAATATGGAAAGGACTAATCAGAAATTAAGCATACAGTGACAGAAATAAAGAATAATATACAGAAATTCAACACTAGACTAGAGGACCCCAAGAGTCAAGTCAAAGATTTGAAATATGAAGAAGCAAAAAACACTCAATCGGAAAGCAGAAAGAAAAAAGTTCAAAAATATGAAGATAGTTAAGGAACCTCTGGGACAACTTCAAGCGTACTAAATTATGGGGGTGCCAGAATAAGAGAGAGCAAGATATTAAAAACCTATTTGAAGAAATATTGATAGAAAATATCCCCTACCTAATGAAAGAAATAGACTTACAAGTCCAGGAAGTGTAGAGAACCCCAAATAAGAGGAACCCAAAGAGGACCGCACCAAGACACATCATAATTAAAATGCCAAGGGCAAAAGACAAAGAATCTTAAAAGCAGCAAGAGAAAAACAGTCAGTTCCCTACAAGGGAGTACCCATACAACTGTCAGTTGATTTTTCAACAGAAACTGTGCAGGCCAGATGGGAGTGGCAAGAAATATTAAAAGTGATGAATAGCAAGAACCTACAACCAAGATTACTCTACCCAAAAAGCTCTCATTTAGGATTGAAGGTCAGATAAAGAGCTTCACAGATAAGAAAAACCTAAAGGAGTTCATCACCACCATACCAGTGTTTTATGAAATGCTGAAGGTATTCTTTAAGAAAAGGAAGAAGAAAAAGATAATGATAAAAATTATGAACAATAAAGTGACAACAAATACATATTTATCAGCCAGTGAATCTACAAATCAAGTGAATAAAAAATCTGATGAACAGAATAAAATGGTAAATATAATAGAATCAGGGGCATAGGAATGGAGTGGACTGACAATTCTCAGGGGGAAATGTGTTTCAGGGAAGAGATTGGACAAAATCTTACACCTATTCACAAGGACAGTGGGAAGAGTATGGCATGGGGTGGGGTGGGAACCAGGTGTAGGGGAGCTATGGGGGGAAAAAAGAACAACTGTAACAATCTGAATAAAGATTTATTTTAAAAATAAAAATAAAATGAGTTGGGTGAGATATTCCATTTATAGGAAATATCATCACACTATCTCATGTCTGGGAATGCTCTAATCTGCTCACTAGTTTGTTCATTATCAATGAACATCTTATTTTCCATCCTGATTTCACTACCTCCTATTTATTGAGCACCTACTATGTGTTGACCTTTATGTAATAATCTAATTATTGCAACAATACTATGAAGTAGGTATTGCATAACTTTTTTAATTTGAAGGTGCTACAAATTGAAAAATTAATTTCATAACAGTTGTTTTTAGGAGAAGAAAGAGTAAAGAAAGCAGGAAGATAGAAATGTAGGACAGACTCCCTCAGTAAACAGGCATAGGAAGTGCAGGATGTTTTCCAAATTCAGAACTTTTAAAACATTGTAACATTTGAGGCAATATGTTATTAGCTCCCTTTAACAGATGAATAAAGCTCAGAGAAGTTAAATAACTTTATTTGAGTCACAAAATCAAGTAAATAGCAACATAAGATTACATGATACCAAAACTTATGCTGAATCTGATAAATTTCCCTGGATCTTAAGAGGTTATCCCAGTGGTTGTCAACCAGAGTTCTTGCCAATCACATAAATATTTAGACATGGGAGTTGATTCTCTAATAACTTGAGAACAACTCTTATGTTTAGAAAAGAGAGGCCAGTGAGATTTAATTGCCATATAATGCATAGGTCAGTTTTACTCAACACATAATTTTCCCACCAAATGATTACATGCCAGGATAATCAACATTTACTGATATCTCAATCTGTGCTAGGATACAAGGATGAATACTAGAACCTTGTTCTAATTCTTATAAATTTATAAGTTAGTGGGAGATTCAAGAAAACAAACAATTATCTCTCATATAGCCCAAAAAGTAATTTATAAAAAATATGAACAAAGTAACATGAAATTATAGAGACTTTTACTCTTTCAGAGTATTATTCCTTAAGATTGAGAGAAAGAGTAAAGAGATTAACTCAGGAAAGGTTTCATGGAAGGGGTGTCACTGGGTAGGGTCCTGAAAAAAAAGTGTGAATTTTGATTTAGAGAAAGGATAGTTGATGTTTTATTTTTTTCCTTTAATTTTCTTTATATTTTATTCAGCTTTATCTTAAATGCCTTATTTGCATTGATTTTTTTATTATTAATTTTTAATACATATCTCCTCATTGCCCCCCTCCCTCCCAGGCATACCCCAACCCCCCCAGTGTCTATGTTCATTGGTTATGATTATATGCATAGATACAAGTCCTTTGATTGATCTCTTATCTACCTCACCTAACTTTAATCTTCCTACTGTAATTTCACAGTCTGTTAGAAGCTTTACTGTCTCTGTATCTATCCTTTTGTTCATCAGTTTATAATGTTCTTTATTATCCCCCAATGAGTGCGATCATGTGATGCTTCTCCTTCATTGAATGGCTTATTTCACTAAAAATAAGGCTCTCCAGTTCCAACCACGTTGCTGCAAATGGTAAGAATTCCTTCTTTTTAATGGCAGCATAGAATTCCATTGTGTAGATGTACCACTGTTTTCTGATCCACTCATCTGCTGACGGGCACCTAGGCTGTTTCCAAATTGTGGCTATTGTAAATTGTGCTGCTATGAACATAGGGGTGCATAAATCCTTTTTGATTGGTGTTTGTAATTTCTTAGGATAAATTCCTAAGAGTGGTATTACAGGGTCAAAAGGATCCATTTTTTAGTTTTTTGAAGAAACTCCATACTGTTCTCCACAGTGGGTGCACCAGTCTACATTCCCACCAACAGTGCACAAGGGTTCCTTTTTCTCCCCATCCTCGCCAACACTTGTCCTTTGTTGATTTGTCAATGATTGCCATTCTGACAGGTGTAAGATGGTATCGCATTGTCATTTTGATTTGCATCTCTCGGATGATTAATGACTTTGAACATGTTTTCATGGGTCTCTTGGCCTTCCTTCTGTCGTCTTTTGAAAAGGTTCTATTTAGCTCCGTTGCCCATTTTTTTATTGGATCCTTCATCTTCCTTTTATTAAGTTGTATAAGTTGGTTGTAGATTTTGGAGATTAAACTTTTATCAGTGATAGCATTTGCAAATATGTTCTCCATGCATTGATCTTTCTTGTTGTTTTGTTGATGGTTTCTTTTGCTGTGCAAAAGCTTTTTATTTTGATGTAGTCCCATTTGTTTATTTTTTATTTAGCTTCCATTGCCTTTGGAGCAGTATCAGTGAAGAAGTTCTTTCGGCATATATCTGAGATTGTGCTGCCTGTGGATTCCTCTAGTATTTTTATGGTTTCCCTTCTAATGTTTAAGTCCTGTATCCATTTTGAGTTTATTTTTGTATTTGGTGTAAGTTGGTGGTCCAGTTTCAATTTTTTGCATGGATCTGTACAATTTTCCCAACACCATTTATTGAAGAGGCTATCTTGGCTCCACTGAATGTTCATGCCTCCTTTGTCAAATATTAATTGAGCATAGTGGTTTGGGTGGATATCTGGGTTCTCTATTCTATTCCATTGATCTATATGTCTGTTCTTGTGCCAGTACCAGGCTGTTATGAGAACAGTTGCTTTGTAGCTTGAAGTCTGGTATTGAGATCCCACCTACTTTATTCCTTTTTCTCAGAATTGCTGTAGTTATCCGTGGTCTTTTTTTATTCCAGATGAATCTATGAAGAATTCTTTGTAGGTCAGTGAAATATGTCGTTGGTATTTTAATGGGTAGTGCATTGAATCTGTAGATTGCTTTTGGTAGTATGGACATTTTAATGATGTTGATTCTCCCATTCCATGAGCATGGTATGCTCTTCCATCTGTTAACATCTTCCTCTATCTCTTTTTTTCAGTGTTCTGTAGTTTTCTGCATAAAGGTCTTTTACCACTTTAGTTAGGTTTATTCCTAGGTATCTTAATTTTTTTGGTGCGATGGTAAATGGGATTGATTTTTTAGTTTTTCTTTCTATAATTTCACTGTTAGTGTATAGAAATGCCACAGACTTCTTATCATTAATTTTGTATCCTGCTACATTGCCGAATTCATTAATTAAGTCAATTCGTTTTGGAATGGAGACCTTTGGGTTTTTTATGTACAATATCATGTCATCTGCAAATAAGGACAGCTTTACTTCTTCTTTTCCAATTTGGATGCCTTTTATTTCTTCTTGTTGTCTAATTGCAATGGCTAATACTTCCAGTACTATGTCGAACAGGAGAGGTGAGAGTGGGCATCCCTCTCTTGTTCCTGTTCTTAGGGGAAATGGTTTTAGTTTTTGCCCATTGAGTATGATGTTAGCTGTGGGTTTATCATATATGGCTTTTATGATGTTGAGGTTTGATCCTTCTATTCCCACTTTGCTGAGAGTTTTTATCAAGAAAGGATGTTGGATTTTGTCAAATGCTTTTTCTGCATCAATTGATATGACTATGTGATTTTTATCTCTAAATTTGTTTATGTGATATATCACATTTATTGATTTGTGGATATTGAACCATCCCTGCATTCCTGGGATGAATCCTGCTTGGTCATGGTGTATGATCTTTCTGATGTACTGCTGGATCCGGTTTGCTAGAATTTTGTTGAGGATTTTGGCATCTATGTTCATGAGAGATATTGGCCTATAATTCTCTTTCATTGTGTTGTATTTATCTGGTTTTGGTATTAGGGTGATGCTGGCTTCATAGAAGGTGTTTGGTAGTATTCCTTCTTCTTGAATGTTTTTTAATAGTCTGAGGAGGATAGGTTTTAATTCTTCCTTGAATGTTTGGTAAAACTCTCCTGTGTAGCCATCTGGACCCGGGCTTTTATTTGCTGGAAGCTTTTTGATTACTGCTTCAATTTCTTCCATAGTTATTAGACTATTGACATGTTTGGCTTCTTCCTCATTGAGTTTTCGGAGGTTATATTTTTCTAGGAAAATGTCTATTTCTTGCAGGTTGTCCTATTTGTTGGAATAGAGTTGTTCATAGTATTTTTTAACAATCCTTTGTATTTCCACAGGGCCTGTTGTTATTTCTCTTCTTTCATCTCTGATTTTGTTTATTTGGGTCTTCTCTCTTTGCTTCTTGGTGAGCCTGGCTAGGGGTCCATCAATCTTGTTTATCCTTTCAAAGAACCAGCTGTTTGTTTTGTTGATCTTTTGAATTGTTTCTTTGGTCTCCAAGTTGTTTATCTCCGCTCTGATCTTCACTATTTCCTTCCTTCTGAGTACACTGGGCTTTTCTTTTTGCTCACATTCTAGCTCTTTAAGTTGTAGGTTTAGGTGATTTATTACCATTGTTTCCTGTTTTTTTGCAGTAGGCTTGTAGGGCTATGAACTTCCCTCTCAAGACTGCTTTCACTGTGTCCCATAAATTTTGTATTGGTGTGTTGTCATTGTCATTTGTTGCCATGATGTTTTTTATTTCTTCCTTGATCTCCCTGGTTACCCAGTCATTGTTTAAAAGCATGCTGTTTAGTCCCCACGTGTTTGATTTCTTTGTAATGTTTTTATTACAGTTGATTTCCAGTTTTATGCCACTGTGGTCTGAGAAAATGCTTGATATGATCTCTATCTTCTTGAATTTGAAGAGACTTTTCTTATGACCCAACATATGATCTATCTTTGAAAATGACCCATGTGCACTGGAGAAGAATGTATATTCTGTGGCTTTGGGGTGAAATGTTCTGAAGATGTCAATTAATTCCATCTGGTCTAGTGAGTCATTTAGGATTGATGTTTCTTTGCTGATTTTTTGTTTAGAGGATTTGTCCAATGGTGACAGTGGGGTATTAACATCTCCTACTATGATTGTATTGCTGTCAATCTCTCCCTTAATATCCTCCAAGAGTTTTTTTTTTATGTATTTAGGTGCTCCTATACTGGGTGCACATATGTTTACCAGAGTTATTTCTTCTTGTTGGATTGTTCCCTTTAGTATTATGAAGTGGCCTTTTTTATCTCTTGTTATGTCCTTCACTTTGAGATCTAATTTGTCAGATATAAGTATTGCAACCCCAGCTTTTTTTTTCATTTCCACTTGCCTGAAATACCATGTTCCATCCCTTCACCCTCAATCTGTGTGCATCTCTTTTCTTAAGGTGGGTTTCTTGCAGACAGCATATATATGGATCATGTTTTCTTATCCAATCGGTTACCCTATGTCTTTTGATTGGAGCATTTAATCCATTTAGCTTTAAAGTTATTATTGATAAGTACTTATCTGTTGCCATTTTTAGTCCTTACCCCCGATTTCCTTCTTCGCTTCCTCTTTCTTTTTATTACAGCAGACCTTTTAACATTTCTTGCATTGCTGGTTTGGTGGTAATATATTCCCTTAGTCCTTTTTTGTCTGTGAAGCTTTTGATTTCACCTTCAGTTTTGATTGAGATTCTTGCAGGGTACAGTATTCTTGGATTCAGACCCTTCCTTTGCATGACTTTGTATATTTCATTCCATTCTCTTCTGGCCTGACGAGTTTCTGTTGAGAAGTCAGTAGGTAGTCTTATGGGGGTTCCTTTGTAGGTAACTTTCTGTTTCTCTCTGGCTGCTTTTAAGATTCTTACTTTGTTTTCGGTGTTTGCCAATTTAATTATAATGTGCCTCGGTGTCGGTTTGCTGGGGTTCATTTTGCTTGGGACTCTGTGAGCTTCTTGGATTTGTGTGGGTTTTTTCTTTTCTATATTGGGGAAATTTTCTGTCATTATTTCTTCAAACATGTTCTCTAATCCTTGTTCAGTTTCCACTCTTTCTGGAACCCCAATTATGCGGATGTTATTTTGTTTCATGTTATCCCAAAGT
The DNA here is from genome assembly GCA_011751065.1 of Lasiurus cinereus. Lineage (NCBI taxonomy): Eukaryota > Metazoa > Chordata > Mammalia > Chiroptera > Vespertilionidae > Lasiurus > Lasiurus cinereus. The sequence goes on from JAAGEH010000013.1 coordinate 5,130,754, forward strand.
TCCCTTAGACTCTCATCTTGCTTTTTAACTTTTTTTTCTAGAAGCTGTTGTACTTGGGTATTTTTTCCTACCATGTCTTCTAGCTCACTGATGCGGTCCTCTGCTTCTTCTAGTCTACTTTTGATGCTTTCTATTGAGTTCTTTATAGCAGTGATGTCATTATTCATTTTTTCTTGTTTATTCTGCACCTCCTCTAGTTTCTTCTACATTTCTTCTTCATGCTTCTTCACCTCCTCTAGGTTCTTCTTCATTTCCTCTTGGCTCTTCTTCATTTCCTCTTGGCTCTTACTCATATTGTCAAATTTGTATTCCATTCTTTTCAACCACATTATGATAATTTCTCTGAACTCTTTCTCTGGTAGGCTTATTTGTGGTTCTATTTCGTTTACTTCCTTTTCTGGTGAAACCTGCCTTTCTGTCTTTTGTGGGCTGTTTCTTTTTCTGCCCATGGCCTTTCTTCTCTGGGTGTCTGGTTATGTAGTGCTCTCTCCTACATTGATTGAAAGGCATAAACTACAACAGGACCAGGTACAGCACACAAGGCATTAGGTAGAAATGTATTCAAGATGTTAATAATCACAAATAAGGTGACCACTAAAGAAGGACAAATTAGGCGTAAATAGAGAAAGAAGAAGAGGAAAATGAGGAAGAAAGAAAAGAAAGAAGTGCCCAAATCAAATTGGGAGACTGAGAAAAAAAAGATAAATAAATGAACAATAAGATAAAATAAAATAAGAAAATAAAAAGGAGAAAAAGGAGAAGGAAAGAGGAAGAGAAAAAAGTCAGAGAGAAAAGAAAGTGTATAAGAGAGAAAAGAGGAACAAAATATAGATGTCAGGAGACAACTCCAATAGAACAGTCACTAATCCCAATAAAGGCCAGCAACCAGTACCTAGAGATTAATGCAAATTGCAAATAGCAACTGGTATCGAGGGAGATGAGGGAAAAGAGAGGTAGAAAACAAAGCAAGCAAAAAGCAAAATAAAAGAAGTAGAATAAACTAAAACAATCTCTCAAAAAAATGTCAAAAAATCGATATAATCACTTTTCAGGCAAATAGCAACAAAAGGACATAGAGAAAAAACAACTTTTTGGCTAGTGAAGACAAGAGGGGAGAGGTTTGTGTGGACTTGTAGTAGGGGATTTGAAATTAGATATATAAATGGGGTGAAATTATAACCAGGTAAAGAGAAAAATAGGGAGAATCTAAAGTTGGAAAAGGGAAAGAGAAACAAGACAGCAAAATGGGAAAAGTTAGGAGGAAAGTGTTGGCATAAAGGTGGAGTTGAGTTCGAGGAAAATTATGCTAAAGGAAAGATGAAAATAGAATGTAGAACTCTAATCCCGAAATAAAATAAAGAGAAAACAAAATGACACTTTTTTTTCCAAAAACGGTAAAGTACTAGTAGTAATTAATAATACTAGTTTAAAACAAAAATGTAATAATTATAAAGGTAAAATCAATTGAGGCAGAAAGAAAAAAATATTCTTTTAATTAAAATATGTGAAAATGAAAAATAAAGAATTAAAAATTTAAAAAAAAGAGAAGAGAAAAAAGGAAAAATAAAAAAAAGAAGAAAAATAGAATGGTCCTTCACTTCCACTATTATTCTGCTTGGCACTCCTGTTTCCCAGTAGGGGAGGTATTGCAGTTCCCTGTGTTCCCCTCTTGGTGTTTTAATCTCTTTATTCTCTTGTGGTTATGCCAGAGTCAATTTGTGTGTCATCCATTGGGTGGCAGTGTTTCGGAATTGATCTCTGAGACAAAGCACAGGACCTCTCTAGGCTGTGCTCAGATCCTGCTACTCTGTGGTTCCCAAAACCAGTTTGTGGGGGTTTTGCAGCCTGGACACAGCAATAACTCCCAGGTTGTCCCTCTGCCCCAGAGAAAAAGGAAAAAAAAAGAGTCGTTTTTCAGAGCTCTCCTCTGTCAACAGCTCAGAGGGTCTGCCTTCACACTCAGGGATCACACCCTGACCACCTCTGCGGACCTCTCCAGAGGCAGCTTTCCCGCAGCCCGGCTCCCACAGTGTGCGTGTCTCTGCCCTGCGGGGGTAGGAGACCGCACCCTGGCCCAGGCGAAATCTGAACCTTCTGTGCGCGCCCTGTGGATCTCTGAATCCTCTGCCTGCGCGTCTGTGCCGCCTGGGAAGCCACGCTCTGGGTCCTGGCTGCTCTGTGGGTGCCTCCGTCAGCCGCAGCTTTCAGACCTCGGCAGACATCCACCTCCCCCTTAAGTGAGGCGCAATCTGACCTTTCCGTGTGCTCTGTGGATCTCTGATTCCGCCACGTGTCTGCGCCGATTGGAGAGCGGAGTTCTGGGTCCCTGGGTTCCTGGCTGCTCGATGGGTGCCCAGCAGAAGGCTTCAGACCGCCGCAGACATCCACCTCCCACTGCAAAATGGCTCGGGCTCCGCGTTCGTGCTGGTGGCTCCAGCAGACAAAAACCCCGTGGCAGTGGGGCTGCCTGTCCGGGAGAGCCCCCTCCAGCAGTTCCCCGCCTTCCCCTGGAGGACAACTGACTCCTAGCTTGCCAACAAACACTCCCAATGCAACTCTCAGCCGCTCTCTCCCTCTGCCCAGCGACAAAGCTCCAGACGCGTCCATCTACTCCGCCGCCATTTTCTCCTCCCCCTGCATTCGATAGTTGATGTTTTAAAAATAAGGATGATATATATGAATGGATAAGGTGCTGAAGAACATGTCAGGAAAGTCAGTCACATAATCTTTATGCTGAAACTGCAGCTCTAGGGTCTGGCTACATCCATATGTTGCCTTTGCTACTTATTAACTGTGAATCCAAAAACAAACTACATAACCACTCTGTGTTTCAATTTACTCCTACATAAACTAGGGATAATAATAAATGGAATATATCTCATAGGATTGGTAAGAAAGTATATTAGTTAATGTATATGAAATACTTAGAATGGTATCTAGCACATAATTATCTTTTAATTAATGTTAGCCACTTAGTATTTTTAAAGACAGAAGATTTATTTTATTGTTTATATTTTGGTCCATTAAGGGTTTAACATATATGATAGATATGAAGATATAGATGCCTAGAGATCTATTATTGGAATCAAGGAAACTTTAAGATGTCTGCTTTTAATTAAAGTATGAGTTAAAGAGCATTAGAATGGAAAGGTAGGATCAAGTTCAGATCACAAAGGTAAGTATAATTATACCACATGAAAGGTGTTTAGATGTTATCCTATAGGAAAGGGGAAGCCATGGATGATGAAATTTGTGTTCTTGGACTACTATGACTTCAGTGTGAAATATGGACTGAAAAGAGTCTGAAAGAAGACAGGGAGAGCAAGCAGGAAGCTGTTGAAGAGATCTAGGATAGAAATGATAATACAAAAACTCAGGCAAATGGTACTTACAGTGCCAAATGGGTTAGATTTATTAAGTAATCTTGTGAACAATCTACAAGACTTTGTTTTTGATTGATTGGGCATAAATGAGATTGGTGAAATATGGAAGAACTCAAATCTGGATGTCTCTTGATGCTCTTCCAATGTTTTTACCATTTCTCTAAGCCATTTACTTTTCCCTGTAGCTAACATTAAGATTGTGCTGGACCTCTTCCATGGCACGAGGACCTGTTCTTTCAGTGGAATATACTGAGAATACGGTTTGCCTCTATTATTATACTGGGGAATCTAAGCTGGATGATCCCAGCCACCCTGGGGGCTTTGCCCAAACAAGAGTGCTCTTGGCTGAGCATCTTCTCCTTCCATTTCTAAACTTTGTATATTTCAGGGGAAATCTGATCTGAACCCTTCTAATTCATTTACACTTAAATCATCCAAAGATTCTGTTGTAAGAGTGTATTCAGCTCCAAAAATGTCTTATAAGCTTTGGTTATAAAACTCCCTAAGATATTGTGGGATACAAAAATTTAACTCCCCTTTTCTTTGAAACAAGATGTTGTGACTTTGCCAAGATTAAATGGATTTCCAACCTCAAAGAGGTCATGTTTGGTTCAAGAGTCAGAAATCAGGAAACTCAAAGGTCCAAATGCATTCTTCAGAAACTGGCAAAAATGAACCCCAGAGAGATGAAATAAATGATAAATTTAGGAGTCTGGATGAGATAGAGCATTCATTCTATTCTTTTGACTCAGTGCCCAAAACCCTCAGAAGTTTTGTTCTTTAACTGGGTAAATGGAGCTACTATAAGGCAACAGCAAAATTAGGTAGGGAAACAACTCTCATTTTCAAAAAGTATCTGCCAGTTGATAAGAGTTCTTTTCAGTTTTTCTACTCATTTAATCTGTTTAGATTATATATATATTAGAAAGGAAGGGCCAGTGAGAGAGAGAGAAAAAAAAAACACCAAAACATCAATGATGAGAATTATTATTAATTGGCTGTCTCCTGCACGCCCTCTACTGACAACTGAGCCTGTAACCCCAGGAATGTGCTCTTAACCAGAATAGAACCTGGAATCCCTTTCAGTGTGCTGGCCATCATTCTATCCACTGAGCCAAACCAGCTAGGGCCTCATTTAATCTTTCAACATTCCTGTGGACTAGGTAATTATCCCCATTTTCCAGAGATACAGAATGAGGTTCAGAGGAAGTGGGAAGTGATGACATATGTAAGGCCACAGAAGTAATCTAAAACCATGTCAGAAATTATCTTTAACTTTAAACTGCAATATGCTGGCGGGGGATGGGGGAGGAGGGAGGATAAGATATATCCATTTACCTTGATAAACTGAGAGCCAAGAGAGCAACTATGATGAGTGGCTATCACACTAAAATTGTTTTCTAAACAAAATTGGATATGTGGAATATCAGTACCAACGATGTGCATATATGTAGTGTGCATGCTCTCTTACTTTTAAATGTATTTAGAAATTGTTCTATGCCGAGACCGGTTTGGCTCAGTGGATAGAGCGTCGGCCTGCAGACTGAAAGGTCCCAGGTTCAATTCTGGTCGGGGGCATGTACCTTGCTTGACGGCACAACTCCAGTAGAGGGTGTGCAGGAGGTGGCTGATCGATGTCTCTCTCTCATCGATGTTTCTGACTTTCTATCCCTCTCCCTTCCTCTCTGTAAAAAATCAATAAAAATATATATTAAAAAAAAAGAAATTGCTCTACGCTTCCTTGCTGAGTCACTTAGCTTAGCCTAGTACTGGTACAACGTCAGTATTTGGGCAGTAGATGAATAAAGGAGTTAATGTGTGATAGGGCACAGTGACTGACAGTCTACAACAGTGTTTCTCAAGCATCCCTTGTGATAAAAAATACTTAGAGCACTAGTTAAATATAAAATTTACCTATACATTTCTGGAAATTCTGGTTTAGCAGTTCTTAGTTGGGATTCAGGAATCTGTATTTTAACAAGTATACCAGGGGATTCTCATCATGAGACAGGTTTGGGAAACACTGGACCAGAAAAACCCAGCTTAAATTTTATTTAAGTGAGTTCAGTGTTTCTGTTTCCAACCTACTAAAGATTGAGATAGGGACTCAGAGAGGCTACAAGTTTAAAAACAATATGATGTCCCTTAATGCATATAGTTTCTCACAATTAACCAAGGACTTCTACATAAATGTCAGAGATTATTGGTACTATTGGTATTCATGAATATCCATGTGTGTGTTTTTTTTCTGGGAATTTCCCAGCCTCCTTTACTCTTAGGTATAGATTAATGTCAAGAGAATATGAGAAGAAGGAATGTGCATACTTTGCAGCTTAACTCTTAGAAACTGCCCTATGCAATCATCCTTCACTTTCCCCACTGACCACCAGCATATAGAGAACTCCAAGTACCAAGAGGAGTGTAGAGTTACAAGATAAATGAGTCTGGATGCCTGAATGACTGTGTAGAGTCCCACATTAACCTGAGTTAGATTGTGAAATAAGTGTTGAAAAAGTTTTGTTTTAAAAATATTATTTTATTTTTATTTTACTTCAGGAAATACATTTTTCTTGTTTTTATTTTTGTATTTCATTTTTTTCTTTTACCATTTAGTTCCCCATAGCTCCTTCCACTTAAACCAACCCACTTGCCCCTGCAATAACCACACCCATGAGTTCTTTCTATTTTTTTTCATTTTTTTTCTCTATGCCTCCTCTCCCACAGCCTTCCCCAATAAACTGTTAGACTGTTCTCTGTGAGTCTGTCTCTATTTTGCTTGGTAGCTCAGTTTGTTCAACATATGAGTGAAATAATATGGTACTTATATTTCTCTGACTGGCTTATTTCACTTAACATAGTGTACTTCAGGTCTATCCCACTGTCACAATGGGTAATCTTTTCTACATTTTTACATCAATTGTATAAATGTACCACAGTTGTTTTATTCATTCATTTAGTGATGGACACTTGTGCTTCCAAATCTTGACTATTGTAAATAACTCTGTAATGAATGAAGATAGGGGTGCATATATTCTTTCAAATTAATGCTTCAGGCTTTTTTTGAATAAATTCCTAGGGAATCACTGGGTCATAGGGAATTCCATTTTTAATTTTTTGAGGTAACTCCATACTATTTTCCACAGTGGTTACCCCAATATGAATTCCCATCAACAGTGCATGAGGGTTCCCTTTCTTCACTTATTTTTTGATTTGTTGATGATAGCCATTCTGACAGGTGTGAAGTGATACCCCATTGTGGTTTTAATTTGCATTCCTCTGATGATTAATAATGTTGGGCATCTTTTTATATGTCTATTGGCCATAATGAAGAAGTATCTATTCAAACCTTTTCTCATTTCTTAATTGAATTTTTTTTTCTTTTCTTTTTCTTTTTCTTTTTTTTTTTTTTAGGGAGGGAAAGGAGGAAGGAAAGAAAGGAGGGGAGGAAGGATTAAGGGAGGAAGGGAGGGGAGGAAGGGAGAAAGGGGAGTGAATTTTTTGGTTTTTGATGTTGACTTGTCTGATAATATATATAAATAAATTTTGGATGTTCCCTCCTTGTTAGATGTATCATTGGAGGATATGTTCTCCCATCCACTAGTTTGTGTTTTCATTTTTCTGATGGCTTCTTTGGATGGGCTAATAGTTTTTAGTTTGATCTATTCCCATTTCCCCTGCCCTTTGTTTTTCCTTTCTTGTGTAGATATAACAGGAAAAAAATATTGCTACAAGAAATGTTTGAGATTTTACTTCCTATGTTTTCTTCTAGGAAGTTTATAGTATTGAATTGTACATTTAAGTCTTTAATAGTCTAGAGTTTATTCTGTTTAATTTTCCAACACCGTTTATTGAATAGACTTTTTACCACATTATATGTTTTTGCCTTCTTAGTCAAATATTAATTGAACATATAGGAGTGAATTCATTTCTGGCTTCTGTATTCTGTTTCATTGATTACTATGTCTGTATTTTATGCCAGTACCAAGCTGTTTTGTTTCTATAGCCTTGTAGTATAGTTTGCTGTCAGGTAGCATGATACTTCCAACTTTGTTCTTCAGGATTGCTCTGGCTACTTGGGGTTCTTTGTTGCTCCCTATAAATTTTTGGATTATTTGTTCTAATTCTGTGAAATTCACTATTGTTATTTTGATATGAATTTTATTGAATCTAGTAATTGCTTTGGTTGTTTTGGGCATTTTAACAATGTTAGTTCTTTCTATCCATAAATATGATATATGCTTCCATTTATTTGTATCTTCTTCAATTTCTTCCTTTGGTGTCTTAAAAATTTTTGAGTATAGGTGTTTTACCTCCTTGGTTAAATTTATTTCTAGTTATTTTATTTTTTATGACATTGTAAATAGGATTGTTTTCTTAGTTTTCCTTTCTGATAGTTCATTATTGGCATATAAAAATGCAACCAATTTCTGAATATTCATTTTGTATCATGCTACTTTATTGATTTTATCTTTCAATTCTCATAGTTATTTGTAGAATGTTTAAGGTTCTTAATATACAGTATCATGTCATCTGCAAATAATATAATAGTTATTACTAATTCCTTTCCCATGTGAATGCTTTTACTTCTTCTGTTTTTTTTTATTGTGTTGGTTAAAACTTCTAGTACTATGTTGACTTAGTGGTGAAAGTGGATATCCTTGTCTTGTTCCTGATCTCAAGAGAAACATTTTTAGTTTTTTTTCATTGACTATTACATTGGCTATAGGTTTTTCATACATGTCCTTTATGGATGTATGATCTCTCCATTTCCACTTTACTGAGATTATCATATATGGATGCTAGATTTTAATGGATGCTTTCTCTTTATCTATTGATGTGATCAAATAATTTTAATCTTTCATGTTGTTGGTGTGGTATATTACATTAATTTTTGTATATCGTACATAACTTACATCAAAAGAAATAAATTCCACTTGATCATGGTGTGATATTTTTAATGTATTGTTGGATCTGGTTTGTTAATATTTTCTTGGAGATATTAGCATCTATGTTCATCAGGGTATGTATTGACCTATAATTTACTTTTATTTGTAGTGTCTTTATCTGGTTTTGGAATTAGGATAATTCTGGTCTTGTACAATGAGCTTGGAAGTCTTCTCTCCTCTTGAATTTTTTGGAATACTTTGAGAAGGATGGATATTAGTTCCCTTTTGAGCTTTTGGTAAAGGTTATCTGTGAAGCAATCCAGTCCCAGACTTTTGTCTGTTGAACTTTTTCATTACTGCTTTAATATCATCTTATCTAATAAAAAAGTAATATGCAAATTGACCATACCTCTCTTACACCCACAAGCCATGCCCACCAGCCCCTCCTTCCAGTCAATCAGAGAGAGTATAGCCACAGAGAGAGGGAGGCTTGAGTTGTCCCTGGCAATGGAGAAAGCCAAGCTTTCCACACAACCAGGCCAGCAGGCCTCCCCTTAAGGCAACAATGTTTCAATGGCTGTGTGAGCAGAAAGCTTGGCTCCGCTCCAGGCTACAAAGTTTCAGTTGTAGAAGAGAAATAAATCCCAGATATCAGGGCCTCCACTTGGGTCACTGGGGGCATGGTCAGACTGCAAACCACCACAGGCCCCTCACTCAGGCCACCCCATGCCCCAAGGGAACACCCACCCTGATCCAGGACACCCTTCAGGGCCAACCAACTGTCCCCCACCCATGCACCAGGCCTCAATCCTATCTAATAAAAGAGTAATATGCAAATTGACCATAATTCCAACACATAAGATGATTATCCCCATGTTGTCAAAAGATCCTGCCCCCATGTGGATACAAGATGGCCATTACAAGATGGCCAGCAGGGGAAGGAAGTTGGAAGAGACCAGGCTTACATGGGAGGACAACTGGGGGTGATCAAACCTGCAGGGAAGGACAGTTAGGGGTGACCAGGCCAGCAGAGGCAGGAAGTTGGGAGGTGACAGGGCCTGCAGGGAAGGAAGTTGTGGAAGACCTAGGCCTGCAGGGGAGGGTAGCTAGAGGTGACCAGGCCTTCAGGGGAGAACAGTTAGGGGTGACCAGGCCCACAGGGTAGGGCAGTTAAGGGCAAACAGGCTGGCAGGGGAGCAGTTAGGCATCAATCAGGCTGGTAGGGGAGTGGTTAGGGAGTGATCAGGCTGGCAGGAATAAGTGGTTAGGGGCAATCAGGAGGGCAGGAGGTGAGCAGTTGGGATCCTGGATTGTGAGAGGGATGTCCGACTGCCCGTTTAGGCCCACTTGGACATCCCTCTCACAACGGGCAGTAGGACATCCCTCAAGAGGTCCCAGATTTGAAAGGGAGCAGGCAGGGCTGAAGGACACCCCCCTCCCATGCACGAATTTAATGCACCAGGCCTCTAGTCTTATATAATAAAAGGCCAATATGCAAAATGAGCTAACTGCAGAATGACTGATCGCCATGACCCACACTGACCACCAGGGGGCAGGCACTCAACACAAGGGCTGTCCCCTGCTGGTCAGTGTGCTTCCACAGCGGGAGAACCACTCAGCCAGAAGCTGGGCTTGTGGCTGATGACCACAGTGGTAGTGGCGAGGGCCTTTCTTGCCTCTGCAGCAGCACTAATGACCTCTCCGGGGATGTTTGACTGCTGGCTTACTTGGACATCCCCCAAGGGGTCCCAGACTGAGAGAAGATGCAGGCCTGGCTATGGACTCCACCACCCCCTCACCAGTGCATGAATGCCATGCACCATTCCTCTAGATAGTTATAATAAGTCAGTTCATATTTTCACTTTCTTCTTGTTTCAGTTTTGGAAGATTGTATGTTTCTAGAAATTTGTCCATTCTTCTAGAATGTCCAATTTGTTCTTCACAGTATCTGATTATGATCCTTTGTACTTATGTGGTGTCAGTTGTTACTTCTCTTTTGCTTCTAATTGTATTTATTTGGATATTTTCTCTTTTCTAGATGAGTCTGGTTAATAGTATATCAATCTTCTTTATTTATTTATTTTTCAAGGAAACCACTTTTGGTTTCATTGATATTTTGTATTGATTTTTTTTTAGACTTCATTTCATTTATTTCCATGCTGGTTATTATTATTTACTTTTTTTCTATTTACTTTGGACTTTGTTTTGTTATACTTTCTCTAATTTCTTTAGGTGCAGATATATTTTTTATTTTAGATTTGTTTTTGTTTCCTAAATTAGGCTTGTAATGCTATAAATTTTCCTCTTAAGAATCTTTAACTGTACCCCATAGATTTGGGATTTTTGTATTATCATTTTAATTTGTCTCAAGGTATCTTTTGGTTTCTTCCTTGATCTCACTGTGAATCCATTCATTGTTTAGTAACATTATTTACCCTCTGTGTTTTTGTGCTTTTAATTTTTTCTTGTAATTGATTTTTAGTTACTTACGATTTTGTGTTTACAGATGATCTTTAAATATAATTTCAATATTCTTTAATTTATTAAGACTTGTTTTATGCCCTAACATGTGGTATATCCTAGAAAATATGCTATGTACAATAGAAAAGAATGTATATTCTGCTGATTTGGGGTGAAATGCTCTAAAAATATCAATAAAGTTCATGTGGTCTAGTGTGTCATTTGAGGCTACAATTTCCTTGTTGATTTTCTGTGTTGATATTTCCACTAATATAAATTACTGTTGATCTCTTCCTTTATGTCCATCAAGATTTGTTTTATATATATAGGTGCTCCTATGTTGGGTACATAAATATTTACAGTGTTATAACTTCTTAATGGGTTGATCCTTTTATCATTATGTGCTGTACTTTGTATTTCATTATAGTTTTTATTTTATAGTCTATTTTAAAAAAATATATTTTATTGATTTTTTACAGAGAGAAAGGGAGAGGGATAGAGAACTAGAAACATGGATGAGAGAGAGACATCGATCATCCACCTCCTGCACGCTCCCTACTGGGGATGTGCCTGCAACCAGGACACATGCCCTTGACCGGAATCGAACCTGAGACCTTTCAATCCCCAGACAGATGTTCTATCCACTGAGCCAAACTGGTTTCGGCTATAGTCTATTTTTTGATATAGGTATTGCTGCTTCAGCTTTTTTAAAATTTCCATTTACTTATAATATATTTTTCCATTCTTTAACTTTCAGCCTACATGTGTATTTCATTCTGGTGTCTGTCTACTTCAGACAGCATACCTATGTATTTTTTAATTCATTCATCTACTTTATGTCTTTTGATTTGAACATTTAAGCCATTTATATTTAAAGTGGTTATTGTTCAAGAAAGTTTGATTCAAGAAATTAGTTACTAAACAAAAAAGTAAACATATATTCTACTCTAAATAAGAATTTTCAAGGCAGCCCACAACACATTTGCTAATGATAGAAGGTCTTTGATACTAATTTACACTATAGTTTTCTATCTTTGTTTGACCTGGTACACTTTCAAAATAAGCCAAATATATAAAAATTCTGTAAACCTGGTGACAAAGCATGTTAAATCATTTTTCTCTTGTTATCACTTGTATAAGCCACAAAACATCTTTCTTTTTATTATTACATTTATAGTGAAAATTAATAAAAAACAAAATTCTTGCTTTGAAAAATAAATAAAGTGGTTATTGTTAGGTATATATTTGTTGCCATTTTATTTTTTCTATGTGAAGAAGCTTAATAGCACAGTCTCCTTGATCACCTAAGGAAAGTACAATAGGAATGTCCCATGTGTGGGTTATGTGAGCCCTCTTGTTGTAGTTGAGTCTTGATTGCTGTTGGCCTCTCTGTGAGTGTGGTTGACTCTCAGGCTGCCTGACTATGAAGATTTTTTCCAACCACAATGTGCAAGCTGCTGTACAAATGATGACTACCAAAACTGGAATTTGCCCCCATAGGGTCTGGCACCTGCTGAGATACTCCTTTGGATGTGCTGCTTATAAAGTGAATTGGGTACTTCTCTGATGTGATCTGAAGTCTGCTATAAGGTGTGTTGATTCTGGGGTTTCTTACAAAGGACTCTGGTTCAGGTTAATGTCAGACACTTCCTGTGACTGGTCTTCAGCCAACTGCTTGGAACTCAAAGCAATCCACATTTTATGGTTGCCTCTGCTGGTCCTGGGTATGTGGAAGAAGCCAACATATACACCAAATTTGGTTTCAACCAGCACCAAGCTTAGGGGAATGTCAGCAAAAGGCCAAAGGCACCCTGAGATTTGCCTCTGCCTGCTGAATGCTTGTTGGGCTTAGTCACGGAAAATGCCTCTGCCAGTATGCAAGTTTCATTATGTATGTACTCAATGAGTCACCAGGTATGGGGAAAGAGTGGTGTTCACCAGACTGATACATTTAAATGTGGTGCCAGTGCTGGGACTGAGACAACTTAACAAAAGGTTACACCAAGGTTATATTCCATCTGCGGGGTACCCACAGACCTCTAGGATGAGGTAACATCTCAGGCTCTTGTCAGGATAAGACTAGTAGAGATCATCAGATCAAAACAGACCAAGATTTGGGCTGTAAAGGGTTGTCTCTGCACAGGAATTGTGATGTCAGTTAGGCATGTGAGGGAAAAATGCCCTGTACTCAATCACCATACAACTCAGTATTCCCTTAATTCTGGCCAGAGCTTTTCGACAGCACTTTCTTCTAGTTTTGTTTGCATAAAAATGTTTGTAGTAGTCACTTATGACTTTTTAAAAAAATATATTTTATTGATTTTTCACAGAGAAGAAGGGAGAGGGATAGAAAGCTAGAAACAATGATGAGAGAGACATCGATCAGCTGCCTCTTGCACTCCCCCTGCTGGGGATGTGCCCACAACCAATGTACATGACTTTGCCTGGAATCGAACCTGGGACCTTTCAGTCCACAAGCTGATGCTCTATCCACTGAGCCAAACCGGTTTCGGCCACTTATGACTTCTTTAATTTTTGTTTTATCAGTTGTGATGTCTCCACTTTCAATTGTTTCATTTATTTGTGTGTGTTTTTATTCTTAATCTATCTATTGGTTTATCAATTTTGTTAATATTTTTTAAAAAAAAAAACTACTCATGAGACTCCAGCAGAAGATGACAGTTACCAGGACGAAGGTGAGGAAGTGGGTGAAGAGATGAAAGAAGAGTGTGTGGATGTGTGTGGTGTGTGTGTGAGTGAGTAAGGGACATTTGAATCTCACAGGAGCAGCAGGGGCTAGCAGTCCAGGCTCTCTTGGACAAGGAGAGACTGCCACCACAAAAGGCACTCCCCAGACTGCAGGATTCTGGAGGGGACCCCACACCATCATGAATGGGAAATGGCCTTTCTTTGGGAAATCATGAACACCACCAACCAGACAGGCCTTGGAGCTGCCCTATGACTCTGCAGCCACTCCAGCCACAATCCTGCTGCCACAGCTGCAAAACTGTGGACCCTGGGACCTCCACCTACAAAGCAGTGAGGGTAACCTCCCCCTCCCCAGTTGACAGAGCTCTTATCCACATCAGTGCAGTAACAGCGTGCTGGCAACAATGCCTTTATGGTGCGCCCACTTGTGACATGATTATGGTGTGCCCGTATTGGTGCATTTATAGCCAACCTACATCAGTGCATTTACGGAGCACCCACGTCAGCGCATTTCTGGTGGTCTACTCCCTAGGCAGTGCCTGGGAGCCACTGGGAGCCCTCAACGGTGTGATTTTGTAACTCTGTGCACCAGAGGCACACATCTCCAGAATGTAGGCTCCCTGAAACACATCACCCTGACACATGGGTCCTTGGTGGCACTGTGAGTCCCCACTGGGCACACATGATCTCAATGAAGAGTGCAAAAGAGCAAAAATAGGGACACACCACTCCACAGCTGCGACTTCTAGACACCAAAGGTGTGTTGCTTAAGCTTGCAGATCTACCTCAAGAGAACCCACTTAGCTCAACTAGGAAACTAAAATACATTAACAAGCACAGGAGAACTGAGAGAATACACCAGTAGCACCATCCTCAAAAAAATCTGGGTAGGAAAGCAATTGGATCTACAATTAAAACATTACAGGAAAACATGGGAAGGCAAAAAAGCAATCCCCAAAGGAAAGAAAAAGAGGAATCACCAGAAAGGGAGTTAAATGAAATTGAAGCCAGCAGCTTATCAGAAAAAGAATCTAGAGCAATGCTTTTAGGGATGTTTAAACGAATGGATGACAAATACACACAACTCAATGAGAACTATAAGGAGCTGAATGAGAATGTCACCAACATGAAAGGAAACTAAGAGGAGATGAAGAAGGACATAGCTGCAATAAGGAACACAATGGAAGGCATAAAGAGTAGTCTAGAAGAGGCTGAGGACTGCATCAGCGAATTAGAAGACAAGGTAGGAAAAAACACACAAACACAGCAGCAACTGAAAAAAATACATTAAAAAAAAGGAGAGAGCCAAATGGAGCTTTGGGACAACTCAAAACAAAACAACATTTGATTAATAGGGATCCCAGAAGGAGAGGACTAGAAGCAAGGAATAGAAAACCTATTTGAAGAAATAATGACAGAAAACTTCCCTGATATTGGCAAGAAACAAAATATGCAAGTCCAAGAAGTATACAGAGTCCCAAACAAGCTGAACCCCAAAAGATAGACACCAAGACACATCATAATTAAATTGGTGAACACTAACAACAAAGTAAGAATCTTAAAGGCTACCAGAGAGAGACAGAAAGTTAACCACAAGGGTTCTCCTATTAGAATATCAACAGATTTCTCAACAGAAACACACCAGGCCAGAAGAAAATGGAATGCAATATATAAAGTAATGCAAAGCAAGGGTCTGAAACCAAGAATACTATACCCAGCAAGGCTATCATTCAAAATTGAAGGTGGAATCAGAAGCTTCACAGACAAAAAAAGGGGGGAGGGGGATAAAAGAGTTTATCAGTACCAAGCCAACAATGCAAGAAATGCTAAAGGGACTGCTATAAAAAGAAGAAAGAGAAAGGCAAGAAGAAACAGAAACACTAAGGAAAAATATGACAACAAACATGAACTTGTCAATAATATCATTAAACTTACATGTGTTAAATGCACCAATCAAAAGACATAGGGTAGCTAAATGGATAAGAAAACATGACCCATATATTTGTTGTCTACAAGAGACCCACCTCAGAGCAAAGGACTCACACAGACTGAGAGTGAAGGGATGGAAAACGATTTTTCATGCAAATAGAAATGAGAAAAAAGCTGGGGGTGGAGGTACTTATATCTGATAAAATAGACCTCAAAGTAAAGGCTATAACCAGAGATAAGAAAGGCCATTACATAATACTAAAATGAGCAATTCAACAAGAAGATATAACACTGGTAAACATATATGCAACCAATAAAGGAGCACCTAAATACATTAAAAAAACCTCCTGTAAGATATCTAGAGAGAGATCGACAACAATACAATCATAGTAGATTACTTTAATACACCACTGACATCACTGGATAAATCCTCTAGACAAAAAATCAGCAAAGAAACATCAATTCTAAACAACTCACTACATCAGATGGACCTAATTGACAACTTCAGAGCATATCACCCCAAAGCCAAGGAATATATGTTCTTCTCAAGTGCACCCAGGACAAAATAGACCACATATTGGATCAAAAGAAAAGTCTCCCCAAATTCAAAAATATTGAAATCATATAAAAATTTTTCCCAGATCACAATAGCATAAGATTAAAAATAAACTATAATAAAAACATTCCAAAAAAATTCAAACACTTGAAAGTTGATTATCATGTGACTAAACAATGATTGGTTTATAAATGTGATCAAAGAAGAAATTAAAAATATCCAGGAGACTAATTACAATAAAATCACAACAATGCAAATGCTATGGGACATAATGAAAGCAGTGTTGAGAGGGTAGTTTATAACTCTATAGGCCTACCTAAAAAAAAAAAAAAAAACACAAGAAAAAACAGTAATGAATCACCTAACTCAGCAACTCAAAGAATTAAAAGGAAAGCAAAAAGAAAAGCCCACGGTGAGCAGAAGAAAGGAAATTATAAAGATTAGAGCAGAAATGAATGACATAGAGACCAAAACAAACAATACAACAGATCAACAAACCAAGAGCTGATTCTTTGAAAGAATAAACAAGATTGAAGAACCTTTAGCCAGGCTCACCAAGAAGCAAAGAGAGAGGACCCAAATGAATAAAATCAGAAATGAGAGAGGCGAAATAACTACAGACCCCACAGAAATACAAGGGATTGTTAAAAATATTATGAACAACTCTATTCTAACAAATTACACAACCTAGAGGAAACAGACACATTTCTAGAAAAACACAACCTTCAAAACTCACTCAGGGCAATTCTAAAAATCTAAATACGCTGATAACTATGGAAGAAATTGAAGCAGTCATCAAAAAGCTTCCAGCAAACAAAAGCCCAGGGCCAGGCGGCTTCAGAGGGCAATTGTACCAAACATTCATTGAAGAACTAAAACCTATCCTCCTCAGACTATTCCAGAAAATTCAAGAGGAAAGAACACTTCCAAACCTCTTCTATGAAGCCAGCATCAACTTAATACCAAAGATAAAGATAAAAGAATGAAAGAGAATTACAGGAAAATATCCCTCATGAACATAGATGCCAAAATCCTCAAGAAAATTCTAGCAAACCAAATCCAGCAGTACATAAGAAAGATCATACACCATGACTAAGTAGTATTTATTCCAGGTATGCAAGGATGGTACAATATCAGCAAATCAATAAATGTGATATATCACATAAACAAATTGAGAGATAAAAATCACATAGTCATATCAATTGATGCAGAATAAGCATTTGACAAAATCCAACACCATTTCTTGATAAACAGTCTCAGCAAGGTGGGAATAGAGAATCAACCACAACATAATAAAAGCCATATATGAGAAACCCACAGCCAAACCATACTCAATGGGAAAGAACTAAAACCATTTTCCCTAAAAACAGAAACAAGACAGGATTGTCCATTCTCACCAGTCCTATTAAACATAGTGCTGGAAGGGCTAGTCATTGCTATCAGAGAATAAAAAGAATTAAAAAGGCATCCAAATTGAAAAAGAAGAAATAAAACCATCATTATTTGAAAATAGCATGATACTTTAGATAGAAAATCCTAAAGACTCCATCCAAAAATTATAAGAATTGATAAATGAATTCAGCAATGTAGAAGGATACAAAGTTAACACAAGGAAATCTATGACATTTCTATATACCAATAATGAACTTACAGAAAGGAACTAAAAAAGCAATCCCATTTACCATCACACCAAAAAATTAAGATATCTAGGGATAAACTTAAGGAGGTGAAAGTCCTATATTTAGAAAACTACAGGACACAGAAAAAAGAGATAGAGGAAGACATAAACAGATGAAAGAACATGCCATGTTCATAGATTTGTAAAATGAACATCATCAAAGTGCCCATTCTACCCAAAGCAATGTATAAATTCATTGAAATCCCCATCAAATTACCAAAGGCATACTTCACAGATCTAGAATGAACTTTCCAAAAATTCATCTGGAATAAAAATACCGCGAATAGCTGCAGCAATCCTGAAAAAGAAGAACAAAGTAGGTGTGATCTCAATACCAGATTTCAGGCTGAATTATAAAGCCACTGTTTTCAAAACTTTTTGGTATTGGCACAAGAACAGACACATAGATCACGGGAATAGAATAGAGAACCCAGAAATCGACCCAAACCACAAAGCCCAATTAATATTTGACAAAGTATGCATGAACATACCGCAGAATCAAGACAGTTTCTTCAACAGTGTTGGGAAAATTGGACAGATACATGCAGAAAAATGAAACTAAATCATCAACTTACACCATCCAAAAAAAATAAACTCAAAATGGATAAAGGATTTAAACATAAGATGGGACAACATAAAAATATGAGAGGAATCCAAAGGCAGCAAAATCTCTGACATATGCTGAAGGAACTTCTTCACTGATACTGCTCCTGGGGCAATGAAAACTAAAGAAAAAATAAACAAATGGAACTACATCAAAATAAAAAGCTTTTGCACAGCAAAGGAAACCATTAACGAACAACAAGAAAGCCCACTGCATGGGACAACATATTTGCCAATGATACTAATGATAAGGGTTTAATCTTCATCATTTACAGGGAACTCATACAACTTTACAAAAAGAAGATAAACAATCCAATTAAAAAATGGGCAATTGATCTAAATAGGCACTTCTCAAAAGAAGACAGAAGGAAGGCCAAGAGACATATGAAAACCTGCTCAAAGTCACTAATCATCAAAGAGATGCAAAACAAAACAACAATGAGTTACCATCTCACACCAGTCAGAATGACTATCATCAACAAATCAACAAACAAGTGTTAGCCAGGATACAGAGAAAAAGGATCTCTTTTGCACTGTTGGTGGGAATGCAGACTGGTGCATCCACTGTGGAGAACAGTATGGAGTTTCTTCAAAATATTAAAACTGGAACTTCCATTTCACTCAGTGATCCCACTTCTAGGAATATATCTCAAGAAACTAGAAACATCAATCAGAAAGGATATATGCACCCCCATATTCATAGATACACAATTCACTATAGCTAAGATTTAGAAACAGACTAAGTGCCCATCACCAGATGAATGGATTAAAAAACTGTGGTGTATAGTATACACAATGGAATACTACGCTATTGTAAAAAAGAAGGAGCTCCTACCATTTGCAACAACATGGATGGAGATGGGAAGCATTATGCTTAATGAAATAAGCCAGGCAGAGAAAGATAAATATCACATGATCTCACTCATTTGTGGAATATAATGATGAACAAGAACAGATTCAGAGACTGAGAAATGTCTATCAAAATATCAAACCTCAGGGAAGGTGGGGGTCGGTGGGAGTAAAGGGAAGAGATCATCAAAGGGACTTGTGTCCATGCATATGGGCCTAATTATTGGGCTCAGACAATGGTGGGTTGGGCCTTAGGGAGCTGGTAGGGGTTTATAGGAGAATAAGGAAACATGTAAAAAATAAAAATTAAAAAAATTATTATAATAAAATATTACATCTAATCCATACAGTGGTCATCATAACCTTAAGAGAAATTGTTTCATGTGACAAAGATTTTTAAATGAAACTCTGTAGCATGAAAATCATTTTGTAAAGAAATAAAGAGAAATTTCCTTCAAATGTCCTAAGGATTGTAATTGAAATTCAATATATTTAGCCTCTTAAGCTAAGATAAGTAATCTGTGTTTTTGCCTCCTTGAAAAAGTTTATATAAAGTTACAAAAAGAAATTGACAGCCAGTTTGAAATTGAATTCCCATGGCCTAGAACAAAGAATATCCTTGCATGATATTATTCTACAATGTCTGTATAATTCTTCATATTTCATAACAGTATATTGTACAATTATCCTAAACAAATTTACCATCTAACTCTTTGAATGTTTGGAAACAATTTAAAAAAGGACACAAAAGGATTTAATCCCTTTTCAGAAGGAATTAAGACACTGGGAAGGTACTTGGGCATTCTATACTGGCCCCTTTACTTTTTTTGCCAAGAGGGACCCTCTTCTCACAACCCAATGGCCCTCAGCTGTAGCCTGAGCTCTCTATTCATGCTGAGGTTGAAGCCTCTATGTAGCTGGTATAATGGATCTGTCTCTCACCAAATGGTGTGAGCTGGGCTCTCCCTGAAGAAGGAACCTTAATTCCCTGAGAGATGTTATCAGTGCCGGGGCCCCACCAGCAGGCGAGGGGATCCCAAGGCAGGTGTTGGGCATGGAGGCCACGTGAGTATAGGCTACCAAGGAGACAGAACTGAACTTCACAACACCCTGCTTGGCCCAGGAGAATGACTGATTAGCCAGGGAAGGAACAACCTAACACAGGCACAGTCGCAGAGGGGCCATCAGGAGGAAACTTGGAGGTCAACAGAGGTGGGGCACATATCCTCAACCCCTCCAACCTTGCAGGGGCCTGAACCCTTATCCCTTTGAGGGAGGTCTCCGGCCTCCATGGCTGCTTTGCTTCCCAGGCTCAGCACAAATCGGTACCCAGTAAACAGACAGAGACTGGGCCCAGGTCAGATCGGGACCCAGGTAACAGACAGAAACTTGGCTGACAGCAGCTGCCTTATATCTGAATTCTGCCTAGCACCAGGAATGCTCAGTGCCTGCTCAGGAATGAAAATAATCCTTTCCACTAATATTTACAGGGCAATCTAAGATTGTTGGTAGAGTATTAAATTTGACAGTAAAAGAGTAATCAAGTTTCCAGATTAATTTCAATTGGCTAATTGAAATAAGTGAATATCCAAGAAAATTTAATTGTACTGGAAAAAAGCTGTTTCTAAAGAATTAACTAAAATTTCTATTGGTAATTCATCTCATGGTAAAATTGCTTAACATGCAATGAACATAAAGTAGGCATATTTGTGTGCAACAAATTAAAATTCAGTTATCAAGATTGCCATAAGGATAGATACAGAGGTAGTAAAGCATCAGACTGTGAAATTACAGCAGGAAGATTAATGTTAGGTGAGGTAGATAAGAGATCAATCAAAGGACTTGTATGCATGCATATAAACATAACCAATGAACATTGACAAGGGGGGTTGGGGTATGACGGGGAGGGAGGGGGGCAATGGGGAGATATGTATAAAAAATTAATAAAAAAGATTAAAATAAAAAAAAAAAAAACAAAAAGGATTCTTATCTTCTTATTTCCAAAGCAGCAATATTGCATTTACTTTGCTTAGTCTCTATCTAGAAAGCAAAGAGCACTATTATGAGTTAGGATATTGAAAAAAAAAAACTAAAACCATGAGTTTTATTTTGGGTAAAGTTTGTGATATATGCCTTTATTGCCCTTTCTACAATGTTTATTTTAATTTAAAGGCAGTAATATTTAACTCATGTTAGTCTAAAAAGAAACAGTATTAAAACCTTAATTTCAATTATAAAAAAAATACAAAAGTCTCCATTAATCAAAAAAAGGGGGATAGTAGGATAATATCATGTAAGAAAAATATTTGGTAAGTAAATTACATCTAGAAATGTTTTACTTTAGAAAATTAATTTTCGCCGAAACTGGTTTTACTCAGTGGATAGAGCATCGGCCTGAGGACTGAAAGGTCTCAGGTTCAATTCCAGTGAAGTGCATGTACCTTGGTTGTGGGCACATCCCCAGTAGGAGGTATGTAGGAGGCAGCTGATTCATATTTCTCTCTCATCAATGTTTCTAACTCTCCATCCTTCTTCCTTCCTCTATGTAAAAAAATCAATAAAAATATTTTAAAAAAGAAAATGAATTTTCATTTGTAATGCTAACAGCAAGACACCCATGAAAAATACACATGGTGTCAAAATAAGCCTAAGGAAAATATTTTGGGCAAAAATAGAAAGGACCCCAAGTCAATTTTATAGAAAAGATTCCTCTATTAAATTTTGGTCGATAATATGTTTATATACTTTTAAATAACAGCTCCAAGACCAAGTGGACTCCTGCGACAGAGAGGAATTGACATGTCTGCTCCAACCATGAAGACAAGAGGAGAAACAGTCCAGAGATGGAAGACTTTGATGACCACTTGCCATGTGAGCAGTCTGCAGCTGTGCATCGCTACAGGTTGCCTAGGACCAAACCAGAGAGGGTCAAATCTGCATTGCCACCATTTGTCCACTATTCAGATACCATTGCAGACATGTACACATAAGGAACTGTTTGACATTGAAGCTGGGACTCATATCTATTGGACATTGAAATTGGGACTCAAACATTTTTTGTTCTTATAAGTATATTTCTAGCCTGCATAGGCAAGATGTTTTTAAAGAAAAGAATTGGGCTGGGGAGAGGGACAAACAGATACAGAGGAAAAGAAGCAATGAACAGACTGTCATACTATAGCGGGAAAGCAGAGGAGGTTGGGGGGGGTGCTGTAAGAGATCAACCAAAGGACTTGTATGCATGTATATAAGCATAACTAATGCATACCAGACACTGGGGATGGGGGGACAGGTGAGGGCATGTGCTGGGGGGTACAGAAGGCCGGGGGGAGGTCAATAGGGGAAAAAATGAGACATATGTACATACTACTATTTGTAATAATTTAAACAATAAAAAATTTAAAAAAAACTACTCGTAGGTTCAACTATCTTTTCTATTGTTTTTTTTTCTAGTTACTATTTTATTTATTTTTGGGTTCTTACCCTTATTTTTTCTTTCCTTTCACTAATTGTAGGTTTAGTTTTTTCTTTTTATAGTTCTTTTAAGTGAGCAAAAGTAAGGATGATTATGGGGTCTGTATTTGTAATGCAAAGAGGTTTAGTTTTGCTGATGCATGGGATAAGTATGCAAGAAATAAAAGCTAATTCTATATAGCAACCCATTTAATAGTTGTGCCTGCTTGCACGGCAAGGTGTCCTTGAGGAATCATTGCAATGCCTCAGTGCCTAGTGACAGAATAAATGTCTAATAATAATGCTGTGCTATAGAAACTACTCAGACAACTATAGTAACGACCATGATGTAATGGGGTACTTTCAGATACCTTGGGGTTTTTGGTGACCTTGCTAAAGGGTGTTAAAGTATCAAAGAGGAAAAACTATAGGCCCACAAAAAGTGAGGGTTAAGGACAGCAGGTATTTATCAACTGGTATGGAAGTATTTCAGCATTTGATGTGTATGTGATAGGATGTATAGTGTAGTGAAAGTACATGGAGTCCAAACAATGAAGTCAATTAACTTAAGCTTCTAAGACTTAGAATCTAAGGGCACATAGTAGGTTGGAAGACAGTAGAGAGTAAATATCTGAGAGCAAATGGAAAATGACCAGCAGAACTGAGGTACAATCTTTTTACATCCTTGGAATCCTGGTCTGTTTGATATGAGATGGAGGAATAAATAGGGAAGCTTTTTATGGGATGTTTTAAGAACTAAGGCTGCAAGTAATGTGTACCTCTTCCACACACATTCTTTTGTCCAAATTTCAGTCATACAACTACAACTAACTGCAAAGGAATCAGGAAATATAGAACAGTTCTATGATCAAAAGGTCATGTGGATAGGTCGTGTAAAATCTCTGTCATAATGCCATACTCAACACATTAGATATTTCATCTAATATGTTTTTATTGACAGTAGTAGAGGCCTGGTGTGTGAACCAGTGGGGTTCCTCGGCCTTGTCTGTGTGATCAGGCTGAAACCAGCTCTCTGACATCCCCTATGGAGTCCCAGATTGCAAGAGGGCACAGGCCAGGCCAAGGGACCCCACTGATGCATGATCAGGGCTGGTGAGGGATGCAGGAATTTGGTCAGCCAGGGAGGGATTGTGGGAGGACTTCAGGGTGTGTCTGGCCCCTCTAGCTCAGTCCCCATAAGCCAGACCCCAGCAGCATGCTATTCTATTGGTCAGAGCGTCTTCCCTCTGGTAGTCATTGCATGTCATAGTGACCAGTTGACTCTCTGCTGCCTGGTGGTCAGTGCACATCATAGTGAGCAGTTGAAAGGCCTTAAATATCATTAGCATATTATGCTTTGATTTGTTGAATGGATGACCGGACACTTATCATATTAAGCTTTTATTATATAGGACTAGAGGTCTGGTGCACAAAATTAATGCACAGCACGGGGGTCCCCTCAACTCAGCTTGCACTCTCTATAATCTGGGACCCCTCAGGACCCCTGGCTCCTAACCACTCACCTGCCTTCCAGCCTGATCCCTCTAACTGTTCTCCCCTGCTGGCCTGATTCCCCTAACTGCTCTCCCCTGCCTGCATGATCGCCTGTAACCTCCTCTGCCTTGTCCCTGCCAATATGTCTTTGTCGGGAAGGATGTCCAGAAGGACATCTGGAAAATCACCTGGAAGATGTTCAGTCTAATTAGCATATTACCCTTTTATTAGTATAGATGCCACCTTGTCTTAAAAATGCAGGTTGTTTCCACGTTTTCCTTTCATAGAAAGGGAGCCTGCAGTAACATTTGGGTTCTGACCAGGGCTTATGTGCTTGTGCTTTATCTCAGCAGATGTGATTCCTAGTAGAAGACTCTTGGATGTACCTTGAACATTTCTGTCAAATTTGCCAAATTATCCTCTAAAAATGTTGAATCACTTTAAACTCCCACCAGCAACCATGTGTGTGACCTCCATCTCACTTTGATGTCAATATCATTGATTTCTCCCTAGAAGTTTCCCTCCCATCAGCTGGGATTGCTTGGTACCTGAGCCAACTGCATTGTTCAGCTGGGGCCTTGATTTCCTGAGATAGAATCATGAAGGAGGAAAAATAGTTTTCCTCTACCTTTCAGAGTTCTTAGAGGAGGCCCTTGTGATAAAAGACAAATCACCAAGAGAAAAACAAAAGTTCATTAACACGTGTACCTCATGTATATGTGGGAGATCCCAGAGAAAAATGAGTACCTCCTCAAGGTGGCTTAGAATGCAGATTTAAATACCTTCTTCCTAGGGAGAGGGGATGGGAGATATAGGCCTCTTAGAAGAGAGTAAATTATATTTAGGAAAGGTGAATGGAGGTGGGAGAAAATAGTTTGTAACAAAGTTTGGGTGTGATGTCAACTTCTATTCTCATGTCCTGTTACAGGAGTCAGGCTTCTCTTCCTGATGACACTTCTTCCGTGAAGGGGATTTATGATATTTGAGCTCCTTTGGTAGGGTCCAATTTTAGGCAGATCAGGAGACTTCACTGAAAGCCTCTGCATGCATTTGCTGTTTTTCAAGCATCTGCAGATCATAACAACACAGCCTATGTTGGTTTGGCATGTTTTCTGACCTTCAGAATAAACCCAACAAAAGCTTGTTTCCTCTCCTAGATGATTTGCCACAGTAGTGTTATTCCCTGGAGATGGTATTCTGACCAGAACTTCCTGGGAGTGGTCATAAGATACCCTGTGCTTGTAGAAAGGTGTGGGCCACATCACTAAATAAACCAGGGGCAGTTGTCTCATCTTGTGGAAAGGGAGATAGTTATGATATTTTATCTTCCTTTCCACAGGTTTCTTGTGAGTTTGTGTCTCCACTGCCTTCTCCCCTTGCCCAGCCCCAGCACCATGGTGGCAGGCCTTGGGGCTTCTGGGTGACAGACTCCCTGCGGGTTTATGTCTGTATCTGGCCCTAATGCCGCCATCATGGGGCTTGGGGTTGTGGGGTGCCGGCCTCCTTGGGGGTTTGTTTTGGGATCCAGCCCCCCACAGCCCCAGTGCTGCCATGGCAGGGCTTGGGGCTGTGGGGTGCTGGCCTCCCTGCAGGTTTGTGTCCCCATCTTCCCCCCCCCCCACACACACAGCCCAGCTCCACCATAGTGGGGCTTGGAGCTGCTGGGTGGCACTGCCTGGCTGCTATTGGCATGGTCATCTTTGTTGGGTAATTTGCATACTCACTCCTATTGGCTGGTAGCATAACAGAGTGATGGTTAATTTGCATTTTACCCATTTATTAGATAGAATTACAGATGTCTCACATTTTTTATCCTTTGCCTCAAATTAAGTACACTCAACACCACAGATCATCATCACATTATTGTCTGTGCCCATGGGTTATGCATATATACACATATAATCTGAGATCTGTCAGTCTGTTCCATGCTTCAATGTCTCTTTATTTTGTTTGTCAGTTTATTTTGTTCATTAGATTCCACATGTAATTGAAATAATGTGATATTTGACTTTCTCTGACTGGCTTATTTCACTTAGCATAACAATCTCCAGGTCCATCCATGCTCTCTCAAAGAGTAAGATACCCTACTTTTTAAATCATTACAGTATTCCATGATGTAAATGTAAATTGCTTTTTATCCACTCATCTCCTAATGGGCAGTTCGGGAATTTTCATATATTAGTTATTATAAATAACACTGCTATGAATATAAAACTACATATATTGTTTCTGATTTGTGTTTTGGCATTCTTTTTTTAAAATATATTTTATTGATTTTCTACAGAGAGGAAGGGAGAGGGATAGAAAGTGAGAAACATCGATGAGAGAGAGAGAGACATCGATCAGCGCCTCCTGCACACCCCACACTGGAGATGTGCCCACAAGCAAGGTACATGCCCCTGACCGGAATTGAACCTGGGACCTTTCAGTCCGCAGGCTGACGCTCTATCCACTGAGCCAAACCGGTCTCTGCTGTTTTGGCATTCTTAGAAGTGGGAGCACTAGGTCAAAGGGCAATTCCATTTTAATTTTTTGAGGAAACACCATATTCTTTCCACAGAGGCTGCAACTGTTTGGATTCCCAACTCTAGTGTACTGTGATCCCTTTTCTACACATCTTCACAGGCATTTATTTTTGTTGGCTTATTAATGGTAGCCATTATGGCATGTGTTATGTAATACCACGTTGTAACTTTAATTTATATCTCTCTGGTGATTAGTGGCATTGACTATTTTTTTCATGTTTCTTTATTTTATTTTATTTTTTAATTAATTTTTTATACATATCTCCCCATTGCCCCCCTCCCTCCCAGGCATACCCCAACCCCCCAGTGTCTATGTTCATTGGTTATGCTTATATGCATGCATACAAGTACTTTGATTGATCTCTTATCTACCTCACCTAACTTTAATCTTCCTGCTATAATTTCACAGTCTGTTTGAAGCTTTACTGCCTCTGTATCTATCTTTTGTTCGTCAGTTTATAATGTTCTTTATTATCCACAAATGAGTGAGATCATGTGATGCTTCTCCTTCATTGACTGGCTTATTTCACTAAGCATAAGGCTCTCCAGTTCCAACCAGGTTGCTGCAAATGGTAAGAATTCCTTCTTTTTAATGGCAGCATAGAATTCCATTGTGAAGATGTACCACAGTTTTCTGATCCACTCATCTGCTGACGGGCACCTAGGCTGTTTCCAAATTGTAGCTATTGTAGATTGTGCTGCTATGAAAATAGGGGTGCATAAATCCTTTCTGATTGGTGTTTGTAATTTCTTAGGATAAATTCCTAAGAGTGGGATTGCTGGGTCAAATGGGAGATCCATTTTTAGGTTTTTGAGGAAACTCCATACTGTTCTCCACAGTTGCTGCACCAGTCTGCATTCCCACCAACAGTGCACAAGGGTTCCTTTTTCTCCCCATCCTCGCCAACACTTGTTCTTTGTTGATTTGTTGATGATTGCCATTCTGACAGGTGTAAGATGGTATCGCATTGTCGTTTTGATTTGCATCTCTCGGATGATTAATGACTTTGAACATGTTTTCATGTGTCTCTTGGCCTTCCTTCTGTCGTCTTTTGAAAAGGTTCTATTTAGGTCCGTTGCCCATTTTTTTTATTGGATCGTTTATCTTCCTTTTATTAAGTTGTATAAGTTTGCTGTAGATTTTGGAGATTAAACCTTTATCAGTGATAACATTTGCAAATATGTTCTCCCATCCAGTGATCTTTCTTGTATTGTTGATGGTTTCTTTTGCTGTGCAAAAGCTTTTTATTTTGATGTAGTCCCATTTGTTTATATTTTCTTTAGCTTCCATTGCCTTTGGAGCAGTATCAGTGAAGAAGTTCTTTTAGCATATGTCGGAGATTTTGCTGCCTGTGGATTCCTCTAGTATTTTTATGGTTTCCCTTCTAATGTTTAAGTCCTGTATCCATTTTGAGTTTATTTTTGTGTTTGGTGTAAGTTGGTGGTCCAGTTTCATTTTTTTTTGCATGTATCCAATTTTCCCAACACCATTTATTGAAGGGGCTATCTTGGCTCCATTGAATGTTCATACATCCTTTGTCAAATATTATTTGAGCATAGTAGTTTGGGTGGATATCTGGGTTCTCTATTCTATTCCATTGGTCTATATGTCTGTTCTTGTGCCAGTACCAGGCTGTTTTGAGAACAGTTGCTTTATAGTATAGCTTGAAATCTGGTATTGAGATCCCACCTACTTTATTCTTCTTTCTCAGAATTACTGTATCTATTCGTGGTCTTTTTTTTTTGTTCCAGATGAATCTATGAAGAATTGTTTCTAGGTCTGTGAAATATGTCGTTGGTATTTTAATGGGTAGTGCATTGAATCTGTAGATTGCTTTGGGTAGTATGGACATTTTAATGATGTTGATTCTCCCAATCCATGAGCATGGTATGCTCTTCCATCTGTTAACATCTTCCTCTATCTCTTTTTTCAGTGTCCTGTAGTTTTCTGCATATAGGTCTTTTACCTCTTTAGTTAGGTTTATTCCTAGGTATCTTAATTTTTTTGGTGCGATGGTAAATGGGATTGCTTTTGAAATTGTTGTGCAAGGCAGCAGTGTAGGTGTTTACCTATGCCGCCATCTTGGATTCTCTCCCAACACCCTTTCTTGATAAACACTCTAAGCAAGGTGGGAATAGAAGGATCATGCCTCAACATAATAAAAGCCATATATGACAAACCCACAGCCAACGTCATACTCAGTAGGCAAAAACTAAAACCATTTCCCCTAAGAACAGGAACAAGACAGGGATGTCCACTCTCTCCACTCCTATTCAACATAGTGCTAAAAGTAGTAGCCATTGCTATCAGACAAGAAGTGAAATAAAAGAATACAAATAGGAAAATAAGGAGTAAACCTGTCCTCATTTGCAGAGGACATGATACTGTATATGGAAAACCCTAAAGACTCCATCAAAAAATTAATAGATGTGATAAATGATTTCAGTAATATAGCAGGATACAAAATTAACACCAAGAAATCTATGGCATTTCTATATATCAATAATGAACTTACAGAAAGAGAGACTAAAAAAATAATACCATTTATCATTGCTCCAAAAAAATTAAAATACCTAGGAATAAACTTAACTAAGGAGGTAATATACCTATATGCAGAAAACTACATGACACTGGAAAAAGAGATAGAGGAAGACATAAACAGATGAAAGAACATATCATGTTCATGGATTTGGAGAACAAATATCATCAAATTGTCCATTATACCCAAAGCATTCTATAAATTCAATGCAATCCCCATGAAAATACCAAAGGGATACTTCACTGGCCTAGAATGAACTTTCCAAAAAATCATCTTGAATAAAAAAAGGACCCCAAATAGCTGCAGCAATCCTGAGAAAGAAGAGCAATGTAGTTGGGATCTCAATACCAGATTTCAAGCTGTATTACAAAGCCACTGTTCTCAAAACTGCCTGGTACTGGCGCAAGAACAGACATATAGATCAATGGAATAGGATAGAGAAACCAGAAATCGACCCAAACCACTATGCTCAATTGATATTTGACAAAGGAGGCATGAACATACCATGGAGTCAAGACAGTCCTGCAACAAATGGTGTTCGGATAATTGGACAGATACATGCAAAAAAATGAAACTAGAACACCAACTTACACTATACACAAAAATAAACTCAAAATGGATAAAGCACTTAAACATAAGATGGGAAACCATAAAAATATTAGAGGAATACACTGGCAGCAAAATCTCTGACATATGCCCAAGGAACTTCTTCAATGATACAGCTTCTCAGGCAATGGGAATTAAAGAAAAAATAAACAAATGGGACTACTTCAAATTAAAAAGCTTCTGCACAGCAAAAGAAACCATCAACAAAACAACAAGAAAGCACACTGCATGGGACAATATATTTGCTAATGATATCAATGATAAGGGTTTAATAACCAACATTTACAGATAAATCATACAAATTCACAAAAAGAAGATAAACAATCCAATAAAGAAATGGGCAACTGATCTAAATAGGCACTTCTCAAAGGAAGACAGAAGGAAGGCCAAGAGATATATGAAAACCTGTTCAAAGTCACTAATCATCAGAGAGATGCAAATCAAAACATCATTGCGGTACTATTTTACACCTGTCAGAATGGCTATCATCAACAAAACAAAAACAACAAGTGTTGGAGAGGATGCAGAGGAAAGGAACCCTAGTACACTGCTGGTGGGAATACAGACTGCTACAGCCACTGTGGCGAACAGTATGGAGTTTCTCCCCAAAATTAAAATTGAACTACCATTTGACCCAGTGATCCCACTTCTAGGAATATATCCCAAGAAACTAAAAACTCCAATCAGAAAGGATATATGCACCCCTGTGTTCATAGCAGCACAATTTACCATAGCTAAGATTGGAAGCAGCCTAAGTGCCCATCAGCAGATGAATGGATTAAAAAAACTGGTATACTATGTTGCGGTAAAAAAAGAGCTTCTTCCGTTTGCAACAACATAGATAGAGATGGAAAGCATTATGCTTAGTGAAATAAGCCAGGCAGAGAAAGATAAATATCACATGATCTCACTCCTCTGTGAAATATAATGAATTACATTGACTGATGATAGAGATCAGATTCAGAGAAGGAGAAATGTCGATCAAAACATAAAACCTCGAAGAAGGTAGGGGTGGGTGGGAATAAGGGGAGAGATCAACAGAGGGACTTTCGTACATGCATATGAGCATAATCATTGGACACAGACAATGTGGGGTGGGGGATGAGAGGGGGGTAATGGGAGAATGAGGGCACAAGTAAAAAAATTAAATTAAATATATATATATATATATATATAATAAAACATTAAATCTAATCCATACAGTGGTCACCATAACCTTAAGAGAAATTATTTCATGTGACAAAGATTTTTAAATGAAACTCTGTGGCATGAAAATCATTTTGGAAAGAAATAAAGAGAAGTTTCCTTCAAATGTCCTAAGGATTGTAACTGAAATTCAATATATTTAGCCTCTTGAGCTAAGGTAAGTAATCTGTGTTTTTGCCTCCCTGAAAAAGTTTATATAAAATTCCAAAAAGAAATTGAAAGCCAGTTTGAAATTGAATTGCCATCGACTAGAGCACAGAATATCTTTATATGATATTATTCTACAATGTCATATAATGTTTATATTTCACAACAGCATATTGTACAATTTTCCCAAACAAAATTACAAAGTAATTATTTCAATGTTTAGCAGCAATTTAAAAACAAAAGATACATGAAAGGATTTAATCCCTTTCAGAAGAAATTAAGGCACTGGGAAGGCACTTGAGCATTCTATACTGGCCCCTCTTGTCTCTTTTGCCAAGAGGGACCCTCTTTTCACAATCCAAAGGCCCTCAGCTGTAGCCTGAGCTCTCTATTCATGCTGAGGTTGAAGCCTGGAGGTGGCTGGTAAAATGGATCTGTCTCTTGCCAAATGGTGTGAGCTGGGCCTTTCCTGGAGAAGGAACCTGAATTCCCCGAGGTAAGTGATCAGTGACAGGCCCCCACAAGTGGGCGAGGGGATCCCATGGCCGGTGCTGGGCATGGAGGCCATGGGGGCATAAGCTACCATGGAGACAGAACTGAACCTTATAACACCCTGCTTAGCCCCGGGGGATGATAGGTTATCTAGAAACAGGTAAGATTCCTCAGGGAAGGAACAACCTAAGACAGGCACAGTCGCAGAGGGGCCATCAGGAGAGAACTTGGGCGGTCAACAGAGGTGGGGCACAGGACCTCATCCTCCCCCCCTCCCCGCCTAGCAGTAGTTTAAACCCTCACCCCTTCCGAGGGAGGTCTCCTGCCCCCATGGCTACTTAGCTTCCCATACTCAGCACAGATGGGGACCCAGGTAACAGGTTGAGACTGGGCCCAGATCAGATCGGGACCCATGTAACAGACAGAAACTTGTCCACAGCAGCTGCCCTATATCTAAATTACCCTAGCACCAGGAATGCTCAGTGCCAACTCAAGAATGCAAATAAACCTTTCCAGTAATATTTACAGGGTAATCTAAGATTTTTGGTAGAGTATTAAATTTGACAGTAAAAGAGTAATTAAGCTTTCAGATTAATTTAAATTGGCGAATTGAAATAAGTGAACATCCAAGAAAATTTAAGTGTACTGGACAAAAACTGTTTCTAAAGTATTAACTAAAATTTCTATTGGTAGTTTATCTTATGGTAAAATTGCTTAACATGCAATGAACATAAAGCAGACATATTTGTGTGCAAAAAAAATAAAATTTAAAGTTATCAAGATTGCATTAAAATTTAACAAAATTCTTCATTAATCAAAAAAGGGGGATAGTAGGATAATATTATGTAAGGAAAAATATGCAGTAGTAAATTACATCCAGAAAATTTTTACTTTAGAAAATTAATTTTATTTCGTAATACTATCAGAAAGACACCCATGGAAAATACAGATGATGTCAAAATAAGCTAAAGGGAAAGGGGGTAGGCAAAAATAAAAAGGACACTAAGTCAATTTTATAGAAAATATTCCTTTATTAACTCTTGGTCAAGAATATGTCTATATACTTTCAGAAAACAACTCCAAGACCAAGTGGACTCCTGCAACCAAGAGGAATTGACAGGTCTGCTCCAACCACAGACAGGAGGAGAAACAGTCCAGAGATGGAAAATGCTGACGACGCCTTGCCATGCTAGCAGTCAGCAGCAGTGCGTCGCTACAGGATGCCTAGGACCAAACCAGAGAGGGTCTTACCAGCATTGCCACCATTTGTCCACTATCCAGATACCATTGATGACATGTACACATAAAGAACTGTTTGACATTGAAACTGGGACCCATAACTATTGGACATTGAAATTGGGACTCAAACATTTGTTTTGTTCTTACAAGTTTATTTCTAGCCTACAAAGGCAAGATGTTTTTAAAGACAAGAATAGGGTGGGGGAACAGAAACAGAGGCAAAGAAACAATGAACAGACTGTCATGCTACAGTGGGAAGGCCAGGGAGATTGGGGGGGGGGGGCGCTGTAAGAAATTAACCAAAGGATTTGTATACACGTATGTAAGCATAGCCAATGGATACAGGACATTGGGCAGAGGGACAGGTGAGGGCATGCACTAGGCGTGCGGAAGGCCAGGGGGAGGTCAATAGGGGGAAAAGTGAGACATATGTACTAGTATTTGTAAAACTTTAAACAATAAAAATATATATTTATTAAAAAATAAAATAAATAAAATAAAATAAAATAAAACTTGCTGAGCCCAACTGGACCTATGAAATAGGAGGTCACTGCCTGACTGGTTTGGCTCAGCAGATAGAGCGTCAGCCTGCGGACTGAGGGGTCCCAGGTTCGATTCAGGTCAAGGGCAGGGGATGTGCAGGAGGCACAGCCAATCAATAATTCTCGTCATTGATGTTTCTATTTCTCTCTCCCTCTCCCTTCCTCTCTGAAATCAATAAAAATATATTAAAATGCAAAAGTTAAAGCCTCACGCACTGTATTTGACAAATCAGAAGCATAATCCAAAAGTGTGAGGTTTTTTTTAATATATTTTATTGATTTTTCACAGAGAGGAAGGGAGAGGGACAGAGAACCAGAAACATCCATGAGAGAGAAACATCCACTAGCCGCTTCCTGCGCGTCCCCCACTGGGGATGTGCCCGCAACCAAGGTACACGCCCCCGACCGGAATCGAACCTGGAACACCCCACTCCACAGGCCGACGCTCTATCCACTGAGCCAAACCGGTTTTGGCCCAAAAGTGTGAGTTTTATTTTATTCCCCTGAGTATTAGAGGGGCCAGGCCCTAAGAAATTAGGAGGCAGATTGCATAAATGGGGAGGGAACAAAGGCTTAAGGTTAATTAAGAAAACTTAGGAAACATGAATGTGGCCTGGGGGAAGGGTAAGTAAATAAAAGGAAAATATTGCTTCACAGTATGCACCCAATGAATTTCTCAGACTCAAAGGTTGGTCTTTATTGTGTTAAAGGAGGTCAATTCTATCAGTTCTCAAATCTTTTTTTTATTCTGTGGAATACTCAAGTATCCAAATAATACAAAAAACTTCAACTTTTGCTCTTTCGTCTGAAATCTTCGTGTTGACATCATATAAAACCAGAGACTCCATAAGTTTCCAGCTAGGAAAGATCAGAAGAAGCCTTTGGTGAGGGTAGTTTTGGTGCTATATCTAATTTTGCTCACTCACACAGTATCTAGCACACAATAAATGCTCTATAATTACTGGATGAATAAATCAAAGTATTACTTGTTTCTTTTAGAAGTAGCAAGTTGCCAAATAAAATATCACCATTTTTTTCAACTGTTTTGACTGGTATTACATAGCTCCAACCACCAATCTTATCTCCCTAGGAGCCAGTGACAAAAGACAGACAGATTGGCAAAGTACAGACATGAACTAGTAATGAGCAAACACACATATTAAAGGCTTTGTGCAAAACAAGGATAAATGCCTATTCCTTATTCTTCACTTTCTCTCTCTCTCTGTGCACTTTAGTAAAAGAATCTAGCATTCCATAATACAAATTTCTGGCAGCATCTTCCAAGAATCTGCATTTACAGAGATGTGCAAATTAATTTAGTAGAAATGCAGTCATTGACTCACAGGCTCACAGAATATAAGGCCTATAAGAACCTTTAGCATCCTTACAGGTCTTCTGCATTGTGTTGAACAAGAACACTGTGACCAAGAGAGAACAGGATAATTATTCAAGGTAACAGAATCAGAGAATAAGCTGGGACTTGAACCTAGGACTTCCAGGACTAATGTAAATTCTTTTCTATATCATTGCACATTGGTATGTAAACCACTGATGTGGAGAGTATCAATCCATCTCCATGCATAAAGGTAGAATCACAGAGACCTTGATTTGCTAATTTAGTATATGCAACTGTGATAACTAAATATCCTATCAAATAAAAATTCTTCCTTATTTTATGAGTTTTATATCTGTACTCTCCAATATCATACTCACTACATGTGGCTTTTGTAGCCACATTAAATATATACTAGAACTTCAAATTAATTCTATATCTGCATTGTTCAATATTGTAGTCATTAGCTACATGTGGCTTTAGCACTTGAACTATGGCTAGGGTGATTGAGGAACTAAGTTTTATATTGTATTTTATTTAGGACTGAAATTTATCAAGCAAATAACATAGATGCATATATGCATAGCCTGTAGACATAGACAATAGTGTGTTGAAGGCCTGCGATGGGGCAGGGCATAGATGGAGGTGGGCAAAAAGGAAGGTGTGGGGGGGCATCTCTAATACTGTTAACAATCTATACTAATAAAAGGCTAATATGCTAATTAGACCAGACATCTTCCAGACATCCTTCCAGACAAAGCCACAGTGGCAGGGGCCAAGGCAGAGGTGGTTAGGGGCAATCAGGCTGGCAGGGGAGAGTGGTTAGGGTTGATCAAGAAGGCAGGCATAGTGGTTAGGGGTGATTAGGCAGGCAGGCAGGTGAGCAGTTAAGAGCCAGTGGTCCCAGATTGCTAGAGGGATGTCTGATTGCTGGCAGTGAGACATCCCCAGGGGGTCCCGGATTGGGGAGGGTGCAGGCCAGGATGGAGACCCCCCTCATACACAAATTTCATATACTAGGCCTTTAGACTCTCTATATAAAAGCCTAAGTGGCCAAATGACCAAACAACTGGTTGACCGGTCATTATGATGCACACTGACCACCAGTGGGTATACACTCAATGCAGAACTTGCCCCCTAGTGATCAGTGCATTCTCACAGTGAGAGCACTGTTCAGCTGACCGACCAGTCCTGGTGGCCCACCAGCCAGCAGTCCTGCAGATCTAATCTCTGGAGAATGGGCCAGGCACCAACGGAGTGGCACCACAGGCACGATCCTAACAGCACTGCTGGCCTCCTTGGGCACCATGGCTGCTTCTTCTCCCTAGATACTCCGTAAGGAAGAAACAATATAAAAGCAGTTGCTAGGTGGCTTCTGACAACTGGCTCAAATGTCAGTGGGATGGATCCAGACCCCAGGCCAAGCAGGATGCCAGATACAGGGTTCATGGCTGGCCCAATCAGGACTGACTGGGTACAAGCCTGTGTCAGGCACAGCAGGGCCTGGATGATCAGGAGCAGCAAGCAAGATCAGCAGACAGGAGTGGCAGGTGGTGTTAGACTGCCAGTTTCGGCCTGATCCTGGCAGGCCACACGGAGTGCATGAATCCATGCAGTAGGCCTCTAGTAAAAAATAAAACATACAAGCATTGGTGCAAAATGTATTTGATTTTTCAATTCATTTAAATGTAAATAGTCATGTGTGGATAATGCCTACTACATTGGAAAACACAACTATAAAATGCAAACAAGGATCCCTGCCTTTATTTCTGCCCCATGACTGATGAAGATGGTGGGGCATCATTCTGCCAGTATAAAATGTAGAATGAACTTTGGGGTAAGACAGACCTGAGTTCAAACCTTGACTCTATTACTCACTAGCTGTCTTCCCTTAAAAAAAGTCCCTATATAACTTGACATCTTAGTAGTTTCTTCATCTGTAAATTGTGGAAAGTAGTCCCTAAATTCACAAGGTTTTGAGGTAGAACTACACATGAGATTGTTCAGCACTGGGCACAGTTTGGTACTGTGCTCAGGGTTTATGGGTTGTGTGGTGTTTTTTTTTTTCCTCTTCTGTTGCAAGACCATCAGTAATCCAGCTGCAGAAATGGCCTTGAAGAGTAAGTACTCCCCAGAGAACAAAGGGAGCTCATGACAGGTGGGGTGGGAATTAATGGTTGGAAGTAGAAACCTAGCCTGCAAAGCAAGCTTCTAACCAGGTCTCCACCATAGAAAGGCCTCGCAGCAAAGGAGAGCCAAGGTTTGGGACTAGTGAAGGACCACAGTTTAGAAGTACAGAGAGCTAGATTATGGACCTCACTAGGAGACTCAGTGTCTTCATCACTAAGATGGTATGGAAGCATGTGGTGTTGGTGGAAGGTAGTCTCTAAAACAGTGGTCACCAACTGGTGGTCTGAGGACCATTGGTGGTCTATTAGGCTGAAAAGTTGGCGATCACTGCTCTAAAATAGAAATTCTAAATATATATAAATTATTTAAAGTTCTTCTGGCCTTCTAACTAATCTAATCTGTGGCACTCAAGATTAGCAGTTTACCTGATTTACCATCAGGGCCCAGAGTGGGCCTTACATGTTTTAGATCATTTTCCTATATGCAGAATCTCCTTCCCAACCATCTTAGGACTCAGTTCTTTAGTCCGCATAAAACCCTTCCCCCATTTTATTCTTTTCCAACTATTCCTCACCTTTTCAGGCCCACCTTAAAAACACTCCTTCATAAATCCTTGTCTGATTCATAAGAAAAGTATTATTCTCTATATTTTTATTGCTAGCCGTGTGTGTGTGTGTGTGTGTGTGTGTGTGTGTGTGTGTGTAGAGAGAGAGAGAGAGATTTTGGAGAGGGAGAGAGAGAAACATCAGTGATGAGGGAATCATTGGTTGGCTGCCTCCTGCACGTACCACACTGGGGATTGAGCTTGCAACCGGGTATGTGCCCTGATCAGGAATTGAACCGTGACCTCCTGGTTCATAGGTTGATGCTCCACGGAGCTGCACTGGCTGGGCAGTTAGCCTCTTAAAAAAAAAAAAAAGAAGACAATGGGACATGGCAGGTGCACAGCACTTAGAATTAGATAAACCAGGGCTTTAGATAAGTTGTTTCACCTCCAAAAGTTTTAGTCTTCTCAATGATAAAACAAGGATGATAGTATCTATTTTCCAGGGCTTTTGTGACAATTAAATTAGAGAAAAAAAGTGTCAATGCTTTGTAATCTGTGAAGGGCAAGATACATAGAATAAATTAGCAAATGAACTTTTATTCCACTTTGTTTATATCTCTAAGGAGCAATTACTTGACTACCATTCTTTAGGGTCAGATATTGGCCTGTCTGTCTTAAGTCCTATATTTTGATTTCCTGCATTGTCCAGATGCTATTTTAGTTATGTCAATATCTTTATCCCCTAAGGTAGTGCTTGGTACAGATCAAACACAAAGTCAGCTAGCAAAAGTACATTTAACTATACAGACCTGAACCCTCAGAAACAATATTATTTTCACTTTGTAATTTAGTCCTAGAAAAATATTTTATTTCTTCACAAAAACTACTAATGCTGTTTACTTTGTCTTGGGTGTCAGGAAGCTCAAAGAAGCAATTAATTATATTTATCACAATAGTCTGACTCATCTCCTTTGTCTTTATTTTCTTATTCTACTAATGACATACCATGGATTGAAGGTGTTTTGGTATGTAAGATGTAACAAATACTTTGTGGAACTGTACAATAATTATGTAAATGGCTCTATAGTTAGATATACCTAGATTTAAGTCCATGACTATTTCCTGACTACACGGCTTCAAACAAATTATTTTGTTCCTTTGAGCCTCATTTTTCTTTCATATAAAAGGAGGATAATTATGTATACTTCAAAATGATGCTGGAAAACTTAATTTGTTAATGCATATATCCTGACACACCATAAGCACTGAATAATCAGTTAGTATACACATGTAATGATTATCTAGTTGCTTTTTCCCCCCAAGAGTTAGGAAAAAGTAAGCACACATATCCATGACCAAATTCTACTCTTTTGCTGCTTCCTGTTTCTGGAATGAGAGCCAAGGGCAGTGGCCATCAAACACGTTAAGAAGGCAACACAGTAAGTTAGATAGCGTCTTTTTCATGGAATTTACTAGTAAGAAGAATTAGGCAAACTAAAGAGCCTGGCCCAAAGCTTGTAAGCTACGAATAGTTGTACAATGCTATTTTGTTTTTTTAAAACAGTTAAAACATTTTCAGGCAAATAAAAACAAAAAAGAGCTGGGGTAGTAATGCTCATATCTGACAAAATATAATTCAAAGTGAAGGTTATAACAGGAGATAATGAAGGCAACTTAAAAAATATTAAAGGGGTCAATATATATAAAAAAAGATATAACTCTGGTAAACATAGATGTACCCAATACAGGAGTACCGAAATACATAAAACACTTCTGGAAGATATAAAAAGAGAAATTGACAGCAATACATTCACAGTAAGAGACTTTAATACCCCATTGATATCACTGGATAATTCTTCTAGACAAAAAATCAACAATGAAACAGCAATCCTAACTGACTCACTAGATCAGATGGAACTAATTGACATCTTCAAAACATTTCACCTGAAAGGAAAGGAATATCCATTCTTCTCAAGTGCAAATGGGTAATTTTCAAAGATAGACGATATATTAGGACAAAGGCTAAGTCTCTTCAAATTCAAGATGATAGAAATAACATTAAGCATCTTCTCAGATAAAAATAGTATGAAATTAGAAATCAACTACAATAAAAACAAAAAAAAATCAAACACATGCAGACTAAATAGCATGGTTGAAAAATAAAAGGTAAGAATTCCTTCTGTTTTACAGCAACATAGTATTCCATTGTGTAGATGTACCACAGTTTTCTAATCCAGTCATCTGTTGATGGGCATTTAGACTGTTTCCAAATATTAGCTATTGTAAATTGTGCTGGTATAAACATAGGGGTGCATATATCCTTTCTGATTGGTGTTTCTGTTTTCTTAGGATATATTCCTAGAAGTGGGATTACTGGGTAAAATGGCAGTTCCATTTTTAACTTTTTTGTGGAAACTCCGTACTGTCTTCCACAGTGGCTGTGCTAGTTTGCATTCCCACCAGCAGTGCACGAGGGTTCCCTTTTCTCCGTATACTCTCTAGCATTTATCCTTTGTTGATGATAGCCATTCTGAAAGGTGTGAGATAGTACCTTATTATTGTTTTTATTTGCATTTCTTGGATGATTAGTGACTTTGAGCATGTTTAATATGTCTCTTGGCTTTCTGAATATCCTCTTTAAAAAAGTGTCTATTTAGGTCATTTGCCCATTTTTTTTTTGATTGGATTATTTGTCTTCCTTTTGTTAAGTTGTATGAGTAACCTGTAAACGTGGGAGATCAAACCCTTATTGGAGATAACATTGGCAAATATGTTTTCCCATGCATTGGGCTTTCTTTCTTTTTTTTAAAAATATATTTTATTGATTTTTTACAGAGAGGAAGGGAGAGAGACAGAAAGTCAGAAACATCGATGAGAGAGAGACATTGATCAGCTGCCTCCTGCACGCCCCACAGTGGAGATGTGCCCGCAAGCAAGGTACATGCCCCCGACCAGAATCGAACCTGGGACCTTTTAGTCCGCAAGCTGACGCTCTATCCACTGAGCCAAACCGGTCTTGGCATGGGCTTTCTTGTTTTGTTGATGCTTTCTTTGTTGTGCAGAAGCTTTTTATTTGGATGTAGTCCCATTTGTTTATTTTCTCCTTAGTTTCCATTGCCCTAGGAGCTGTATTGGTAAAGATATTGCTATGACAAATGTCTGCTATTTTTCTGCTTTTGGCTTCTTCTAAGATTTTTATGGTTTCCCATCTTACGTTTAAGTCCTTTATCTATTTTGAGTTTATTTTTGTGTATGGTGTAAGTTGCTGGTCTAGTTTCTTTTTTCCCCCAAGTATCTGTCCAGTTTTCCCAGCACCATTTATTAAAGAGACTGTCTTGTCTCCATTTTGCCTTCTTTTTCAAATATTAATTGAGCATACTGGTTTAGGTTAATTTCTGGGTTCTCTGTTTTGTTCCACTGGTATATATGTATGTTCTTGTGCCAGTACTAGGCAGTTTTGAGAACAGTGGCTTTGTAGTATAGCTTGATAACTGGTATTGTGATCCCTCCGACATTGCTTTCTCAGGATTGCTGCAGAAATTTAGGCTCTTTTTTTTTTTATTCCAGATGAATTTTTGGAGAATTTATTCTAGGTCTTTGAAGTATGCCATTGGTATTTTAATGGGGATTGCGTTGAATTTATAGATTGCTTTAGGTAGGATAGACATTTTAATGATGTTTATTCTACCAATGCATGACCATAGTATATTTTCCCATTTG
The DNA here is from genome assembly GCA_011751065.1 of Lasiurus cinereus. NCBI lineage: Eukaryota > Metazoa > Chordata > Mammalia > Chiroptera > Vespertilionidae > Lasiurus > Lasiurus cinereus. Next base: position 5,171,781 of record JAAGEH010000013.1, read on the forward strand.
TTCATGTCTTCCTCTATCTCCTTTTTTGCATCCTGAAATTCTCTGAGTACAGGTCCTTTATCTCCTTGGTTAAGTTTATTCGTAGGTATCTTATTTTTTTGTTACAATGGTAAAAAGGATTGCTTTTTAAATTTCTCTTTCTGTGAGTTCATTATTGGTGTATAGAAATGCCATGGAATTCTGGGTGTTAATTTTGTATCCTGCTACAATGCTGAATTTGTTTATGAAGTCTAGTAGTTTTTTGATGGAGACTTTGAAGTTTTCTATGTACAATATCATCTCATCTGTGAAAAACGACAGTTTTACTTCTTCTTTTTTTCCAAATTGAAAGCCTTTTATTTCTTCTTATCACATTTCAATAGCTAGTACTTTCAGTACTATGTTGAACAGGAGTGGTGAGAGTGGGCATCCCTGTCTTGTTCCTGTTCTCAGGGGAATTGGTTTTAGTTTTTGTCCACTGAGTATAATGTTTGCTGTGGGTTTGTTATATATGGCTTTTATTATGTTAAGATATGATCTTTCTATTATCACTTTGTGAGAATTTTTATCAAGAAAGGGTGTTGGGTTATGTCAAATGCTTTTTCTGCATCAATTGATATGATTATATGGTTTTTATCTCTAAGTTTATGTGGTGTATCACATTTATTGATTTGCAGATATTGTACCATGCCCAGATCCCTGGAGTAAATTCCACTTTGTCATGATGTATGATCCTTCTAATGTAATGCTGGATAATATTTGCTAGAATTTTGTTGAGGATTTTAGTGTCTCTGTTTATGGGAGATATTGGCCTGTAATTCTCTTTATTTGTATTGTCTTTATCTGGTTTTGGGATTAGGGTACTCCTGGCTTCATAGAAAGAGCTTGGAAGTGCTCCTTCCTCTTGAATTTTTTTGGAACCGTGTGAGGAAGATAGGTTTAATTTTGTCGTTGAATATTTGATAAAACTCCCATGTGAAGCCATCTGATCCAGGGCTTTTGTTTGTAGGAAGTTGATTACTGCTCAATTTCCTCTACAGTTATTGGCCTATTCAGATTTTTTGATTCCTTCTGGTTGAGTTGTGTAAGGTCATATTTTTCTAGGCATATGCCCATTTCTTCTAGGTTGACCAGTTTGTTGGAGTAGAATTATTCATAGTATTTTTATATGATTTTATTTTGTTTTTCTTTGAAATCTGTTATTTCACCTCTTTTGTTTCTGATTTTGTTTATTTGGGTCCTCTCCCTTTGCTTCTTGGTGAGCCTGGCTAGATGTTCATCACTCTTGTTTATCCTTTCAAAGAACCAGCTCTTGGTTTCATTGATCTTTTGTATTATATTTTTTTTATCTCATATCATTATTTTTACTCTGATCTTTATTATTTCCTTCCTTCTGCTCACACTGGCCTTTTCTTGTGCTCTCTTTCTTATTCTTCAATTTGCAGAGGTGTATGGTTTATTACCAGTTTTTCTTGTTTTTGTGAGGTAGGCCTGTGATGCTATATACTTCCCTCTCAGTACTGCTTTCATTGTGTCCCAAGATTTTGGATTGCTGTGTTTTCATTGTCATTTGTTTTCAAGATATTTTAAATTTCTTCTTTGATCTCTGTGATAACCCACTCATTGTTTAATAGTAGGTTATTCAGTTTCCAAGTGTTTCAATTTTTGTGATTGTTTTTATTATAGTTGATTTCTAATTTTATGCCATAATGATCTCAGAAGATGCTTGATATGATTTCAATGCTCTTGAATTTGGTGAGACTTTGCCTGTGTCACAAATTGTGGTTTATCTTTGAAAATGTCCTATGTTCATTTGAGAAGAATGCATATTCTGTAGTTTGGGGGTGAAATGTTCTAAAGATGTCAATTAAGTTCATCAGATCTAGTGAGTCGTTTAGTATTGATGTTTCTTTGCTAATTTTTTTGTCTAGAGCATTTATCCAGTGATGTTAATGGGGTGCTAAGTTAAATAAGTCAGTCAGTGAAAGATAAATACCCATGCTCTCACTCATTTATAGAATATAAAGAACAGTATAAACTATTGAACAAAAATAGATAAAGGCAAAGAAGCATCAAACAGACTGTCAAACTACAGTGGGAAGGTAGGGGAGGACTGGTATGGTAAGAGATCAACTGAAGGACTTGTATGTATGCATATAAGCACAACCAATAGACGTGTGACACTGGGGAGCTTGAGGGCAAGTGTCATGGGGTAGGGAGACCCAAGGGGAAGTCAATGGGAGGAAAATAGTAGACATATGTACTACTGTTTGTAATACCTTAAACAATAAAAAATAAAATGAATTAAAATAATTAAAAGGTTTACCAAAGAGATCAAAGAAAAAATAAAAGCATCCTGAAAACAAATGACAATGAAAACATATCAATCCAAAATGTATGGGAAACAGTGAAAGCAGCCATGAGAGTGAAGTTCATAGCTCTGCAGGCTTACCTCAAAAACCAAGAAAAAAACTGGTAATAAATTATCTAACTCTACAATTTAAAGAATAAGAAAGGGCAATAAGAAAATCCCTGAGTAAACAGAAGAAAGAAATAATTAAGATCATAGCAAAAATAAACAACATATACCAAACAACAACAACAATACAATAGATTTATAAAACCAATAGCTGGTTATTTTAAAAGATAAACAAGATTGATGAACCTATAGCCAGGCTCACCAAGAAGCAAAGAGAGAGGACCCCAATAAACAAAATCAGAAATAAAAGAAGTGAAGTAACCACTGACCCCACAGACTTGCAAAGGTTTGTAAAAAAAAAATACTACAGACAACTTTCCTCAAACAAAGTGAACAACCTAGATGAAATGAATATATTTCTAAAAAAATACAATCTTCCAAAACCCAATCAGGAAAATTAAGAAAACCTGAATAATCTGATAACTACTGATGAAATTGAAGCAGTAATAAAAAAAAACTTCTAGAAAACAGAAGCCCTGGTACAGACAGCTTTAACAGGAAAGTTTTAGCAAACACTCAAAGATCTAAAACCTACCCTCCTCACAATATTCCAAAAAATTCAAGAGTAAAACACATTTTCAAGCTCTTTTTATATAAGCAGCATTACCCTAATTCCAAAACAGAAAAAGACACTACAAAGAAAGAAAATTACAGGCCAATAACCCTGATAAATATAGACCCTAAATTCCTCAACAAAATTCTAGCAAATCAAGATCCAGGATTACATTAGAAATAGCATAGACCATGATCACGTGGGATTTATTTTGGGGATGCAAGACTGGTACAATATCAACACATCAATAAATGTTATATATTACATAAACAATTTGATAGACAAAAATCACATAATCATATCAATTGATGCAGGAAAAGCATTTGAGAAAATCCAACACCATTTTTTAAATAAAAACTCTCAGCTAAGTGGGAATAGAGGGATCATACCTGAACATAATAAAAGCCTTATATGAAAAACTTACAGCCAACATCATACTCAATGGGCAAAAACTAAATTCATTTCCCCTAAGAACAGTAACAAGATACAGTGCTCTTTTTCATACTCCTATTTGATATAGTATGGACGTGCTAGCCATAGTGATCAGACAAGAAGAAGAAATAAAAGGTATCCAAATTGAAAAGAAGAAGTAAAACTGTCATTATTCCCAGCTTACATGATATTGTGCATAAAAAACCCTAAAGACTCCATCAAAAAACTACTGACTTAATAAATTAATTTGGCAATATAGCATGATACAAAATTAACACTCAGAAATCAATGGCTTTTTTATACATCAATGAGGAACTCACAGAAAGAAAAACTAAAAAACAAAACAAAAAAATCTCATTTACTATTGCCACAAGAAATTTAGATACCTAGAGATAAATTTAACTAAAGCAGTAAAAGACCTGTACTCACAAAACTACAATACGTTGTAAAAAGAGATAGAGGAAGATGTAAACAATGGCAGAATATACCGTGTTCATGGAGTGGTAGAATAAACATTATTAAAATGTCCATGTTCCAAAAGCAATCTACAAATTCAATGCAATCCTCATTAAAATACCAATGGGATATTTCACAGACCTAGATTAAATACTCCAAAAATTCATATGGAATAAACAACAACAACAAAATAAAAAAGAATAATGGCAGCAATTCTGAGAAATGAGAACAAAGTTGGAGGGATCACAATATGAAATATTAAGCTATACTATAAAGACCCTGTTCTTAAAACCACCTAGTACTGGCACAAGGAAAGCCATATAAACTAATGGAAAGAACAGAGAACCCAGAAATTGACCCAAGCCAATATAGCTCAATTGATATTTGATAAAGGAGGAAAGAGCATATAGTGGAGTCAAGACAATCTCTTCAAAAAATGGTGTTGTGAAAATTGGACAGATACATGCAAAAAAATGAAACTAGACAACCAATATATACCATATACAAAATTAAACTCAAAATGGATAAAGGACTTAAACATAAGATGAGAAACCATAAAATATTAGAAGAAGCCTTAGACAACAAACTATCAGACATATGTTGTAGCAATATCTTTACTAATACAGCTTCTATGATAATAGAAACTAAGGAGAAAATAATGGACTACATGAAAATAAAAAAGCTTCTGCACAGCAAAAGAAACCATCAATAAAACAATAAGAGAGCCCACTGCATGGGAGAACATATTTGCCAATGATAAATCCAATAATGTGGTTAATTTTCAAAATATATAAAAAAACTCATACAAGTTAACAAAAGGATGGCAAACAAGTCAATTTAAAAAAAAATGGGCAAATGATCTAAACAGATACATCTCCAAAGTGGACATACAAAAGACCAAAAAGCATATGAAAAAATGCTCAAAGCCACTAATCATCAGATAGATGCAAATTAAAATGACAAAAAGGTATTACCTCACATCTGTCAGAATGGCTATCATAAAAAAAATCAACACAGGACAAGTTTTGGCAAGGATGTGGAGAAAAGGGACCCCTAATACACTGCCGCTGGGAATGCAGACTGATGAAGCCACTCTAGAAAACAGTACGGAGTTTCTTTAGAAAAAATTACAATGAAACTCCCATTTCCCCCAGTGATCCCACTTCCAGTAATATATCCTAAGAAATCAGAAACACCAATCAGAAAGAATATATATACTGCTTGTTGTGGGGTGACTTCCACGACCAGTTGCAAATGACCACTGAGGCTGCTAAGTTGGTAATAAGCAAGCAAGGATTTATTGAGCTGGCCAGCGACTGCTCTGCCTTTCTCCACACAGGGAGTCCAGAGAGCAGCAGCGACCCTTCGTGTAGGACCACTTTTACGTACATTTACCACATCCTGTTTTTGCAGAGCAAACAACCCAAGACTTTTTCCCAAGCAACATCAGAGTTGACGACCATGTTATTTACAGGGTCATCTTGTTCTTCAGAAAGTTGACAGTGTTCTATGAAAGAAGACCTATATGCTGGGAAGGGGGCATGAGATTGTATCTCAAGGCCTGGCCTAATGTCAGCACTGACAACTCTATCTGGGGGATAGTCCACAGCCTCTCTGGAATGGGGCATGCTCAAAAATTCCCACTCTCTAATATTGCTATCTATATTCATAGCAGCAAAATTTACAGTAGCTAAGATTTGGAAACAGCCTATGTAAGTGCCCATCAGCAGTTGAATGGATAAAAAAAACTGTGGTACCTCTCTATAATTGAATGTTACGCTAATGTAAAAAATAAAGAACTTTTGCCATTTGCAACAGCATGGATGGACCGTCTATGCTAAGTGAAATAAGCCAGTCAGAGAAAGATAATTATCATATTATCTCACTCATATGTGGAATCTAATCAACAAATGTAAACTGATGAACAAAATTCATCCAGAAACAGAAGCATGGAACATAGTGACAGATTTAGAGGGGAGGCAGGGGTGGCTGGGGTGTGATTAACAGGGGAACTTATATCCATATATGCATAGCCTTTGGACACAGAAAATAGTGTGGTGAATGCTTTGGAAAGGCGGGTGCAAGGTAGAGGGTACAATGGGAAAATAGGGAACACAGAAAAGGGACACATCTATAATACTTTCAACAATAAAGGTAAATTTTAAAAAGATAAATATGTACACTGAAAAAAATTATTGTGGACACTATTACAGATGTCCCCTTTCCTCCTTTCTACTCTTCTAAACCCAGATTCCACCCCATTCCCTCTGGCCATCACCACACTGTTATCTGTGTCTATAGGTTATGGATATATGTTCTTTTTATAATCTCTTCACCTTTTATGCCAGACCTCTTCCTATTCCCCTATGACAGCAGTCTGTCTGTTTCATGTATGCATGCCTCTGTTTTATTTTTCATCAGTTTATTTTGTTCAATAGATCCCATATATAAGTGAGATCATATGCTATTTATCTTTCTCTGACTAGTTTATTTCATTTAGTATTATGCCCTTTACGTTCATGCATGTTGTTGCAAAAGGTAAGAGTTCCTTCCTTTTCAGAACCCTGTAGTTAGTATTCCATTGTGTAAATTTACCACAGCTTTTTTATCCATTCATCTACTCATTGGATCTGGGGCAGCTTCCAAATCTTGGCTATTGTAAATAATATTTTAAGACGGAGAAGGATAATAGTAAGTCACCTGTTGCCTGTAAAGCTTAAAATAGTTTCTGTATGGTACTTGACAAAAATATTTTACAGACCACTGACCTAGAGGAAGATCCATGACTACCCTTGCCCAAGACAGTGAAAAACATAATGTAATAGACTGAAGAATAATGTATAAGTCATGAATTCTTGTCCTACAGCAGTTACTTCTGTTTGGAGCTGTGGTCAGCAAACTGTGGCTCACGAGCCACATGCAGCTCTTTGGCCCTTTGAGTGTGGCTCTTCCACAAAATACTACGGCCTGGGCGAGTCTATTTTTAAGAAGTGGGGTTAGAAGAAATTTATGTTTAAAAAAAATTGGTTCTCAAAAAAAAAATTCAATCCTTGTACTGCTGACATTTGACTCTGTTGACTAATGAGTTTGCTGACCACTGGTCTAGAATCATTGTGAGGGTTAAGTGGGATAATATATCTGGCCCTAACTATAAGTGTAGCTTTCTTTTCCCCATTATTTGTTTATGGAAATGAATAAATGTTTATAATTCTGGGGTTTCTATTTAGGTGTGCCTAGTTTTACTCTCCCTTATGCAAGGCTTTTTCTTGCAGAAGAATGTTATCTTCTACCAATGGACCACCAAATTAAGCCTCCAGTGTGAACCCAATACATGCTTCCTTATTGCTTTGAGTTGAAGTGAAGAAATGCCAGAAACATCTCCAAAGAAAGTCCCAGTTTTGTTTTGATGCCTCTTTCCCTAGTTTTATATTTATGAGACTATACAGTAGCTTGACAATTCTAAAAACAATCATCATTTCTGATTTCAGTCAAGTGATATCCTTAATTTCTCTCTAATCCTCAGACAACTTTGTAACACAAGCAATATGCCTCCCTCCCCCACATTCAATTAGGGACAATGAAGCTCTGAGATGTTATATCACAGTATAACTGAGTCAAGCCCAATCCTGTCTATTCCCCATTTTTTCTTTATATTGTCCCTTAGTAAGTAGTTAAGAAAGCCTTCTTGAGGAACTAAGGTTAGGGGAGGAGAAACAGTAAACTAATAATCCTATGACTTTCATTCCCAGGGTCAATTTGAACTAGGAAATTTGGGGATGTCAGGCCAGAGAGTATCCTTCTGAAACAGGAATAACTATTTTTAACCACAGAGGTGGCTGATGAGGAGGACTGATGAATCATCAGACTCATTTAAACAAAATATATAAACTTCTCTTATATGATTTGAACAATAACCTGTGCTTTGCACTCTTCAGAAAGCTGTGATGAGCCTTAAAATTAGATAATACTTATGAAAGAAAATTATAAGCTCTAGAGGACTATATTAATATGAGGATATTATTCTTATACTTGGGAAAAGCCTAGCTTTAAGTGATAGAATAGATTTTTGCTAAAGCCATGCCTGATTATCCTATCTTCCTTCCTCTGAGCCTAACACTCCTGCCAGTATCTGCACAGCCAACTATGTAACTAATGGCTAATAGTGTTAGGTGAGAGAAGAAAGAAGGTGAAGGTGGCCTGAGCAGAAAGCATAAGCATCTTACCCCTTTTCCAAAGAAATATTATCAGCCCAGCAAGCGGATTCCTGTGTCTACTTACCACTTCCCTGATATACACTGAATGGCCAAATTATTGTGATCTTTGAACACATAATAATCTGTCCACTCAGTGTATGTATGTGTACATAATATATATAAAGGATTAGAGGTCCAGTTCATGAATTTCTGCATGGGTGGGGTCTGGCCAGCCTGTCCAGAGATAGGGGACATGGACCATTGGCTGACTTGCATGCTGGTCGAACTCCTGGTCGAGGGGGCAATTTGCATATTAGCCTTTTATTATATAGGATTTAGACTGAATGGCCAGATTATGTATTATGTGTTCAAAGATCATAATAATCTGGCCACTTAGTGTAGAATTGCTATGTCTGCCTTCAATCTTGGACATGGGCAGCTAGAGAGCTGGGGAGGTGGAAGAGGAGAAGCACAAGCCATTTCAACAAGAGAAGAAAGCTTTCAGACCATAATTGGTAAACCATGGCTACCATTTAGATCAGCTTAACAAACATTTCTTCAATTTCCTCTGGTCAATTTATAGGTCCTATGCCAGAGTTGATTGTGAGTTGGTCCTGTCATCTGTAAGCTTCCAGTCTTATAGGCTCACCATTTTAGTTCAGTTGAAGCTTGAAAACTGCACAGAGTACGTATGGCAGAGGCAGTGTGATGGGACAAGGGAAAGAGAAACTTATAGGCACAGCTCCCCCATTCCTTGGGCTTATCATGACCAAGACCCGTACAATTTTAGGGGACTGTACCAGTCATCAGGTCTAGAAACCATAGTACTATTAATAACAATGTTTGTATCAGTCACTAGACCAAACATTTTTCACATATTCACATTTAATCCTCCCACCAATTCTATGTAAAAGGTATATTATTATGCTGATTTTCCAAATAAGGAAACTAAGATATAAGGATAGCTTCAGGAGATCGCAAGGGAACTACTAGTAAGTCATCTTGATTCTATAAACAATGAGCACCTACTGTGTGCTAAACTCTGGTGCTGGGAATTGAGAGCATCATGGAAATACATAATCTGGTTAACCTATCGGGGACTAGACAAGTAAACAGTCAGGAATACTGTCTCCAGTTATGTATACAGTTATATATATAGTGCCTATTATATGTAAAGCACTATGCTAAGCCCTGATGTTAGATAAATAAAACAGATAGTGTGTTACAGCACAGAGTGACAAGTGCCATGGCAGAGATGAGCATAAGGGCTCTCAGAGTGAGGAGTAGCAGAGGTGTCACACAGGATTTCCTTTAGAAGGTCATCCTTTGGACAATTGCTGCTCCCAGATATTAACAAAAGACCCTCTTTCATAACTATAGAAAGATATGTCTACCTTTATCTCTGTGGCACTAGGAAGCTCACAGTTAAATTTTTTTCTTAAGGTTAGGTCAAATTTGAGGGTCTTTTTGCTCTCATTCAGGTCAGGGCATTCAGTCCCAGAAGCTTCTCTCTCAATTCTCCTCTACCTAGCAATAATACAATTTGACTATCTAGTTTGCCTGAAGAACATCCTTCTAGTTTCCTAACTAAAAAGGAAACACTGTCATTGAACAGAAGCAACTGTCTCCTTATTTCCATGGGGAGTAGCTTCAGACAGCTCATGCCTAGAAGTTTTGTTTGCAGCATTTTTTCTATTCTTTCATTACATTCATATTTCATAAGGAATGTCTGAGAGTTCTTCTGCTCAGCATAGCAATAAGATTTATTTTATATTCAGGACAAAGTTTGATGTGTTTTTTTTGTTGTTTGTTTGTTTGTTTTACAAAATAAGCAAACCCTCAGCAGAATATGTATCTACTAGCAAGTATATATAAGTGGGTATGCAAGGAAGAGGGGGATTTTGTACATAACAACATGTATAAAACTGTGTGTCTTTGTACACATTTGTGCATGTGTGTGCACATGATTCCAATGCAGGATTCTGACATCCAAGCTCTTACCTGTAAGCACTATACTCTTCTGGATTAAAACTCAGGCACTTTTCAATGTTGAGCAAAACTAGAACATCTTATAGAAAATGTTAAAAACCAGAATGTGGAGTTTATAATTGATATGAAAGGCATTGGTGGCTGTAGCAATAAATGGTTAAGCAAGCAGTCCAGAGATAAACGGTTAAATTGGGAACTACTGAGGAATCCCCTTACGGCTAAGCTTGCAACACTTCCTTCTCTAAAGCCAGGCCTGCAAACTATTCCTCTTATCTTCAGCCAGACCACAACACCTGAACCACAACTTCCTGAGTCCTTTAGGCTAACTAGGTCAAGCAGTCTTACTAGGAACCTCCTGGGTTAGCTGGTCCCTTGCTGCCTGAGAACCAATTAAAGATTGCCAAGCCAGCAGTATGAGCCAATAGGGGAAGGCAGAATGGGTATAAAAAGAGGGACTGCCCCTCTGTCGGAGCTCTTACCAGGCAAGCCCCGGGCAGCCCAGCGGCCAGGCCCTGCCTGACATGACCTCCGATTTATACAACTGGAAGAACCAGAACCCTCCTTTCTCGAAAAACCCTCAAGGGCTAATCACCCTCCTGGAGTCCTTCTTTTATACCCATCAACCCACCTGGGACGATTGCCAACAGCTGGTGAACTGTGTGGATTGCAAAGGGGGCATCATCGTGAGCGGCTCCAGGGACAGAACAGCCAAGGTATGGTCTTTGGCCTCAGGCCAGCTTGGCCAGTGCTTACACACCATACAGACTGAAGACCGAGTCTGGTCCATTGCTATCAGCCCATTATTCAACTCTTTTGTGACTGGGACAGCTTGTTGTGGGCACTTCTCATCCCTGAGAATCTGGGACCTCAACAGTGGGCAGCTGATGATGCACCTGGGCAGTGACTTTCCCCCAGGGGCTGGGGTGCTGGACCTCATGTATGAATCCCCTTTCACACTCTTGTCCTGTGGCTATGACACCTATGTTCGATACCGGGACCTCCGAGCCAGCATCAGAAAGTGTGTCATGGGGTGGGAGGAGCCCCACGACAGCACCCTGTACTGCTTGCAGACAGATGGGAACCACTTGCTCGCCACAGTTTCCTCCTACTACGGGGTTGTACGACTGTGGGACTGGCGCCAAAGGGCCTGCCTACATGCCTTCCCGCTGACATCGACACCCCTGAGCAGTCTAGTGTTATTGCCTGTGCTTCACCATCAAGCATCTCTATGCAGTGCTGTCTTACAACCTTCACGTCCTGGACTTTCTAAACCAATGACAGGCAGGGCCATCCATCCCAGCTGTGGTCCAGGGACCTCTCTTGCTTGGAGGGTGCAGTGATGATGCTCCCCACCTGCACCCACAGTGCTTGTACCCTTTTTACTGATGGAAGCAGTTTTGTAGAAAAGGGCACCCGATATGCCGGAGCTGCCGTAGTCACCCTAGACTCTGTCATCTGGGCGCAAGCCCTAGGACATGGGACCTCTGCCCAAAAGGCCTAGCTGATTGCCCTAACTCAGGCACTCCAATGGGGAAAAGGAGCCAGGCTGCTGCGTCAGCTAAGGTTTGAGCCCAGATTCGAATCTGTAATAAATTTATGCCTGTTTGAATTCAATTAGTCTTTGTGGTCTATCTTGTGGGGACTCGCTCCGTTACAGTGGCCACTGATATTTCTTGGGCAAGGGAGTATGTAGAAAATGATGCTTTTGGAAAATTTATTTTTATAAAGGAGGCAGAACCTTTGGACTAATTATCTGTTTTTTTTACTTCCCTTGTTTTTGTAATCCAACCCAGAGAATAAGAAGCAAGTTGGGCTTTCCTGAGGCCTGGGACCTTTTTTGACATCATGATAGCCAGTTTTGGGGAGGTACTGATATGGTAGGAATACACAAAGTTTTACTTTTAGAAAAATCCAAGATGCTGAAACCGGTTTGGCTCAGTGCATAGAGCATCGGCCTGTGGACTGAAAGGTCCCTGGTTCAATTCCGGTCAGGGGCATGTATCTTGGTTGCGGGCACATCCCCAGTGGGGGGCATGCAGGAGGCGGCTGATCGATGTCTCTTTCTCATCGATATTTCTGACTCTCTATCTCTCTCCCTTTCTCTCTGTAAAAAATCAATAAAATATATTTTTAAAAAAGAAAAAAAAGAGAAAAATTCGAGATGAACTTGGAGGTGGACTGCTAAATCACTTGGTCTCAAAGTTTTCAGGGGTTCTTACCTTATTTACCTACTTTGTTTATCTTTAAGTCTCACTATAGATCTGCTTATTAGATGCTCTTATTATTTAACTCTCAGTATTTAGCTAGATGTTTCTTTTTAGTTCTTTATGCTGCACTTCCCCACCACCACCACCAACATGCACATAAAATTTAAGGCTAAAAGGCACCTATAGAAATCTGGAAGACCAGAGTCAAAATTATTTAAACAAATATACACATATGTAGAGCTTTTTCTGGACAAAAGGGATCATATTACATATATGATTTTATAAACATCATCTGATTTTACCATAATATGGAAAAATACATCTCCCTTTGTTTATTTAACATTTAAAAGACCAATGCCTGGGTTGTGGTCTCAATCCCCAGTAGGGGACATGCAGGAGGCAGTCAAGCAATGATCCTCTCTCATCATTGATGTTTCTCTCTCTCTCTCTCACTCTTCCTTCTTCTCTGAAATTAATAAAACCTTTTTAAAAAAGATTATGGACTTTTCAATAAATTCAACTGCATGAAAATAAAAATCTAGTATGGACACTAATTCTTTATATGTCATAAGTTGCAAATACATTCCCATTTTGTTGTCTTTTGATTTTCATTTTCCTCTCTTTTGTCAGTTAAAATATTTGCATAATATTGGAGTAGTGTAGATATTTTTTAAGTAAGACGGAAAACTCCAACGTTATGAGGGAAATGATAGATGTGTTTGATTACAATGAAGACAAAAGTTAAGGTTCTTTAAGTATTTCTCTCCAAGCAGAGAAAATGCTTTAGGCATGGGAGCATGTTTAAGAAAAGCAAAAATCAAGTGAAACAAAAGAAATATCAGATTACCATTCAAGCAGCTAAGGGAAGGACATTTTGACTTGAAGCTGGGGGTTATACCTAGAACTAGCAAAAAAATGGAAGAAGGCCTGTCTGTGACACAGTAGTGATAAAGAGTGATTCATTGTTTAAATGACAGTAAAGGGCTAAAAGAAGGAGAGTAGACAGAGAAATCTAAGTCTTTTTATAATAAACACAAACTCTGATAGTGGTGGGAGAATGGTGAGGGCAAATCCATACACCCTGATGGTCTTAAGACCACACCCTTTCAGTGTAGTAGTCTCTAAGGTTCTATGAGACTTTCCTTTAACTGTGGTCAGGAGCTTTACAACAATAACTGCCTCATGGAATCTATAAGAGCTTTCCATCTTCATTCCCTACCTCAGGATCCTTGATCTAGGTAACTTTTATGATCACTTTGGCAAGAGAATGAGCAGAAGCCTTGGACAATAATTCAGCAAAATGAGTGCTCAGCACTCACTGGCTGTGTGACCTTGGGTAAAGCATTTTCCTTGTCTAAGTTTGTTTCCTCATTTGAAAAAAAAAGTTTAATATTGACTTCAAATATATTTTAAGGAAGAATAAATCAGATGACTGATGTATATGAAAGGGCTTCAGGAACTGTAGAGGCCAATAAAAATATAGGTGATTAGAGGCCCATTGCACAGATTTATGCACGGGTGGGGTCCCTTGGCCTGGCCTGCAGGAATCAGTGGAACTCTGCACCACCACAGCCTAGCTTTACTCACCAACTCATTGGACTCCAGCCCACTGTCTGCATAGGTCTCGCACAGCATGAAGTAGTGCGCTAAGAGGAGCCTCGCACCGCAGCAGCTATGCTCACCAGCCATGAGCCCAGGGTCTGGCACTCATTTGTCAGCTGAGTGGTGCTCCCACTGTAGGAGCACACTGACTACCATGGGACATCTCCTATATTGAGTATCTGCTCCCTGGTGGTCAGTGTGCATCATAACTACCAGCTGATCATCCAGTCACTTAGGCTTTTATATATACAGATTACCATAATTCCAGTTTAGGCAGATAAATAACCTGAGGTAAAAGAGGCATGCAGAGCAGTAACTTTGCCCTATGCTTGGCACCTACAGATAATTTTGAGTGGATGGGGAGATACTATATGAATGTAGCCATATAAGTTCAGAGAAGATCCTGAAGTTCTCAAAGCTCACCTGCTGCTAGCATCAACATGACCCTCCTCCACCCATGTAACTCATGGGGTGGATGTCATAGTCTGATGAGATATTAGTGAAGTAATGTGTAAAATTTATTCAGGATCATTAGACAATTATGAATTCAATCCAGGAAGCCAAGAAGAAAATGTATCATATTATCATTGCTAATGCTGAGGAAAAGAACAATCCTTCAAGCTCCCTAAGGTCCAGAGAGATACCATTCAGAGAGTTTGCGCTCTGAGGGTAGATAAACAGCCAAACCAAGGTAGAACAAAATCACATAAATACACTATTAAAACTGGCTGAGGGTATGAGAATAAGTGGTCTGGACAGGAGTATGATTACCCATTCTTGCCTCTGTATGGACTCTGGAACCAGACTTCCTGGTAGGAATCCTGGTTCTGCTATTTTAATGTCTGTGAAATATTGGGCAAGTAACTTAATGTCTTCATGCATCAGCGCTAGTACTTATATAGAAGATTCTTCTAAGCATTAAATAAGTTAATATTTGTAAAGTGCTTAGAATATTGTTTGGTGCATAGTAAGTGTTATATAAATTATATTTAATAATAATTAAAAATTACTTTTAGTAGGGCATTTAGGTTTTCTTTCTATAATCTGGCCCCTATCTAGCTCTTCAGCTTTATTTTTTTACCATTTCCTCTTAAAATTATATCCTCCAATAATGAAATAAGTGAAAATATACCACATTATTGTATATCTCTATGCCTTAGCCTTGGCCTGGAATATTCTTCCTATCATGTTCATTAATAAAATTTGTCTTTAGACTGCTTCCTGTCAAAATGGTGGAGTAGGTAATACTGTGCTCACCTCTTTCCATGATCACATCAAAAGCAGAACTAAATTATAGAACAACCATTCCTGACAATCACCTGAAGACTACCTGAGCAGAAGTCCTATAACTAAGGATATCCTATATAATAAAAGTCTAGGTGGCATCGCACTAAGTCATCACAAGATGACCACTCCATATCATCACAATATGGCCACCCCACATCTTCCCAAGATGGCCACCACAAGATGGCTGCCACAAGATGACCACAAGATGGTCATCACAAGATGGCCAGCAGGGGAGGGAGTTGGGGTGGTTGGGCTGGCTGGGGAGGACAATTGAGGGCAACCAGGCCTGCAAAAGAAGGCAGATGGGTACAACAAGGCTGGCAGGGGAGGGCAGTTAGGGGTGACCAGGCTGGCAGAGGAGGGCAATTGGGGGAGACCAGGCCAGCAAGAGAGGGCAGTTGGGAGCTATCAGGCCTTCAGGGGAGTGCAGTTAGGGGTGATTGGGCTGGCAGAGGAGGACAGTTGGGGATGTTAATCAGACCAGTAAGGGATCGGTTAGGGAGTGATCAGGCAGGCAGGCATGTGAGTGGTTAGAAGCCAGCAATCCCAGATTGTGAGAGGGATGTCCAATTGCCTGTGGGACTGGACCTAAACTGGCAGTGGGACATCCCCCAAGGGGTCCCAGATTGGAGAGGATGCACAAATTTTTTGCACTGGACCTCTACTATATATAGAAGAAGTCACATCAAGTCATGGTAACTTGTCAGTGTAGTGAATGAAAAGGAAGGAGCTTTGTTCTGAAGTTCTGTGAATTGGGAGCCAGAGATATTTTGGTAAAACAAATGTAAATTGAATGAAAAGTGTTCTCCCTTTTGGTGGGAGTCTTCTCTATCACCAACACCATCCAGCTTCTCATTTTTTACTTGAACTAGGTTAGACTTATTGACTATGAAGACAAGTTCAACAGCCACATGCACACAAAGTCTGGGATAGTCTCTTGGGTTATGATCCACAAAAAAAGAATGTCAGAATTAGCCTATCCCCCATTACCATCATGGTCAGCCCCCTGCTCCTTTATTGTTTCTAAATGAACAACTATGTGGAGTCGCTGTGCTATTCCTTGTGAATTATTGCCTCTGAGCTTACAGCTTCCTCATGGTTCTGTTCATCAATGGGGCCATCAAAGAGCATGACTTGTTTTAGCATTGAATTATGTGCTGACTTTGTGCTAAAAAAAAATCCTCTGGTTTTGCATTTTTATATGACTTTTATTTTATGTCCACTGACATTTCTTGAATATTTACTATGTGAAGAATGTCATTCTAGGTGCATTAAAATATGGCAAATTGGGCTTTCCCCAGCAATATGAAAAGGTAAAATGAGTGATAAATAGAGCTACAAAAACTGAGATGAGGGCCAGTGGCAAGTGAGGTTCTGTTTCCAAGGCAGCCTTTATTTATTTATTTATTTTAATTAAATCTGTATTATTCAGATTATTACATTTGTTTCTCTTTTTCCCCTCCATAGCTCCCCTCCACCCGGCTCCCATCCCTCCCTCTACCTTTACCTCCCTCCCGTTGACCTCATTCATAGGTGTATGATTTTTGTCCAGTCTCTCCCTGTACGCCCCTCACTCCTTTCCCCTTGAGAATTATCAGTCCACTCCCTTTCTGTGCTCCTGATTATATTATATTCACCAGTTTATTCTGTTCATCATATTTTTAATTCACTTAATTTTTAGATTCACTTGTTGATAGATATGTATTTGTTGTTCATAATTTTTTTTTGTCTTTTACCTTTTTCTTCTTCCTCTTCTTAAAGAGCACCTTTCAGCATTTCATATAATACTGGTTTGGAGTTGATGAACTCCTTTAGCTTTTTCTTATCTGTGAAGCTCTTTATCTGCCCTTCAATTCTGAATGATAGCTTTGCTGGATAGAGTATTCTTGGTTGTAGGTTCTTGCTATTCATCACGTTGAATATTTCTTGCCACCCCTGTCTGGCCTGCATAATTTCTGTTGAGAAATTGGCTGACAGTCATATAGGTGCTCCCTTGTAGGTAATGAACTGTTTTTCTCTTGCTGCTTTTAATATTCTGTCTTTTTCTTTTGCTCTTGGTATTTTAATTATGATGTGTCTTGGTGTAGTCCATTTTGGATTCTTTTATATGGGGTTCTGTGTGCTTCCTGGACTTGTAAGTCTATTTCTTTTACCAGATGTGGGAAGTTTTCAGTCATTATTTCTTTAAATAGGTTTACATTATCTTGCTTTCCCTCTTCTTCTGGCGCCCCCACAATTCTGATGTTGGTACACTTGAAGCTGTCCCAGAGGCTCCTTACATTATCTTCACATTTTTGGATTCTTTTCTCTTCTTGCTTTTCCAGTTGAGTGTTTTCTGATTCTTTATATTTCAAATTTTTGACTTGATTCTTGCCTTCCTCTAGTCTGCTGTTAGGTCTCTGTATAATATTTTTTATTTCAGTCAGTGTATGTTTAATTTCTAGTTGGTCCTTTTCCATCTCTAGTTGGATCTTTTCCATCTCTAGTTGGTCCTTTTTCATCTCCTCTTGGGTCTCGCTAACTTTATCCAACTTTTCTAGGATATTCTTGAAAAACCTTATAAGCATGGTTTTGAACTCTATATCCAGTCGTTTGTTTTCCTCCATTTCTTTTGTTTGTTATCCCTTCCCTTGTCTAGGCATTTTCACTATGCCGGGAGAACTTCTGTGTTGGATTCAGCCTTATGATACAAGAGTTGCAAAACTGAAAAAGCCTCTCTGTTGAGCTTGGGATGGGTGGAGTCTCAGGGCTTAACAGTCGGCCCCGCCCTCCATGGCCCCCGTGTCTCACATGACTGGGTTATCGCTGGAGCGGTCCCTGTGTGCACGCTCACACTCTCTTGCAGTCCCTCTAGACCGCTGCCCCTCTGGCTCCCCTGCACTCCAGGACCACGAGAGTCTGGGTCCCCAGGGTTTTGCCGGAAACTGGGGTTTAGTGGAGTTAGAAATGGCACAGTTGGGAGGGTCTATCTCCCGCCCACTCGTGAAAGCCAGTGGCACAATCAGCAGTTGGTCCTCTGGGTGAAGTGCCCTACGCGACACCAGACTTCTAATCTTTTGCGACTCCCCTAAATTTTCGTGCACTTCTCCCCCTTCACAGTCCAAACTCCCCCCATATGAGTTTCGGCTGGACATGGGGTTTAGTGTCGTAGGATAAGGGGTTCAATGTCATTGAGAGTCTCTGTCTCCCTCCCACCAGAGAAAGCCAGCCAGGTACTCAGGCACCCACTCTCTCCACTTGCGTGTCTCTGTACCTCAGCTTTTTGCAGCTCCTCTGGGTCTCTGTGAGCCCCTCTCTTTCCTTCTAGTTGTAGAATTTCCACTCAGCCAGCTTTCCTTTGGTTCTGGATGATGTCCATTCTGTCTTTTGGTTGTAGTTTTGAAATTGTTGTGCGAGGCAGCAGTGTAGGTGTTTACCTATGCTGCCATCTTGGTTCCACCTCTATTTCTTCTTCTTCTCTAATTGCAATGGTGAATACTTCCAGTACCATGTCGAACAAGAGTGGTGAGAGTAGGTATCCCTGTCTTATTCCTGTTCCTAGGGGAAATGGTTTTAGATTTTCCCATTGAATATGATGTTAGCTGTGGTTTAACATATATGACTTTTATTATGTTGAGGTATGATCCTTCTATTCCCACGTAGTTGAGGGTTTTTATTAAGATAGAATGTTGTATTTTGTCAGATGCTTTTTAGGCATCAATTGATATGATCATGTGATCCTTAATTCTCAATTTGTTTATGTGATGTATTATGTTTATTGATTTGTGGATATTGTAACATTCTTACATCTTGGGATGAATCCTCCTTGGTCATAGTGTATGATCTTTCTGATGTACTGCTGGATCTGATATGCTAGAATTTTGTTGAGGATTTTGGCATCTATGTTCACGAGGCATATTGGCCTATAATTCTCTTTCATTATGTTGTCTTTATCTGGTTTTGGTATTAAGGTGATGCTGGCTTCATAGAAGGAGCTTGGAAGTGTTTCTTCCTCTTGAATTTTTTGTAATAGTCTGAGGAGGATAGGTTTTAGTTCTTCCTTGAATGTTTGGTAAAGCTCCCCTGAGTAGCCGTCTGGCCCCATACTTTTCTTTGCTGGAAGCGTTTTGATGATTGCTTCAATTTATTCCATAGTTATTAGCCTATTGAGATGTTTAGATTCTTCCTGATTAAGTTTTGGAAGGTTAGACTTTTCTAGAATATGTCCATTACCTCCAGTTTGTCCAGTTTTTTGGACTAGAATTGCTCATAGTGTTTTTTTTAACAATCTTTTGTAATTCAATCGGGTCTGTTGTTATTTCACCTCTTTCATTTCTGATTTTTTTATTTGGATCCTCTTTTCTTGCTTCTTGGTCAGCCTGGCTAGAGGTTCATCAATCTTGTTTATCCTTTCAAAGAACCAGATCTTGGTTTTGTTGAACTTTTGTATTGTTTCTTTGGTCTCTATGCCATTTATCTCTGCTCTGATCTTTATTATTTCCTTCCTTCTGCTTACCCTGGGTTTTTCTTTCTTTTTAAAAAATATATTTTATTGATTTTTTTACAGAGAGGAAGGGAGAGGGATAAAGAGTTAGAAACATCAATGAGAGAGAGATATCAATCAGCTGCCTCCTGCATGCTCCTTATTGGGATGTGCCCACAACCAAGATACATACCCTTGACCGGAATGGAATAGAACACGGGGCCTTTCGGTCCACAGGCCAACACTCTATCCACTGAGCCAAACTGGTTTCGGCTGGGTTTTTCTTGTTGCTCTCTTTCTTTTATTACCATTTTTTCTTGTGTTTTTTTTTGTTTTTTTTGCATTAGGCATGTAGAGCTATGAACACCTCTCAAGACTGTTTTTGCTGTGTCCCATAGATTTTGTATCGTGAGTTTTCATTGTCATTTCTTGCCATGATGTTTTTTTTTTTATTTCTTCCTTGATGTCTCTGGTTACCTAATCATTGTTTTATAGCATGCTATTTAGTCTCCATAGATTTGATTTTTCGGGGGATTGTTTCTATTGTAGTTGATTTCCAGTTTTATGCTACTGGTATCTGAGAAGAGGCTTGATATGATTTCTATCTTCTTGAATTTGAAGAAACTTTGCCTAGGACCCAACATATGGTCTATCTTGAAAAATGACCCATCTGCACTTGAGAAGAATGTGTTTTCTGTGGCTTTGGGGTGAAATGTTTTAAAGATGTCAATTAACTCTATCTGGTCTAGTGAGTCATTTAGGATTGATGTTTCTTTGCTGATTTTTTGTTTAGTGGATTTGTCCAATGGTGATAGTGGGGTATTGAAGTTTCCTAGTATGATTGTACTTGTGTAAATCTCTACCTTGATATCCTCTAGGAGTTTTTTTATGTATTTGGGTGTTCCTGTATTTGGTGCATATATGTTTACCAGAGTTATTTCCTCCTGTATTGTCCTCTTTAGTATTATGAAATGGCCTTCCTTATCTCTTGTTATGTCCTTGAATTTGAGATCTAATTTGTCAGATATAAGTATTGTTCCCCAGCTTTTTTTTTTCATTTTCATTTGCTTGAAAATTCTTTTTCTATCCCTTCACCCTCAGTCTGTGTGAATCTTTTATTCTGAGGTGGATTTATTGTAGACAGGAGATATATGGGTCATGTTTTCTTATGCAATCCGTTACCCTATGTCTTTTGATCAGAGCATTTAATCCATTTACATTTAACGTTATTATTGTTCATATTTGTTTGTTGCCATTTTTATTCTTTATCCCTCCCTGTATTCCTTTTTTTTTTTATAGCAGACACTTTACAATTTCTTGCATTGCTGGTTTGATGGTAATAAATTCTCTTAGTCATTTTTTGTATGTGAAGCTCCTCATTTCACCTTCAATTTCAATTGAAAGCCTTGCTGGGTACAGTATTCTTGGATTCAGATCCTTCCTTTGCATATCTTTGTATATTTCATTCTATTCCTTCCTGGTCTGATAAGTTTCTGTTGAGAAATCAGTCACTATTCTGATGGGGGTTCCGTTGTAGGGAACTTTCTGTCTCTCTCTGGGCACTTTTAAGAATCTCACTTTGTCATTAGCGTTTGCTTATTTAATTATAATGCGCCATGGTGTCGGTCTTTTGGGGTTCATTTTGCTTGGGACTTGTGTGAGCTTCTAGGATTTCTGTGTGTTTTTCTTCCATATATCAGGGAATTTTTCTGTCATTATTTCTTCAAACAGGTTTTCTATTCCTTGCTCAGTTTCTTATCATTCTCTACACCCTATTATGTGGATGTTATTTTGTTTTGTGTTGTCCCATAGTTCCCTTAGGCTCTCCTCCTGTTTCTCCTGCTTTTTATTTTTCTAGAAGCTGCTCTACTTTGGTATATTTTATTACCTTGTCTTCTAGATTATTGATGCAGCCCTCTGCTTTTTCTCGTCTACTTTTTAAAAGTGTATATATATTTTATTGATTTTTTACAAAGTGGAAAGGAGAAAAATAGTTACAAACATCAATGAGAGAGAAACACCCATCAGCTGCCTCCTGAACACCCCCTATTAGGGATGTGGCCACAACCAAGGTATGTGCCCTAAACCAGAATCAAACCTGGTACCTTTCAGTCCACAGGTTGACACTCTTTCCACTAAGCCAAACTGGTTTTGGATCTACTCTACTTTTGATGCTTTCTGTTGAGTTCTTTACAGCAGCTATGTCATTTTTTTTATATATATTTTATTGATTTTTTACAGAGAGGAAGGGAGAGGGATAGAAAGTCAGAAACATCAATGAGAGAGAGACATCGATCAGCCGCCTCCTGCACACCCCACACTGGAGATGTGCCGGCAAGCAAGGCACATGCCCCCGACCGGAATCGAACCCGGGACCTTTCAGTCCACAGGCCGATGCTCTATCCACTGAGCCAAACCGGTCTTGGCAGCAGCTATGTCATTTTTCATTTTTTCTTAGTTTTTCTTAATTTCCTCTTGCCTCTTACTCATATTGTCTAATTTGTCTTGCATTCTTTTCAGTCACCTTATGACTATTTCTGTGAGTTTTTTCTCTGGCAGGTTGCTTGCCTCCATTTCATTTATTTTCTTTTCTGGTTATTCCTGCTTTTCTTTCATATGTGAAATATTTCTCTTTATCCCCAGGGTCGCTCTTCTCTAGGTGTCTGGTTATGTAGTTCTCCCTCTCCTTATCCTAAGTGAAATCTGACCTTTCCACGTGGAGTGTAGAGCTTCTCTGAATCTTAGTGTTTGCACGAACTGGGGATGGGTGCTCTGGGGTTCGCAGCTGTTCAGTGGGCACCACAGTTGTAGATTTTCAGGCTTCTGATAACATCCACTTTCCCCTTCAAGATGGTGTGGTTCCCAGCATCCGAGCTGGTGTCCCCGGGAGGAAAACCCACCAGGAGTGGGGGCTTCCCAGTCAGGGGAACCCCATCCAGCAGTCCCCAACCTTCTGCTGAAGTATAGCTGTCCCTGACTCACCAACAAACACCACCAATGCGACCCTCAGCTGTTCTCTTTTTTTAAATATATTTTATTGATTTTTTACAGAGAGGAAGGGAGAGAGACAGAAAGTCAGAAACATCGATGAGAGAAAGACATCGATCAGCCACCTCCTGCACGCCCCACAATGGAGATGTGGCCGCAAGCAAGGTACATGCCCCCGACTGGAATCGTACCCGGGACCCCTCAGTCCACAAGCCGACGCTCTATCCACTGAGCCAAACCAACAAAGCTCAGGACACATCCATTTATACTGCTGCCATTTTTTCTATTTTATTTTTTAAATTTCTTTATTGATTAAGGTATTACATATGTGTCCTCAACCACCCATTACCTCTCCATCCCCCCCCTCATGCCCTCACCTCCCTTTTGTCTGTGTCCATTGGTTAGGCCCATATGCATGCATACAAATCCTTTGGTTGATCTCTGTCCCTTACCCCCACCCACCCCTACCTTTCCTCTGAGGTTTGATGGTTTGATAGATGTTTCTCTGTCTCTGGATCTGTTTTTGTTTATCAGTTTATGTTGCCCATTATATTCCACAAATGAGAGAGATCATGTGATACGTATCTTTCTCAGACTGGCTCATTTCACTTAGCATAATGGTCTCCAGTTCCATCAATGCTGTTGCAAATGGTAAGTACTCTTTCTTTTTTACTGCAGCATAATATTCCATTGTGTAGATGTACCACAGTTTTTAAATCACTCATCTGCTGATGAGCACTTAGGCTGTTTCCAAATCTTAGCTCTGGTTAATTGTGCTGTTTTGAACATAGGGGTACATATAACCTTTCTGATTGGTGTTTCCAGATTCTTGGGATATATTGATAGAAGTGAGATCACTGTGTCAAATGTGAGCTCCACTTTTAGTTTTTTTGAGGAAACTCCATAATATTATCCACAGTGGCTGCACTAGGCTGCATTCCCACCAGCAGTGCATGAGGGTCCCTTTTCCTCTGCATCCTTGCCAACACTTGTTGTTTGTTGACTTGTTGATGATAGTCACTCTGACAGATGTGAGATTCTAACATATTGTCTTTTTGATTTGCAGTTCTCAGATAATTATTGACTTTGAGCATGTTCTCATATGTTTCTTGGCCTTCCTTCTGTCTTCTTTTGAAAAATATCTATTTAGGTCCTTTACCCATTTTTTTTATTAGATTGTTAGTCTTCCTTTTGTTAAGGTGTATGAGTTTCTTGCAAATGTTGGAGATTAAGCTCTTATTGATGATAACATTGCAAAATATGTTCTTCCATGCAGTGGACTTTCTTTTTGTTTTGTTAATGGTTTCTTTTGCTGTGAAAAAGCTTTTATTTTGATGTAGTCCCATTTGTTTATTTTCTCTTTAGTTTCCATTGCCCAGGCCAGTGATTGGAAAACTCATTAGTCAACCAAGTGGCAAATTTCAGCTCTCGAGCTGCATGTGGCTTGCAAACCACAGTTTGCCAATTACTGGCATAGGCCAGCAGCATTATCAGTGAAAAAATTCCTTCAGCATATGTCTGAGATTTTTCTGCCTATGGATTCCTATAGTATTTTTATGGTTTCCTGTATTATGTTTAAAGCCTTTATCCATTTGAATTTATTTTTGTGTATGGTGCAAATTGGTGGTCGTTTCATTTTTTCTGTCCAATTTTCTCAGCACCATTTATTGAAGACACTTTCATTACTCCATTGTATATTCAAGCTTCCTTTTTAAAATATTAATTGGACATAGTGGTTTGGTTCGATTTATGGGTTCTCTGTTCTGTTCCATTGGTCTATATGTCTGTTCTTCTGCCAGTACTAGGTAGTTTTGAGAGCAGAGGCTTTGTAATTCAGCTTGACATCTCGTATTGATATCTTACCTACTTTGTTGTTCCTCAGGATTGGTGTTGCTATTCAGGGTTTTTTTTTCCAGATGAATTTTTGGAAAGTTCATTCTAGGTCTGTCATATATGCTATTGGTATTTTATTTATTTGTATTTAAAAATATTATTTTATTTTTTATGGTATTACACATAGTACTACATTTATCTCCCTTTTTTACCAAATGACCTTACCCCAGCCTCACCTAACCCATGTTGCATGCTCTAATCCTACCCCCCAGTGTCTTGTGTCTATTGGCTGTGCTTATATGCATGCATACATATCCTTCGGATAATCTCTTTACTCCCCCTCTCCAAGACTCCCCAGCTTTCCTACTGTAATTTCAAAGTCCATTATATGATTTACTTCCTCTGTATCTATCTTTTTGTTCATCATGTTAGAATGTTCTTTATTTTCTATAAATGAGTGAGATCATATGCTTTTTCTTTCATTGCTTAGCTCATTTCACTTAGCATAATGCTGTCCAGTTCCATCCATGCTGCTGGAAATGGTAAGAATTCCTGATATTTTACAGCAGTGTAGTATTCAATTGTGTAGATGTACCATAGTTTTCTAATCCATTCATATGCTGATAGGCATTTAGGCTGTTTCCAAATCTTAGCTATGGTGAATTAATTGTGCTGCTATGAACATAGGGGTGCATATATCCTTTCAGATTGGTGTTTCTAGTTTCTTAGGATATATTCCTAGGAGTGGGATTACAGGGTCAAATGGGAGTTCCATTTTTAGTTTTGTGAGAAAACTTTATTCTGTACTCCACAGTGACTGCACCAGTCTGCATTCCCACCAGCAGTGCAACAGTGTTCCTTTTCCCCTGCATCCTCAACAGCAATTGTCGTTTCTTGATTTGTTGAGGACTGCCATGTGTGAGATGATATGCCATTGTCATTTTTATTTGCATCTCTCAGATAATTAGTGACTCTGAGCATGTTTTCTTATGTCTCTTGGCCTCCGTTTTGACTTCTTTTGAGAAGTATCTATTTCCATTGTTCATTTTTTAATTGGATAATTTATCTTCCTTTTATTAAGTTGTATGAATTCCCTGTAAATGTTGGAGATTAAACCTTTATCAGTGATAACATTTGAAAATATGTGCTCCCATACAGTGGGCTTGTTGTTTTGTTTTGATGTAGTCTCATTTGTTTATTTTCTCTTTAGTTTCCATTGTCCTAGGAGTGGTATCAGTAAAGAAATTGCTTCGGCATATGTCTGAGATTTAGCTGCCTGAGGATTCCTCTGGTATTTTTAATCCCTTTATCAATTTTGAATTTATTTTGTGTATGGTGTAAATTGGTGGTCTACTTTCAGTTTTTTGCATGTATCTGTCAATTTTCCCAACACCATTTATTGTAGATACTGTCTTGACTCCATTGTATTTCATGCCTATGTCAAATATTAATTCAGCATAGTTGTTTGGGTTGATATCTTGGATCTCTATTCTATTCCCTTGATCTATATGTCTGTTCTTGTGCCAGTACCAGGCTGTTCTTAGAACAGTGGCTTTGTAATATAGCTTGAAATCTCATATTGAGATCCCACCTACTTTGTTCTTCTTTCTCAGGATTGCTGTGGCTATCCGGATTCTTTATTATTATTATTATTATTATTATTATTATTATTATTATTCCAGATGAATTTTTGCAGAGTTCTTTCTAGATCTGTGAAATATGCCACTGGTAATTTAATGGGGAGTTCATTGAATTTATAGATTGCTTTGGATAGTATGGACATTTGGATGATGTGTATCATGAACACAGTATGTTCTTCCATCTGTTTATGTTTACCTCTATATTTTCTTCAACGTCCTGAAGTTTTCCGTGTATAGGTCTTTTACCTACTTAAGTATATTCCTAGGTATATTAATTTTTTTTTGCTAGACATTAAGTGGGATTGCTTATTTAGTCTCTCTTTCATGAAAGATATGGCCTGTAATTTTCTTTCATTGTTTTGTCTTTATCTGATTTTGGTATTATGGTAATGCTGGCTTCATAGAATGAGCCTGGAAGTGTTCCTTCCTCTTGAATTTTTTGTAATAGTTTGAGGAGGATAGGTTTTAGTTCTTCCTTGAATGTTTGGTAAAACTTCCCTGTGAAGCCATCTGGCTCCAGACTTTTGTTTGAAGGAAATTCTTTGATTACTACTTCAAATTCCTCCATAGTTATTGGCTTATTCATATTATTTTATTCCTCCTGAAAGAGATTTGTAAGGTCATATTTTTCTAGCCATATGCATATTGATTTTAGGTTGACTAGGTTTTTGGACTAGAATTGCTGATAGTATCCTATCTAATAAGAGAGTAATATACAAATTGACCTTACTTCTGCTGCACCCCAAGCCATGCCCACCATCCACACTCACCAGCCAATCAGAATGAGTATGCAAATTAACTTAACCAAGATGGCTACTGCCACAGAGAAGCAGGAAGGAGGCTTGGGTTACCCCTGGCAATGGAGGAAGCCAAATTTCTGCAAACTCTAGTCAACCGGCCTCCACCTAAGGCAACAAAGTTTCAATGGCTGTTTGTGCAGAAGGCTTAGCTACGCTCCAGGCTACAAAGTTTCTAATGTAGAAGATAAATACATCCCAGATACCAGGGCCTCCACTTGGGTCACAGGGGGCGTGGCTGGCCTGCAAAACACCACAGGCCCCTCACCCAGGCCACCCCACACTCCAAGGGAACACCCAGGATAACCTTCAGGGCAAACCAGCTGGCCCCCATCCATGTATCAGGCTTCTAGCCTATCTAATAAAATAATAATATTCAGATTGACCATCACTCCAACACACAAGATCACTACCCCCATGTGGTCAAAAGATCCTTCCCCCATGTGAACACAAGATAGCCAGCAGAGGAGGGCAGTTGGCAAGGACCAGGACTGCAATGGATGGCAGTTGTGTGTGATCAGGCCAGCAGAGGAGGGCAGTTAGGGGTGACCAAGCCAGTGGAGAAGGGAAGTTGGGGGAGACCCAGGACTGCAGGGGATGGCAGTTAGGGGTGACCAGGCCTGCAGGGTAGGGAAGCCCCTAACTGCCCTACCATGTGGGCCTGTTCACCCCTAAATGCTCTCCCCTGTAGGCTTGATTACCCCCAACTGCCTTCCCTTGCAGGCCTGGTCCCTGCCAATTGCCTCCCCTGCTGGCCATCTTGTAGTGGCCATCTTGTGTCCACATGGGGGCAGGATCTTTTGACCACCTGGGGGCAGTCATCTTGTGTGTTGGAATGATGGTCAATCTGAATATTACTCTGTTATTAGATAGGATAGAGGCCTGGTACATGGGTGGGGAACAGTTGGTTTGCCCTGAAGGGTGTCCTGGATCAGGGTGGGTGTTCCCTTGGGGCATGGGGTGGCCTGTGGTGGTTTGCAGGCTGGCCATGCCCCCCCAGTGATCCAAATGGGAGGTCCTAGTGTCTGAGATTTATTTATCTTCCACAATTGAAACTTTGTAGCCTGGAGCAGAGCCAAGCTTTTTGCTCACACAGCCATTGGAACTTTGATGCCTTAAGCGGAGGCCTGCTGGCCACGGTGTGTGGAAAGCTTGGCTTCCTCCATTGCCAGGGGCAACCTAAGCTCGCTCCTGCTCTCTCTGTGGCCTTAGCCATCTTTGTTGTGTTAATTTGCATACTCTCTCTGATTGGCTGTTGGGCATGGCTGGTGGGTGTAGCTTGTGTGTGTAACAGAGGTATGGTCAATTTGCATATTACTCTTTTATTACATAGGATTATGCAACCTGAGAAGATACTTGATATTTCCATCTCTTGAATTTGGGGATACTTTGCTTGTGACCCAGTATCTGGTGTATTTTTGAAAATGTCCTATGTGCACTTGAGAAAAACATATATCCTATGGCTTGGGGTGAAATGTTCTGAAGATGTCAATTAGGTCCACCTTATCTAGTGAGTCATTTAGGATTGCTCTTTCTTTTCTGATTTTTTTTTTTGTCTAGAGGATTTATCTTGTGATGTCAGTGGTTTATTAAAGTCCCCTACTATGATTGTATTGTTGTCTATCTATCCCTCGATATGATCCAGGAGTTTGTTTGTGTTTTTTTTTTATGTATTTGGGTGTTCCTGCATTGGGTGCATTTATTTTATCAGGGTTATATCCTCTTGTTTTATTGATCCCTTTTGTATTATGAAGTGGCCTTTCTTATCTCTTGTTAAGGCCTTCACTTTGATGTCTATTTTGTCAGATATAAGTATTGCTACCCCAGCATTTTTTTATTTTCATTTTCCTGAAAAAATATTTTTCCAACCCTCACTTTCAGTCAGTGTGAGTCCCTTGTTCTGAGGTGGGTCCTTTGTAGACAGCATATAGATGGGTCATGTTTTTTATCCATTCAGCTATTTGATGTCTTTTGATTGGAGCATTTAGTCCATTTACATTTAACGTTATTATTGAAAGGTACTTTTTTGTAGCCATTTCTATTTTTTGTGCCTGTGTTCCTTCTTACCATTTTATATCTTCTTTATACAGCATTCCCTTTAGCATTTCTTGCATTGCTGGCTTGTGGGTCATAAACTCCCTTTGCCTTTTTTGTCTGCAAATCTCCTTGTTTTCCCTTCAGTTTTGATTGATAGCCTTGCTGGATAGAGTTTCTTGTATTCGGTCCTTTGCTTTGCATCACTTTGTATACCTAATTCCATTTCCTTCCAGCTTGATATGTTTCTGTTGAGAAATCTTTTGATAATCTGATGGGGGATCTTTTAGAGGTAACTGTGTCTCTCTCTTGAAGCCTTTAAGATTCTCTCTTTGTCTTGAACATTTGCCATTGCAATCATGACATATTATGGTATGGGTCTTTTGGGATTCATCCTGGTTGGGACTTTTTGTACTTGTGTAACTTTTTTCTTCTCCATATCAGGGAAGTTTACTGTCATTATATCTTCGAATAGGTTTTCTAATCTTTGCTGTTATTCTTGTTTTACTGGCAGCCCTTTTATACATATGTTGTTGTTGTTGTTGCCCCAAAGCTCCCTTAAGCTCTCCTCCTGCTTTTTAATTATTTCTTTCCAGTTGCTGTTCAGATTGGGCTTTTTTTCTGTACTTTATCTTCTAACTCACTAATTTGGTCCTCTGCTTTTTTCTAGTCTACTGTTGAAACCTTCCATGGTGCTTTTTATAGTAGCTATATCACTTTTGATTTCTTCCAAGATTGTTGATTTTATCATTCACCTGGTGTATGCACTGTACGACCATTACTCTCAATTCTTTTTCTGTCATGTTGCATCCTTCATTTTCACTTTTTTCCTTTCTTGCCGTTTCCTCCTTTTCTTTCCTCTGAGGTTTGTTTTGTTGTTGCCCCATTCTCACTATCACCAGAAAAGTCAAATGTCAAGTTGTGGGGGCCTGGACCATGTGCAGTGGAAGCTTCACACCCACCGAGTGTCACTGAAGAGTTCTGACACCAATACATGTGGCTTCTGTGGTTTGGTGGGAGCCATGCTCACCCAGGATCAGAGTCAAAGGTGCTTAGTGTGCCCACATGTGTACATTTAGAATCAGGGATCCTGCCTATGCCATACTGAAACAGAGACCCCGTTGGCAAGTGGCAAAAATCAGAGTCCCCTAGCACATGTCAGGAGTCAGAGACACCCTGTGTCCATGCTAAGAATAGAGTATCAGAGTCTTTGTTGCTTGGTGCGGCCTCATGCCAAGAACCAGGGTCCCTGTGTGTGCATGCACCACAAATTAGTCACTGGTTCTTAGAGTGAATGCAGTGGGAATCAGGGATCCTAGGCATAGGTGATAAGAAACAGATTCAAGTCACTGGTATTCAATGCTGCCTCTTTGGTAGAGAATTAGGGTCCCTGTCTGCTTTGGGGACCTGGTTGCACAGATGCACTGTGTTGGCAGGAGGTCTACTTCTGCCTTGTGGTAAATAGCCTTCCATGTGTGCTTGCTCTGTATCAAAGTCAAGTGGCACTGCTGCCCAGGGTGGGCATGGAGTCTGGTCCCATCGGTGTACACTGCAGGAAACAAACTCCCCATGTCCATGCACCCAGGCTCAAATTCAGAGCTGTGTCCTTTGTGTGGGCATGGGCTCTGGTCATGGGACATAAACGTCCCTCGATTTCGCTCCCCCATGCTCAAATTCAGTGCTGCTTCCCTGCATGGAGGCGGAGTCTGGTCACAGAAAACAAACTCTCCAAGATAGCGCACCAGGCTCAAATTTAGCACAGCCTCCTTTTGTAGGTGTGGGGTCTGGTCATAAGAAATAAACTCTCCAAGTTTGTACCTCCAGGCTCAAATTCCACACTGTCTCTCCGCTTGTATGCAGGGTCTGGTCACAAAATACACACTCCCCATGTTCGGCTTCCAGGCTCAAATTCAGCACAGCCTCCCTGTGTGGGCACCAGTTCTGGTCACTAGAAACAAACTTCCTGTGTCCGTACACTCAGGCTCAAATTCA
Source organism: Lasiurus cinereus (assembly GCA_011751065.1). Lineage (NCBI taxonomy): Eukaryota > Metazoa > Chordata > Mammalia > Chiroptera > Vespertilionidae > Lasiurus > Lasiurus cinereus. The sequence goes on from JAAGEH010000013.1 coordinate 5,202,704, forward strand.
GGTAGAGCCAGGCACCGCTGCTGTGTGTGGGCAGGAGGCTTGTTTTTACAGAGCGAGTCTGGCAGTTCCTATGCCACTGCTGTGGGGCCAACCAGGAGGGGAACTGGCTCTGTGATTCACAGAAAGTTGCATCCCAGTTTCCTGGGTTCTTGGTGTCCTTGGGTCTGCAGTTGTAGCCGCAGGTCTTTTACCCCAGTGGCTGTAGAGTCCCGGTTTGTGAAAGAGACCAGATTGGGTAGTGGCAAGGCTGGAATCCTAGTCTCAAGCAGTTTTGTTCTTCAAGATGGCATGGTATCTGTGCTGGCGGTTTCCTCCCCAGAGTGTTTGCAGTGGCAGCGGGGTTTCGCCATCTAAGACTGCCTGATTTGGCAGCCCCTTGGAAGACCTGTAGGATCTAACTGTCCCTAGATCTCACTCACACACACACCACACATCCATTCACTCCTCTATGGTTCCCTCACTCTCTCACACACTCTCTCACACACTCTCTCTCCCTATTTTCTTGCCAGTCACCATCTTTTATTTCTCTATGACATAGAATTTTAAATTAACTTTCTCAAAGTACTAATGAGCCAGAACGTGCTAAGATTAAGGTACATATTTTCTGACTGATTATTTAAGTAATAAGTGGTTTAACTCAGATATCCATGTGACCTGAGAGGGGCTTATAACAGAGGATAGGAGTTATAATAAGCACTAACACAGAGAAATAGTGAAAGCTCAAAAAGAGCCTTGGAGAGACAATAGAAATGAGTGAACCAGAGAGCTAAACCCCAGGTGTCTGGTGAGGAGCTTCTTCTGCCTAGGGGGACTATCAGGCCTCATACCCTATCTTTAGAAATTCTCCCAGTACTCTGCTTAAGCCTCTTCACTGCCAAAGGTAACAAATCTCCTTGACTGAGAACCCACTTCTCTTTAGATCCATTTCCCACTGTTTGGAACTATTTCCAATAATCATCCTATTGTGTTTTTCTCTGTACCTGGCATCCAAAGAGCCAAATGTTCTCCCTGAGGTAATTCAGGCTTTTTTAAAATGAAAAATATGAGCATATACATCAATACCCATGTAAGATAGATTATGGACCTTTCAGAAATTCTTAGAAGGCCAACAATATATTTAGACATCAGGACAGTCTGGATGACCTTTTCCTTAAAGATTCTCACTTTCTTACACATCCAATTTCCAACAGCTCATATCGGAGCCACCTTTATGGTAACTTGTGGTTTATAAACTATGTTCTCTATGTTTGGAAGTATTTTGGGACATAGCTGTGCTATAATACTAGCCCCATGGATTCTTAGGTTTTGTTTTAATATATTTCTATTGATTTCAGAGAAGAAAGTAGAGGGAGAGATAGATAGAAACATGAATGATGAGAAAGAATAATTGTTTGGCTGCCTCCTGCAATCATGCCACCGAGGATAGAACCTGAAACCCTGGCATGTGATCTAACCGGGAATCGAGCCATGCCCTCCTGGTTTGTAGGTCAATGCTCAACAACTGAGCCACCACAGCCAGACTTGGTTCTTAATTTTAACAATAATAATTAACTAACAATCACTGTTCAAAGTACTTTTACTGTATTAAATTCTCAGAACAACCCTCTGAGATAGGTGCTATTTTTATCTTATTTTTTACATGAAACTGGGGCACAGAGAGGTTAAATATTTGTCGAAGCTCAGACAGCAAGATGGTGACAAGGCTAGGATTCAAACCTGAGCATTCTGAATCCAGAGCCCTAGTTATTATCCATACATTGTTCTCTCATGTCATCTTCTTTTAATAAAGAAACTGAAGGATGGTGAAATCCTGGGGTGTGGGGGCAAAGGAGGGGCTAGAAGGGGTCAATGAGTTAAAAAGGAACATATGTAATACTTTCAACAATAAAGATAAAAAATAGAAATATAGGCATGTACATGGAACAGTTTGACAGCTGTCACAAGGGAGGGGGAATGGGGAACTGGATGAAAGAAGGTGAAGTGATTAGCCAAAGAATATTATTTGCATAACCAATGGATACAGACAATTTGATGCTGAGCAGAAGAAGGAAAAATGGGCGCTGGGTAGAGGAGGTAAAGGGGGGTTGTGGGGACTGTAATAATGTCAACAATAAAAATAAAGAAAAAATATGAAAGTGAAACAAGCAATATTAATGTAATTTTCAGAAGCAGCTCAGGGCACTGCCACCATTTGCCCACATGACCCTGGGCACATATTTAATGATTATGATCTTTAGTAACCAGCCAGCAGCCTGTTTCCTTGATCATGTGAGCACAGACCTTGACTTTTTACAAAAGTACAGTTTTATTGAGCTGAAACAGATCTCTTATGCATATTAGCTGCCAACCATTTCATCAATGAGGAAACAGAGTAGAGAGAAAGGGATTACCCCTAGGTCCACAATGAATGGCTAATGTAAGAGTATAACTATTCCACTGGAAGTCTTATGAGGACAAGGACTAAGTATAATTTCCCCACAGTCTTCTCAATACCAAGCACAATGCCAGGCCCAAAGATCACAGGGGAAAAATACTATGCACTCCTTGATGGAATCCTGACTTCCTGGTGGGAAGTCTTGTCAGTCAACCACAATTTTAAGCAGCTTTGCAAATCAGCATGGTCATAGAGGTCTAGGACCTGAAAGACTTGAAAGAAATCATGCTGTGAATGACATACATTTTCTTTTAGTGAGAAATACCAACCTCTCTCACATGCCAAAATACTTATAATCCAATAAAAAAAATGGGCAACGGACCTAAATAGAACCTTTTCAAAAGACGACAGAAGGAAAGCCAAGAGACACATGAAAACATGTTCAAAGTCATTAATCATCCGAGAGATGCAAATCAAAACGACAATGCGATACCATCCTACACCTGTCAGAATGGCAATCATCAACAAATCAACAAATGACAAGTGTTGGCGAGGATGCGGAGAAAAAGGAACCCTTGTGCACTGTTGGTGGGAATGCAGACTGGTGCAGCCACTGTGGAGAACAGTATGGAGTTTCCTCATAAAACTAAAAATGGATCTCCCATTTGACCCTGTAATACCACTCATAGGAATTTATCCTAAGAAATTACAAACACCAATCAGAAAGGATTTATGCACCCCTATGTTCATAGCAGCACAATTTAAAATAGCCACAATTTGGAAACAGCCTAGGTGCCCGTCAGCAGATGAGTGGATCAGAAAACAGTGGTACATCTACACAATGGAATTCTATGCTGCCATTAAAAAGAAGGAATTCTTACCATTTGCAGCAACCTGGTTGGAACTGGAGAGCCTTATGCTTAGCGAAATAAGCCAGTCAATGAAGGAGAAGCATCACATGATCGCACTCATTGGGGGATAATAAAGAACATTATAAACTGATGAACAAAAGGATAGATACAGAGACAGTAAAGCTTCAAACAGACTGTGAAATTACAGCAGGAAGATTAAAGTTAGGTGAGGTAGATAAGAGATCAATCAAAGGACTTGTATCTATGCATATAATCATAACCAATGAACATAGACACTGGGGGGTTGGGGTATGCCTGGGAGGGAGGGGGGGCAATGGGGAGATATGTATAAAAATTAATAAAAAAAACTGAAAAAAATACTTATAATCCTAGTGCTATTCTTCAAGCTCCAGACTTTAATAGTCGCAAACAGGTTATTGCTTTCAAAATGTTGGATGGGAGAAAAACTTTTAGAGTGAGAACCAGAGTGGGAGGTGTGGCAGTGGTATAGGCCATTTTATGTCTCTAGTTTTATTAGTTATCTATTGATGCAAAACAAGTTATCTTAAAATAAATCATAATTATTGTTTAACTGTGGGTAAGAAAACAAGGCATGCCTTATCTGGGTGCCTCTGTGACAGGTCTCTAACAGGCTACAGTCAAAGGGTTGCCTGGAGATCCAGTTATCTTAAGGGTCAAATGAGGCAGGATCAGTTTTTAAGCTTGCTCATGTGACTGCTGGCAGGACTGAGTTCCTTGTGAGCAGCTGGACTCAGTTATTTGCTAGCTGTTTAACAGAGGCCTACTTCAGTTCCCTACAACATTGACCTCTCCACAGAGCAGTTCATAAAATGCCAGCAGTGATCCCATCACTTGCCCCACATTATATTCATTAAAAATAAGTCACTAGGTTCAGTTAATACTCAAGGCATGAATACCAGGTGCTAGGGATCATTGCTTGCCATTTTAGGAACTGCCTAAACAGTTGTTTTCCCAGCTCTAGTCTAAGCCTTAAGCTTTCCACAAAATAAGAACACCATGTACATAGGGACAGCAAATGGGAGTGATCACATTGGCAAGTTTTGTTACAGGTCTTGCCCTACTACTTACATTATGATATTTGGTAATTTATCTCACCTCTTTGAGTTTCACTGACAAGCAATACAGAGATAAAATGTCTGCCTCACAGGATACTTGTGGGAATGCAATGAGACTGTGAATTCTGAGTTAATATCTAGCAAGGGGGTAGAAATACATGCATTATTTTGCAGAGAGAGTACGTATCTTTAATATGAATTTCAAAGGTTCCATTGACTCCTTTAAATGTATTAAATTGTTAATTCCACATTTAGTAAATCTCAATGTTAATCATTCATTTAAAAACTATTTATTGAGAGCCAAGATGGCTGCCAACAGAACAGCAGGCTGCAAGATAGTGTTTGGGTGAGAGAACAAAAGGAGAGTGCATGGAAATGCAAGGAGTGTCTGTATTTTTAAGAGAGGGACAGCTATACTCTACAGGACTGTTGGGGACTGGTGGACCTGATTGGCCTGCCAAGTCAACCTCTACTGCTGCTGAAATCTCTCCCAGAGTGGCCTCCTCTGCTGCAGAGAATGAACCATCCTGAAAAGAAGATCAGCTGTGATCAGAAGCCCAGCCTTACCTTCAACCGGGGAGACCTCAGATACTACCTGGGACTCTACACCCACAACACCTAGGGACCAGTTGCCTCGGCTACGAACCCACAATCACCAGGACTCCAAACTCCCTGACCGCAGGGACTTAAAATGTTTTTCCAGAGGGAGACAAAGCAGTGCCGAATACTTGGATGGGCCCAGCACCTTCTCATAAAGCAGATAGAAGGAACAGCTGAATTGAACCACACTCACCCAGAATTGGTGAATTAAACATAGCTGGTGAGCTAATCCATGGACAAAAAGTTCAGATATCACCTAGAGACACGTGAGATCTGGGGTCCAGGCTGGAGGGAGAAACATGCTCAGCGGGGACTAGAGTCTCAGAGGAAGACTGTGCCTCATAAAATCTGTAGCCATTGGGCTCAGTGTATCCCTTGAATGTGGAAGGGGGTCAACAGGGCTGCTGTCATAAGGGAACTCTAGATATTAGTCCATAGCTGGGTTGGGTGCAGAAAGGCAGCCCTGGCTGTGCAGTGCCAGGGGAAAAAGATGAGAGTCTTTGTGTTTCTTTTGGCTTTTTTTTTTCCTTTTTAACTCCTTGCTTTTGTTTGCTAAGTCCAGGACATAGGATCTTCCAATTAAAAACACTCACCTAGACTTCAGGGGAAAGTTGTTTCTGTGGAAAGTGAGGATCAGAGTGGGGAGAGACAAATAGGAAAACAGCTCAGGGGCAATCCATCTCTCCAACCCAGTATTAAGTGCAGCAGGGGAAAAAAAATCTAAACACTGGGTAGAGGGCACTAGATATGAATACAGAAACACTGTCACCCAGAAGTTGACTCTTATGTAAATACAACTAATGACAGGCTGAGGGGGAAAAAAAAGAGCTGAGAGATCCCACCTGCTTGAAAACAGAATTGTGGCTTATGACACAGAAGAACAGTGGATCAAAGGGAACTTAAATACTGTGATGACTACCTGACAGGAAATATGTGCCAAGCAGAACAGTAAAGGAAGTGAATGGCCTTCACTACTTCACTTACTTAAGAAACCATTTTTTTTTCTACTTGCTTTTACTATTTATTATTATACTAGAAGTCTGGTGCATAAAATTCGTGCATGGGGGGTGTCCCTCAGCCCCAGCCTGCACACTCTCCAATCTGGGACATCCCTTTTACAAGCCAAGACCGCTGGATCCCAATCAATCACCTGCCTGCTTGCCTGATTGCCCCTAACCGCTTCTGCCTGCCAGGCGGATCAGCCTCGAACCACTTCCCTGCTACACTGATCAATGCCTAACTGCTCCCCTGCCAACCTGATTGCCCCTAACTGCCCACCTCTGCCATCCTGGTCACCCCTAACTGACCATCCCTGCAGGCCTGGTTGCCCCCAACTGCCCTCTCCTGCTGGCCCAGTCATTCCTAACTTCCCTTTCTTGCCAGCCTGGTTGCCCCTAACTGCCCTCTCCTGCCATCTTGATTGTCCCTAACTGCCCTACCCTGCCAGCCTGGTCACCTTTAACTTCCCTCCCCTGGTGGCCTGGTCACACTCAACTGCCCTCCCCTGCAAGACTGATTGCCCACAACTGCCCTCCCCTGCTGGGCATCTTGTGTCCATATGGAGGTGGCCATCTTTGACCACAGGGGGGTGGCCATCTTCTGTATTGGAGCAATGGTCAATTTGCATATTCCCTCTTTATTAGATAGGATTTTTATTTTTAATTATTATTATTCCTACTACTATTTTATGTTTTTAAAGTTTTATTTTATTTTTTCTTTATTTTATTTTAGGATTAAGGTTCTACATTTTATTTTTATTTTCATATTATTTTACTCTATCTCAATTTTTATTTTATGCCAACATACTCTTCCTCACTTTTATCTTTTATCATCCTATTTCTCTTATCCTGTTCTTCCTTTAGTTTTTCTCTAACATTTATTTTTCTATCTGTTAAAAATTTATCTTACTCATATATCTAATTTCCTCTCCTCTGCTCCAAGTACATGCACACATTTCTATTCTCTGTCTTCACTATCCAAAATTTATTTTCTTCCTCTCTTTTTCCCTTTTCTTTCTATTTTGTTGTTGTTTGTTTGATTGTTGGTTAGTTTGTTTTCTTCTTTTTTGGTTTCTGTTTTTCCTCCCCTCGCTTGTTCTCTTATACTACTAATAGCTTATGGTAATTAATTCCAATCACCAACTCAGGCCTATCTACTCTGTATTCTCCTTTTCAAATAGTAAATGAAAACATAGATAGATAAATTAAAGAAAGGGAAAATTATATATATTCTTTTTTAAAAATACATTTTATTGATTTTTTTACAGAGAGGAAAGGAGAGGGATAGAGAATTAGAAACATCGATGAGAAACAGACATTGATCAGCTGCCTCCTGCATGCCCCACAACCAAGATAAATGCCCTTGATTGGGACCTTCCAATCCACAGACCGATGCTCTATCCACTGAGCCAAACCGGTTTTGGAGCTTTCAGGAATTCTTATATATAATGTTTTTGTATTTTGTTTTTTACTTTTCTTCTTATACACTCATTCTCTTTCTACCTCCTCTATACAGATTGTGACTACTTCCCCATTTATTCAATCACTTGACCTTACCTTCTGGAAATAAGTTCTGCCTTCACAGATTCATTTGAGTGTTTGTAATTTGGGTGTTTGCTGTTTGAATTTTTTTGGATTAGTTGTTGTTTATTGTTTTCATTCATTGCTGGCTGTTTGTTGTTTGCATTACAGTGGTACCTCGAGATACGAGTTTAATTCGTTCCGTAACCTTGAGGCGTGGTAAAATATGAGACGCTTGAGTCATGGTAAACTGGCGGGTCCTGTGCAGCCGGCCATTGCGCGTGATTACTCCTATCTCAAATGTTGCTCGTATTTCAAAGTAAAAATCGCTCGCTCAATGGCTCGTATCTCAAAAACCTCCTATGTTAGGGCACTCTTATCTCGAGGTACCACTGTATTTGGATTAGCTATTGTTTTATTGGAGATTTATCCACATATACATATATTTTTCCTTCTTTTTTATTCTCTTTCTTTGCTCTCTTACACTTTTTACTTTTCTCAATAATATTTTTGCACTCTTTCTGTCTTCTAATTCTCTTTTTCTCTGGTAGTGACCTATATGAGGGGTAATTAGTATCATAAAAATATTTGTGTTTAGTACCTTGTGAGTTGTGTCTTTTCATATTTTATTTTGTGCCTTTACTTCAACTTAGGAGAGAGGTAGCTACATAAGCAGACACCCTGAGAGGAGTGATCATGGAGAGACAAAGAAACAACCCACATACAAAAGAAACTGAGGAAGCACCAGAAAAGGAAGTGCATGAAATGTAGGCAAGCAATATGTCAGACAAAGTATTAAGAACAATGGTTATAAGGATGCTGAAAAGGTTGGAATACAAATTAAACAATATGTGTATGAATCAAGAGGAAATGAAGAAGAATCAGGAAGAAATGAAAATATCACCACTGCAAAACTGAACTGAATAGAAAGCATCAGACAATCGAAAAAATGGCAACAGAGTAAAAAGACATGTCACAAGCTTTGTCCAGAAGCAGATAGAAAGAACAGCTGAGGGTAGCTTGGAGAGTGTTTGTTGGTGAGTTGAGGTACAGCTATACTCCAGGAGTTGGTGAGTTGAGGTACAGCTATACTTCAGGAGACTACCCAGAAATGCAAGGATGGTACAATATCTGCAGATCAATAAATGTGACATATCACATAAACAAACTAAGATTTAAAAATCACGTAGCCATATCAATTGATGCAGAAAAAGCATTTGACAAAATCCAACACCCTTTCTTGATAAAAACTCTCAACAAGAGGGGAATAGAAGAATCATACCTCAACATCATAAAAGCCATATATGATAAACCCACAGTTAACATCATACTCAATGGGAAAAAAAAACTAAAACTGTTTCCCCTAAGAACAGGAACAATACAGGGATGCCCACTCTTACCACTCCTGTTCAACATAGAAATGAAAGTATTAGCCATTGCAATTACACAAGAAGAAATAAAAGACATCCAAATTGGAAAAGAAGAAGTAAAGCTGTGCTTATTTGCAGATGGCATGATATTGTACATAAAAACCCAAATGACTACTTAAAAAAACTAACAGACTAAAATGAATTTGGCAATGTAGCAGAATACAATATTAATGCCAAGAAATCTATGACATTTCTACACACAAATAGTGAACTTACAGAAAGGGAGACTAAAAAAGCAATCCCATTTACATCTTGCCAAAAAAAAATAAGATACCTAGAAATAAATTTAATTAAGGAGGGAAAGGACCTGTATGTGGAAAACTACAAGACACTGAAAAAAGAGATAGAGGTAGAAATAAACAGATGGAAGAACATACCGTATTCATGAGTTGGTAGAGTCAACATCATTAAAGTGTCCATACTACTGAAGGTAATCTATAGATTCAATACACTCCCCATTAAAACACCAACTGCATATTTCACAGACCTAGAAATAACTCTCCAAACATTCATCTGGAATATAAAAAGACCCTGAATAGCCACAGAAATCCCGAGAAAGAAGAACCAAGTAGGTTGGATCACAATATGAGGTTTCAAACTTATTACAAAGTCACTGTTCTCAAAATAGCCTGGTACTGGTATAAGAACAGACATATGGATCAATGGAATAGAATAGAGAACCCAGATATTGAAGCAAACCACTATGCTAAATTAATATTTGACAAAGGAGGCATGAACATACAAGGGAGCCAAGGCAGACTCTTCAATAAATGGTGTTGGGAAAATTGGACAGATACATGCAAAAAAGTAAAACTAGACCACCAACTTACACCATACACAAAAATAAACTCAAAATGGATATAGGATTTAAATATAAGACAGGAAACCATAAAATACTAGAGGAATACATAGGCAGAGAAATCTCAGACATATGCAGAAGCAATTTCTTCAGTGATACTGCTCCTAGGGCAATAGAAGCTAAAGAGAAAATAAACAAATGGGACTACATCAAAATAAAAAGCTTTTGCACAGCAAAAGAAACCACCAACAAAACAACAATAAAGCCCACTTTATGGTAGAACATATTTTCAAATGTTATCACTGATAAAGGTTTAATCTCCAATATCTATAGAGAAATTATACAACTTAATAAAAGAAAGATAAATGATTCAGTAAAAAAGGTGTAACAGACCTAAATAGAATATTTTCGAAAGAAGACAGATGGAAGGCTAAGAAACATGTGAAAACATGCTCAAAGTCACTAATCATCTGAGAGATGCAAATCAAAATGACAATGTGGTACAATCTCACACCTGTCAGAATGGCAATCATCAACAAATCAAGAAAAAAACAGTGTTGTCAAGGATGGGGAGAAAAATGAACACTCTTGCACTGCTGGTGGGAATGCAAACTGGAGTAGCCACTGTGGAAAACAGTATAATTTCCTCAAATAACTAAAAATGGAACTCCTATTTGACCCAGTAATCTCACTTCTAGTAATATATCCCAAGAAACTAGAAACACCAATCAGAAAATATATATGCACCCCTATGTTCATACCAGCACAATTCATCATAGCTAAAATTTGGAAACAAGCCTAAATGCCCATCAGCAGATAAGTGGATTAGACAACTATGGTACATCTACATGATGGAATACTATGCTGCTCTAAAAAAGAAGGAATTCTTACCATTTGCAGCAGCATGGATGGAACTGGACAGCATTATGTAAAGTGAAATAAGCCAGGCAATGAACAAAAATTACCACATAATCTCAATCATTTATAAGAAATAAAGAACGTTATAACCTGATGAATGAAATGATAGATAACAGATGCAGTAAAGCACCGAACAGATTGTCAAATTACATCAGGAAGGCTGGGGAGTGTTGGGGAAGGGGGAAATAGATAAACTAAAAGACATGTATGCATGAATATAAGCACACTAATGGACACAGAACACTGGGGTGGGGTTGGATGAGGGCATGCGATAAGTGCTAGGGGAGGCTTTGGGAAGGTCAATGGGAAAAAAAGGAGATATATGTACTAATATATGTAACACTTTAAATAATAATAAAAATATTTAAAATAATAGAAACCCAAAACTGGTTTGGCTCAGTGGATAGTGCTGGCCTGCAGACTGAAAGGTCCCAGGTTTGATTCCATCAAGGGCATGTATCTTGGTTAAGGGCACATCCCCAGTAGGAGGTGTGCTGGAGGCAGCTGATTGATGTTTCTCTTTCATAGATGTTTTTAACTCTCTATCCCTCTCCCTTCCTCTCTGTAAAAAATCAATAAAATATATTATAAATAAATAAATAAATAAATAAATAAATAAGTATAAAACATCCACAGTAGACTAGAAGCAGCAGAAGACTGCATCAGTGAGCTAGAAGACAAAGTTGGGGGGAAAAAGAAACAAGCAGAGAAGCATCTGGAAAAATACTTAAAGAATAGGAGGAGAGACTAAGAACTTTGGGACAACATGAAATGAAACAACATTCACAGCATAGTGGGGCCAGAAAGAGGGGAAATTAAGCAAGGATTATAACTACTGTTTGAACAAATATTGAAAGAAAACTTCTTGATAATGGGATAGAAAAAAATCACACAAGTCCAAGAGGCTCCCAGAGTTGCAAACAATATGACCCCCCTAAAATTGACATCAAGACACATTTCAATTAAATTGGCAAACCCCAATGACAAAGGAAGAATCTTTTTTTTCACTTCCTGTTTTTATTTTGTCTACTGATTAACATGATCTTTTTTCTTACTGATATAAGATGCTGCTTCCTGCAATTTCAAATAAATAATAGTAATATTGAATTAAAGAATTTGTGTATCTGTTTTACAGAGGCATAATTTACATATATATTACTTTGAATAAGAAAACAATTTTATTTTTTTTAATTAATTAATTAATTAATTTCCCTATTTCCCTCCCCACCCCCCAGTACATGCCCTCATCCATCTTCCCCTCCCCCCCATTACCCTGTATCCACTGGCTATGCCTACACACACATGCATACAAGTCCTTTGGTTGAGCTCCTACAGGTCCCCCCCCCCCCCAACCTCCCCTACCCTCCCACTGTAGCAGGACAGTCTGTTCATTGCTTCTTTTCCTCTGCATCTGCTTCCCCCCACTGCCTGATTCTTATCTTTAAAAACATCTTGCCCCTGTAAGCTAGAAATAAACTCACAAGAGCAAAAGAAAAATGTTTGAGTTCCACTTTCAATGCCTGATAGCTTTGAGTCCTAGTTTCAATGTCAAACAGTTCCTTATGTGTACATGTCATCAATGGTATCTGGATAGTGGACAAATGGTGACAATGCTGGTCCAACCCTCTCTGGTTTGGCCCTAGGCATCCTGTAGCGATGCACAGCTGCTAACTGTTTGCATGGCAAGGCGTTGTCAGCGACTTCCATTTCTGGACTGTTTCTCATCTTGTCTTTGTGGTTGGCACAGACCTGTCAGTTCCTCTTTGTTGCAGGAGTCCACTTGGTCTTGGAGTTGTTTTCTGAACGTATATAAACATATTTTCGATCAAGAGTTAATAAAGGAATCTTTTCTATAAAGGCTGTCAGAGAGAGACAGAAAGCTACCTACAAAGGATCTCCCATCAGATTATCAACTGATTTCTCAAGAGAAACACATCAGGACAGAAGGGAGTGGAATTAAATATACAAAGTCATGAAAAGGAATAGTCTGAATTCAAGAATACTGTAACCAGCAAGGCTATCAATCAATATAGAGAGTGAATTCAGGAGCTTCAAGACATAAAAGGACTAAGGAAGTTTATTACTACCAAAACAGCAATGCAAGACATGCTAAAGGGTGTGCTCTAAAAAGAAGAAATAGGAAGGGAAGAAGAAACACAAGGATAGAGAATAAAAATGGTGACAAACAAATACTTATCAATAATAAATTGAAGTGGAAATGGATTAAATGCCCCAACCAAAAGACATAGGATAGCTTAGTGGAGAAGACAACATGACCCATATATCTTCTGTCTACAGGAAACCCAACTCAGAAAAAAAGATTCACACAGACTTATGGTGAAGGGATAGAAAAAGGTTTTCAGGAGAATGGATATGAAAAAAAAATTTGGGGGCAGCAGTACTTATTTCTGATAAATTCACCTCAAATTGAAGGCCATAACAATAGATAAGGAAGGCCACTTAATAATACTAAAGGGAGCAATTCAACAAGAAGATATAACTCTGGCAAATATAAATACACCTTATAAAGGAGCACTGACATACATTAAAAAAATTCTAGAGGATATCAAAGGAGAGATTGATTGCAAAACAATCATAGTAGAGGACTTTAACACCCTACTGACAGAACTGGAAAAATCCTCTAGTCTAAACAAAAAAATCAGCAAAGAAATATCAAACCTAAATTACTCACTAGATGAGATGGAATTGACATCTTCAGAACATTTAGCCCCAAAACCACTAAATATACATTCTTCTCATGTGCACATAGATCATTTTCAAAAGCTTACCTCAAAAAAATAACAAAAAAACACTCAAACAAACAAGAAATGTTAATAAATTATCTAACATTACAATTCAGAGTTAGAAGGAGAGAGAAAAGAAAAGCCCAGTTTAAGCAGAAGGAAGGAAATAAGATCAGAGCAGAGTAAATGACATAGAGACCCCCAAGAAATACAAAATATCAACAAAATCATAGTTATTGGACCATTGAGATGTTTAGATTCTCCCTGATTGGAGTCAAAACAGTCTTTTCAATAAATGGTGCTGGGAAATTTGGTCAGATACCAAAAAAAAAAAAAAAATGAAACTAGATCACTAACACCCTACACAAAAATAAACTCCAAATGGATACAGGACTTAAACATAAGATGGGAAACCATAAAAAATCCTTCAAGACTCCATATGAAGCAAAATTGTGATCTCTAGACACATAATAATCTGGTCACTCAGTGTATTACCTATATAATAAAAGGCTAATATGCAAATTGTTCCCTCAACCAAGAGTTCGACCACCGGGCAGGCCGACCAACCACCCATGTCACTTTCCCTGGCCGGTCTGGCCAGACCCCACCTATGCATGTATTCATGCACTTGGCCTTTAATACACACACACACACACACACACACACACACACACACACACTGAGTGGACAGATTATTCTGATCTCTGAATGCATAATAATCTGGCCACTTAGTGTATGTCGTAGCAATATCTTTACATTCACAGCTCCTAGGGCAATAGATACTAAAGAGAAAATAAAAAGAAAAACTATGCCTACATCTGAATGAAAAGCTTCTGCACAGCAAAATAAACCATCAACAACAAAAAAACAAGAAAATCCCCGCATCCATTGTATGGGAGGACATATTTGCCAATGATATTTCTAATAAGTGTTTAATCTCTAGCATTTACAGAGAATTCATACAACTTATCAAAAGGGATAAAAAACAATCCAATAAAAAAATGGGCAAAGGATCTACATTGACACTTTTCAAAAGAGTATATACAGAAGGCCAAGAGACAGAAGAAAACATGTTCAAAGTCACTAATCATCCGAGAGATGCAAATCAAAATAACAGTGAGATACTATCTCACACCTGTCTGAATGGCTATCATCAACCAATCAACACACGACAAGTGCTGGTGAGGATGTGGAGAAAAAGGAACCCTTGTTCACTGCTGGTGGGAATGCAGTCTGGTGCAGCCACTGTGGAAGACAGTATGGAGTTTCCTCAAAAAGTTAAAAATGGGACTGCCATTTGACCCAGTAATAACACTTCTAGGACTATATCCTAAGAAACCAGAGACACAAATCAGAAAGGATATATATACCCCTCTGTTCATAGCAGCACAATTTATAATGGCTAATATTTGGAAACAGCCTAAGTTCCCATCAGCAGATGAGTGGATTAAACAACTGTGGGACATATATAGAATGGAATACTATGCCACTCTCAAAAAGAAGGAACTTTTACCCTTTGCAACAGCATGGATAGAACTGGATAGCTAAGTGAAATAAGCCACTTGGAGAAAGATAAATAGCACATGTTCTCATTCATATGTGGGATAGAATGATCAACATAATTTCTTGAACAAGAATAGATACACAGACAAATGATAGGGAAGGGGTGTTTAGTGAGCAACTAAAGGATTTGTATGCATGCATATTAGTATAACCAATGAACACAGACACTGGGGTGGTGGGGACTTACCTGGGGTGGGAATGGCTCTGGGGGTCAATTGGAGGAAAGGGGGACATATGTAAAACTTCAGACAATAAAAAAATAATAAATAAAAATAATAAAAACTATTTATTCAGCACCTACTATTACAGGGTAATATTTTAGGCATTAGAGACATAGTAGTAAAGAAATTAGACAATAAATAATGACACTTACATTCTAGTGAAGAAGACAGATACAATGAAAGTAAATAAAATGTATAATAAGTTAGATAGTGGTATGTGCTAAGTAGTAGAAAAAAATCAGAGCCAATAATATTAGGAGGATGGGTGTAAATTTAGACATGATAGCCAAAGAAAATCTCCCTGTGAAAGGTAAGATTTGAGAAGTGGAAAAGAGTAAGCCATGTGAATATATGATGAAAGTGTGAATAGCAAGTGCAAAGACTGTTGTGTATATGAATTGTTCAAGGAACAGTAAAGAATTAAGAGCAACTGAAGTGCACTTTAGAGATGAGGCCAGAGAGGTAAGGAGATTATAAAGGTTGTAATTAGTTCTCAATGCCTTTGCCACTGCTTCTCTTTAAACCACCGCTGGCTTTAACCACTCACTTTATTTTAAAAAATAAGTTTATTCATGAAAATATTACAGATATCCCCCTCTTTCTCCCCATTGACCCAATGTACCCCACTCCCAAACCTTCACTGCACTATTGTCTGTATTCATGGGTTATTCATATATGCATATCAATTCTTTGGTTAATTTCACCTACACCCCCCCCCCAGTTGCCTCTGAGATTCATCAGTCTTTTCCATGCTTCCATGTCCCAGGATCTATTTTGTTTATAAGTTTATTTTGTTCATTAGATTCTACATATAAGTGTGATCATGTGATACTTCTCTTTCAGTGACTGACTTATTTCACTTAGCATAATGTTCTCCAGGTCCCTCTGTCTGCAAAGGTAATAGAGCCTTCTTTTTTCACAGCTGCATAATATCCTGTTGTATAAATGTGCTACAGCTTTTAAATCTACTTATGGGCCTTTGGCCCACTTCTGAAGCAGCTTCAAGCTGTTTTAGTTCTCTCTGCTAGTTCCCTGATTCAGTTATTGCTCACCTAGATCAATTGGGGCTTCTTTTGTTGTCTTGCCCTCCAGACCTATTCTAGAAAATTCTACCCATCCCAACTCTCTTGGAAAATCTTTATAAAGTAAGGCCTGTATATTATGCATCACTGAAGTCCCAAAATTTAGCCTAATGTTAATAATAGAATATATGGTTTAAAAGTGCCATTTAACTAAAGTTTATTGAGGGAACTGATTTTGCTCCATCAATATGATAAGGTGGCAATGCCCTAAATTGTACTATGCTAGTCAATGTAGGTCACCCTCCTTTCCTGGCAAGAAAAGAGACGCAGACACAGAAATTATTCCAACAGGAAGATTACCCAGCCCAACTCTCCCCTAAGCTATTATCTATTAAGACCCTATTAAGGTACCAAAGCATGGTGTTAAATGAACTAATTTAGCATCTACCACAACTATTTTTAAAGATGGGAAACTGAGACTCCAACAGTGGGAAGGGATTCGTCTAACATCACACAGTGAGTCAATGCCAAAGTTATGGTTGATGCTGTGGACCCACAATAGTGGAAATAGTCTTCATTCTCCTGCCAGCCCAGCATTATCTCCTATGTCCAAAAGCATATCTCATCAAAATGGGTCTCAGATATGAGCAGTGGATCCTGGGGCCATTGCTTAGACTCAATTAAGCTTACTGCTTAAAAAAACAGAAGGCAGTTCCACTTAGAGGCAGACATTATTAGGACTAAATCCCAACTCATTATTGGGACTAAATTGCAGCCCTTTTAGTAATATTAACATGAGCAAATTGTTCCTACTCTCCATTTTCCTCTTTGTGAAATAGTGTTGTAATACTTACCTAGGGCAGTGGACATGGAAGAATTTGTCAATGGGTTGTGAGGACTCAGATAAATGTATATGAAATCATTTAATACCATTTTTGACACATATTTTAAATACTCAAGAAATTAAATTTTTCTTACCTATCAGTGATTGATTGGCTTAACTCCATTCCTGCTGGGTTTGATGTCCCTTGATATTCTCTTTTTACTCAGTCTTCCCAGCTTTCTCATACTCATCAAGTCAGGTTGGGTGGCATGCCAGCTCAATGCTAGGCTTTCTCAAGGCTTAAAGTTACCCCTCACACACACATTTTTGACAGCTGGGCACACGTGTGTGCACATATACACAGAACTCTGGACAGAAATAAATTTGAGTGAAAGGAATGGCTTGCCAAATGGTAGGTTTGGAGAGGCTTTTATCTTTCTGCCATAATTTCTATCAGCCTTTCAAAGCCACCCCAGGTATATTTTATATACCTAAAGACTGTATATAAAACCAATGTACTTGTCTAGAAAAATGTTGCATTTAATTCTCCCTTAAATGAAGATTCTGGAATCATAATCATCACAAAAAGTGGGGAGGGCTCAAAACTTACTACCCCTTTTATCCTTCCTTCACTATACCTGGCACCATGACACTATCCACTGATCTGACATCCCCTAAATAAGCAATTTCTAAGTAATTGCCTAGCCCTAGCCCTAACCATAACCCTAACCCTAACTTTAACCCTGATCCTACCCCTAGCCCTAGCCTTAGCCAAGCCCTAGCCATGACACTAAGCCTAACCCTGGCCCTAACTATAGTGCTAACCCCAATCCTAACCCTACCCATAGCCCTAACCTTAACCCTCACCCTAACCTTAGCCCTTGGAATTCTAACTGTAGAAGAGCTCAGAAAGGAAGTTGTGGACCTGTTCTGTAACTCCCAGGGCTAGGAATGCAGCTACTGCTGTGAGCATTGCATATACTAGTAAGCTCCAGAAGCATCAATGTTATGCTCTCACCAGGGCTGATGTTTCTAGAGATTAAGGCAGGAAGAAAGGAGTTGTCATGGAGGTTATCTATGAATATCCAGCACCCAGATGCCAGTTGTGCCAGAAGTGAGGCACCGGAGGTCTGGTATTATGGAATAGCAGCTCACTTGTATTTAAGTGCTGCAGATCAGACTTGAAATGATAGTTTTAAGCATTTAATGCCCCGTTTTCCAGGATAGAGAGATGGATACTAGGAGAGAAACATATTCCTGAGACTCCCCTTTTGTACATGTCATGTACCTTCTCACCCTGCTCTGCAGTCCTACTCCTGAAATTTACCACTTAATTTGGGATAGTTAGGTGATAGATGATTAGATAACTTGTCAGACATCATCTGCAGGTTGTATCAAACTGTAGTCCCCACACTTTAATAGAGATACGTACAGCAAGTCAAGAACTTTTACAGAGAAAAGTGAGCAGGCTAAAGAGGGAGAAACCAACTAATGAGGAACAGTTGAAGGAAGTGAGGCCATTTAGTTAAAAGAAGACTCATGAGAATGTGGTTTCTGGAAAGTTTATGAAGGTTTATACTAGGATAAAGAGAATAGGTAAGAAATGGAGAGCCAAGTGGACACAACAAAGCCCCATGGATAGTATTACAGGGAGACAAATTTTAGTTCAATGCCAAAAATAATTCTCTTTCAGAGTAGTCCAAGGAAGAAATGGACCATTTTCATAGATAATGATCTCCTTATCACTGTGTAAGAGTAGGGGATAATAGCATGTTTTTCAGGTATCCAGCATTTCTAAGATGCTGTTAGATTTCTGAAATCATAAAGCTTCTAAAAGATGGATCCACAGATTTGAATCCCTGAATCCTGATGACTAGAGTTACACTTTTTATTTCAGATTCTTCCTCTTGACCCCAGTGGGAACACAGTTCAATACTAAACTCTAGGATAAGTAGTGATACTGCCTAGGGCAAAGTATGTCCCCATTTTCCCAAACCTCATTCTCCCATCTCAGAAACATCCACTATGCAATCTCTACCATGCTGATGCTGCCCCAGCTCATCTGGGGTACTTAAAGGAAAGATCCTAGAGGAGAGGGTTGGGGAAAGGTAGGCATTGACCTCGGCGATGATGCCATCAAGATCCAGAGAGCGGTTGTTGTCCATGGACAGCACCACAGATGTGTCAGAGATCTGGGACTGCAGTTCACGAATCTCCTCTTCATACAGCTGCCTGTAGGTAGAAGTTGATCTCATCGATCAGCCCTTCCAGGAGGGACTCCAGCTCTACCTTGTTCATGTAAGCTTCATCCACATCCTTTTAGATGAGGACGAATTCATTCTCCATCTCTGTGCGCTTGTTGATCTCCTCCTAGTACTTATTCTTCAAGTCCTCCACCAGCCCCTGCATATTGCCAAACTCTGCTTCCAGCCTCAGTTTCTCCTGACACAGCATGTCCAGCTGCTGCCGAAGGTTGTTGGTGTAGCTCTCAAACATGTTGTCCATGTTACTACAAGTCGTCTTCTGCTTCTGCAGGAGGTTCCATTTGGTCTCCAGAATCTTATTCTGCTGCTCCAGGCTCCACACCTTATCGATGAAGGAAGCAAACTTGTTGAGGGTCTTAATCTGCTCCTTCTCCTGGTTGTGCTCTGCCTGGATGTTGGGGTCCACCTCCAGCTTCAGGGGGCTCAGCAGGCTCTGGTTCACTTGGACAGCTGTGATGCCCCAATACCCCCAGCAAAACTCATGTTGGTATTCAGGCCACCTTGGTAGCTACTGCCCACATGGGAAAAGGATGAGGAGCTGATGCGAGTGCCAGGTGCACTGGAGTATGAGCAGCTGCTGAAGGCCTGGGGTCCAGAGGTGGACACTTTGTAGGTCTTCTGGGTCACCCTTGTAGACATGGTGGAGGTTAGAGTGAAGGCAAGAAGGCTGAACTTGCCAGAGATTCCCAAAGAAGCCAAAAAACTGCTTGTATTTTATACTATTTTTTAATTAATCTTAAAATTTTTCATTATTTTTCTTCTCTTTCTTTTATCCACTCATCATCTTTCTACTTACTCTATACTGAACTGAGTTCCTCCCCATATTTAACCAGTTCCTTAACCTTACTTGTTTTATATAAGACTAGAGGTCCAGTGCATGAAATTTGTGCACTGTGAGGTGTTCCTCAGCCCATCCTGCACCCTCTCCAATAATGGACCCTTTGGGGGATGTCCCACAGGGATAAGGCCTAATCCGGCAGTCAGATATCCCTCTCATAATCTGAGACTGATGGCTCTGAATCGCTCACCTGACTGCCTGCCTGATTTCCCCTAGCAGCTTCTGCCTGCCAGACTGATCACAGCCTAACACTCTCCTACCAGCCTGAATGATGCCTAACTACTCCCCTACCAGCCCAATTGCCCCAACTGCCTTCCGCTGATGGACTGGTCACCTCTAACTACCCTCCCTACTGGCCTGGTCACCTCTATCTGCCCTCCACTGCCAACCTGGTCACCCCCAACTGCCCTCTCCTGCAGGCCTGGTCACCTGCAACTTCCCTCCCCTGCTGGCTTGGTCACTCCTCACTCTCCTCCCCTGCTGACCTGGTCACCCCTAACTGCCGTTCCCTGCTGGCCTAATTGCCCACAACTGCCCTCCCCTGCTGACCATCTTGTGGCAGCCATCTTGTGACCACCTGGGGGCGGCCACCTTGTGCAAGGGTGTGATGGCCAATTTACATATTACTTATTTTTTATATATATGATACTGCCCCAACCCTCTTAATGGAGTTTTTGGTGTTTGTATGTTTTGGTTTATCTGTTTGTTCTCTGGTGTTTTCTCCCCATATATATATACTTTTTTAACTTTTTTTTTTTACCTTTTTCTTCTTTTAGTTTTCTCTAATACTATTTTTTCTCTCTTTGATATAATTTGTGCTCTCCTTTCTTTACCTTAATTCTCTTTTCTCTAGTGGTCAATTATATTGGCATTATTGGTGCCGTGAGTACATGTGTGTTCTGTTCCCTTTGTGTCATGTCTTGTCAAGGTGAATTTTATCCTGTTTGGCCAATGTGGTATAGACTGATCCACATAACCAGACACCTGAAGAGGAGACTCCATCCATGAACAAGTCAATAACATTCCAGACCCAACTACAGAGGCAGGAAGAAGGTGGCAGTGAGGGAGAAAGCATGAGTTAGTGATAGAACTAAAGCAGAATGTATGGATGTGTGGGGTGTGTCTGTGTGTAAATGAGGCACAGTTAAATCCCATAGGATGTTCAGGGGCAAGCTGACTGGGCTCTAATAACCAGGCAGCCTCTGCTACCATTGCAAATAGTCCTGGAGTAGCTGGCTCTTCTGTTTTGACTGGGACCCAGCCTCACCTCCACCGAGGTTGCCCTCAGGTTACACACAGGACTCTACAGCCACTCCTGCCAGGGACATACTGCCTAGGCTGCAATCTCACAGTCACCAATACTCCAGTCACTAGAACACAAACTCTTGTGAGCTCTGAAGTGTGCTCCCTGATGGCAGGTCCAATGGTTTAACCCAGGGCACCACAACCAGGTCAGCAGCAGCCAGTGAGAAGCCTGCCACTATCTGAAGAGCAGCAGCCCTGAGAGTGGCCCACCCACATCTCAGATCTGAGGAGCAGCAGATGCACACAGCCCACACCCATCTGAGGAACAGCAGCCTCGTAAGCAGGCCACCCTCATCTGAGGAAGAGCAGCCTTATGAGCATCCCGCCCCTGTCTCAGGAGCAGCAACCCCATGAGCATCCCACCCCCATCTAAGAAGCAGTAGCCATGTGAGCAGCTCACCACTAATCCAAGGAGCAACAGCTGCATGAGCAGCCCATCCCTGTCCAAAGTGTAGCAGCCCTGTGAGTAACCTGCACCCATCCAAAGATCAGCAGGCATGTGGAGCCTGGCCCTGTCTGAGGAGCAGAAGCCATGCAAGCAGCCCAAACCCATCCAAGAAGCAGCAGCTGTGCAAGCAGCCTGTCCCCATTTGAGAAGGAGCAGTCCCACAAGGAGCCTTCCCTTGTCTAGGGAGCAGCAGTTGTGTGAGCTGCATGCTCCCATCCAAGGAACAGCAGCCACATGCAGCCCACCCCCACAGTCAAAGGAGCCACCACTGCTGTGAGCAGCACCCACCAGAGGAGCCACCACCAACTGAGGAGCAGCTGCTGCCATGACTTCTTGAGGAAAAGCCCCTGCATGACTTGACACCTAGATCCTGCAGTGAGAGCAAAGATGGGGAGACAAAGAAACCTGCAAAGGAAAGAAAAGGAGTCACCATAAAAGCAGCTAAATGAAACGAAGGCATGCATACATCAGAAAAAGAATTCAGAATAAGGGTCATACAGTTCATAAACAGGATGGATGAAAAAATCAACAACTTATGTAAAAATCAAGAAGAAATCAAGAGTGATATACCTGAAATAGAAAACACCGTGGAAAGATTCAACAGTAAACCAGGAGAAGCTGAGGTCTGAATTATCAAATTAGAAGACAGAAGCAAAACACACCCAAACTGAACTGCAATTGAAGAAAAAGAATTAAAAGACAGGAGGAGAGCCTAAGGGAGGTTTGGTACAACATAAAATGAAGCAACATATGAAAAGTAGGGGTGTCAGAATGACAGGAAGAGGAACAAAGATTAGAAAACCTATTTGAAGTAATAATGTCAAAAAACTTCTGTGTGAGAAGAAAATAGTCACACAAACACAGAGTCCCAAACAAGATGAACCCGACAAGACCCACACCAAGACACATCGTAATTACAATGCCAATGTTCAGGACAAAGAGAGAATCTTAAAGGCAGCAAGAGGGAGAATAAAGGTAAGTGCAAGGGATTTCCCCTTAGATTATCAAAAGTTTTTTCAACAGAAACACATCAGGTCAGAAGGGAATGGAAGGAAATGTAGAAAGTGATGCAAAGCAAGGGCTGAATCCAAGAATACTCTATCCAGAAAGGCTATCACTAAAAATTGAAGGGAAATAAGTAGCTTCACAGATTAAAAAAACACACACAACTCAGCAAACTGGAAATGGAGGGATCATACCTCAACATAATAAAAGCCTTATATGACAAACCTACAGCTAACATCATACTCAATGGGCAAAAACTAAAACCATTTCACCTAAGAACAGGGATGAGACAGGGATGTGTAATTTCACCACTCCTTTAAACATACTTCTGGGATTGCTAGCCATAGAAAGTAGACAAGAAGAAGAAATAAAAACATCTAAATTTAAAAAGAAGATGCAAAGAACTCAATATCTGAAGATGACATGATACTATACACAGAAATCCCTAAAGGCTCTATCAAAAATTATTAGACTTAATAAATGAATTTGGGAATATAGCAGGATACAAAATTAACACCAAGAAATCTATGTCATTTTATACACCAATAGTGAATTTACAGAAAGAGAGATTAACAAAGCAATCCCATTTACCATCACACCAAATTAATTAAGATACCTAAGATTATATTTAATTAAGGAGATAAAAGACCTGTACTTGAAAAAGTATAGGACACTGAAAAAATAGATAATGGAAGATATAAACATGGAAGAACATACTGTGTTATGGATTGGTAGAAGTAATATAATTAAAATGACCATATTACCCTAATCAATCTATAGATTCAATGCACTTCCCACTAAAATAACAATGGCATATTTCACAGACCTAGAATGAACTCTCCAAAAACTCTTCTGGAACAAAAAAAGATTCCAAACAGCTGCAGCAACCCTGAGAAAGAAGTACAAAGTAGGATGGATATCAATATCAGATATCAACCTAGCTGTATTACAAAAACCACTGTTCTCAAAACTGCCTGGTACTGCCACAAGAACAGACATATAGACCAATGGAATTTAATAGAGAACTCAGAAATTGACCCAAGCCATTTAACAAAGGAGGCAAGAACATACAATGGAGATAAGACAGTCTCTTTAGTAAATGGTGTCAGGAAAATTGGTCAGATACATACAAAAAAATGAAACTACACTACAAACTTACACCATACATAAAAATAAACTCAAAATGGATAAAGGACTTAAATATAAGATGGGAAACCATAAAAATATTAGAGGAATTCACAGTCAGCAAAATCTCAGAAATATCCCGCAGCAGTATCTTCACCAATACAGCTCCCAGGGCAATGCTAATTAAATAGAAAATAAATGGGACTACATCAAAATGAAAAGCTTCTGCACAGCAAAAGAAACTATCAACAACAAGAAATCCCACTGCTTGGGAAAACATATTTGCCAGTGTTATCAAGGATAAGGGTTTAATCTCCAATATTTAAAGGGAATTCATAGAACTTAACAAAGGAAAAATAAACCCAATAAAAAAAATGGGCAACAGATCTAAATACATACTTTTTGAAAGAGAACTTAAGAAGGCCAAGAGACATATTAAAATATGCTCAAAGTCACTAATAATCTGACAGATGCAAATCAAAATGACAATGTGTTACCATCTCACACCTGTCATAATGACTATCATCAACTAATCAACAAATGTCAAGTGCTAAGGAGGATTCAGAGAAAAAGGAAACCTCATGCACCATTGGTGGGAATGCAGACTAGCGTAGCCACTGTGGAGAACATTATGCAGTTTCCTCAAAAAAACTAAAAATGGAACTCTCATTTTATCCATTGAGCCCACGTCTAGCAATATATCCCCAAAATCTGGAAACACCAAAGAGAAATGATATATGCACCCCTATGTTCATAGAAGCACAATTCACCATAGCTAAGATTTGGAGACAGCCGAAGTGCCCATCAGTAGATGAGTGGATTAAAAAACTGTGCTACATCTACACAGTGGAATACTATTCTGTTGTAGAAGAAGAAAAAGGAGGAGGAGAAGGAGGAGGAGGAGGGTGGGGGAGGAATTCTTATCATTTACAACAGCATGAATGGAACAACATTATGCTAAGCGAAATAAGCCAGTCAGATAAATATCACATGATCTCACTCATATATGGAATATATGCCTTATATTATCTCCTTTACTTTCTCACCTCCAGTCATGCATATTCATTTACACACATTAACAGTTCTCTCAATCATACACATTATACCACTCACTTACTCATACTCACTCAGGATGGAGGAAACCTGAACACAAAATTTTATGATGTATAAACATGCTGTTATTCCAAGCATGATCGCACTGGGTCCTTAGAAGCCACCCAATAAAGGAGGTAGGAAAGGGACTATTGTCCTTATTTGATAGATTAACTAAAAAAATAGATTAAAAAGTGGGCAAAGTTCACACAATAAGTAATGAGCAAAGACTTAAATCTAGATGCTTTGGTGTCTAATTCAGTGCTATTGCCCCTGTGGCACTGTCTATTATGGGTGGGAAGGAGATGTTTTGCGTGAATGCACTCTTATCAGGGACTGAAACTGTAAACCTCTGCTTCTAGGCTTTAGATGATGTTTTAGGCCCTTTTCCTGTTTTACTCAGCAGTGGGGTAGAGGAAGAGGTCATTTATTCAACTAGATTAATATTTTTGTCTTACTTGATACCCCTTTTGCCTCCCTAATTCTCCAATCACCTTTCGTCTTGCCTTGCTGGTCTGACCAGTGAGCAATGCTTTAATTACACCCATCTTTCATTATTATTTACTAGAGGCCTAGTGCACTAATTAGTGCACCAGTGGGGTCCCTCTGCCTGACCTGCAGGATTAGGCTGAAACCAGCTTTCCAACATCCCCTGAGGGGTCCTGGATTGCGAGATGGCACTATCCAGGCCAAGGAACCCCACCTGTGAACATTTGAGGCCAGGGAGGGATACAGGAGGTTAGCCAGCTGGGAAGGGACCACAGGAGGACTCCAGGATGTATCCAGTCCATCTCACTCAGTCCTGATCTGCTGGACCCCAGAAGCAAGCTAACCTACAGGTCGGAGCATCTTTCCCCTGGTGGTCAGTGTACATCATAGTGAGTGGCTGAGTGGCCTTAGCATATCATTAGCATATTATACTTTGATTAGTTGAATGGCCAACCAGTCGACCAGCCACTTAGCATATTAGGCTTTTATTATATAGGATAGAGTGACATCTTGTTTGCATGGTGCACAGAGGAGCAAGAGACCCAACACCTGCCCTGAAGTTGAAACAATTCAGCCACACTGATTATACTCTAGATAAATTGATAGAAACATAGTATTTCAAGGTTAATTCAGTTTTCTGGGCAATTATTTCTAAAAGGATTCTGGAGCAGTAGAGTTTGAGTCAAAGATGGCAGAAAGTTTCTGACTCTAGAATCTTATAAAACTTGAAGGTTCTAAATTGAATGCTTGAGCTGGAAATATCTGGAGTCAGATTTGTATCTAAAAGGATGTCAGACTAGAGATAATGAAATAACTAGAATAGTTTTTGTGTCAGAGGAAGAGTGTATAGGGAGCTGAATTCATCAACCAAACTATATTGGCTAGCTTCCTTTTGCCTTTCCAGATCAACTCTTTATTATTTATTTATTTTTTTATAAATCCTCACCCAAGGATATTTTTTTTTTCCTTTCTGAGAGACACATCCATTGGTTGTCTCCAGCACATGCCCCCATCAGAGCAGGGATGGAACTTGCAATCCAGGTATGTGCTCTTGACCTGGAATCAAACCTGTGACCCTTCAGTGCTTGGACCAATGCTCTAACCACTAAGAAACAGTGAACAGGGCTCCAGATCTACTCTTCATTTTCCTCCAAACTGCTCTCTGGCCCAGGAGGCTGACTTGTACATTAACAAACTCCAGTGTCTTCTGATCTCCAGTTAGGTTTGGTTTGGGGGGGGGAAACTGGTAGAATATTGGAGTGAAGAAGAAGAGTAGAGCGAGATTCTTTATTCTCCCACATCCTTCCCACGTTGTCACCTTGAGCTGGCTGTAACTCTCAACTTAGATCACAGCTCCTCAATTGACAGTCCCCTCTAAAAGACCCTTTCATTTAAAATTTCAGTCACTCCCTCCTATCACCCCTTCAGGGTTAAGAGTGGTGACAAAGACCCACTGTGAGTACTGCATTAGGCCTTGTGGTTTCTTTACAACCCCTCACAACATTGTAAATGGTCTCTTTATTAAAAACCCTCTCTGTATCCTTGTAATTTATTTGTGCTCTGCTTACTATTTCCTTATGGGACTGAAGCACAAGGTAAATTTGAGGAAAACAAACCTGCTAAAGTCCTGTGCTTAGACCCAAGTTACAGAGAAGAAAAACCTGGTGTGATTTTCCTATGTTACCCAAGGAGTCCTAAAATACCCTGGGTACCCTTTCACAGTGGGCCTTAAGTAGTATACAGATGTTTAGATGAGGGCCTTTCTAAACCATAAACCTATTTCAAGAGGTCAGAACCCCATCCATTATGAAAGTGTGATCTTTCTATTGCATCTTGCTCACTACTTCACGTCTTTCATGAACAGGGCTTAAGGCCTGGATCCCAAATTGGAAAAAGACATATATTTTTCCTACCAGTTTTGGAAAGAGCCTAGAACAAAATCATTTATGAGACTTCATAGGGCTGATTTATGGAGGCAGGATGCTAAAGGATTCAAACATGGGACAATAAGTAATTATAAAGGAAAAGCTGTTTGCTCCAACCCCAACATTTCCATCAGAGTTGCCTGAGTCTGCCAAGGTTGATTAGTGTTTCCCTTCTAGTATCAGAAAGGCAGAAATGGGCATAGAGAAGGAAGGAGATTTATTTTACAAAGGTTGCACAGCAAATCAGCCATGAAATCATATGGGAATTCTTGATTCACACCACTGGCTATACCATTCCAATTTAGAATCTGTGCTTCTCAACTTCCCTCTTTCATTTTTAATTTTGGAGGTAGAGGTTGTGGGGAAGGAGTTACTTTCTTTATCTCACCAATGTTCCTGGATTGCTTTTTTTGGTGAAAAAATTAGAAGTGAAGTCTTAATTTTGCCTAGGTCTCTTTCCTCTTCCCTTTTCCCAGGTCCCCACTTTCCCCACCACCATCAATTCTAAGACCATCCTATTTAAATGGGGACTAAAGATATTCAGATCAAAAGTTTTCAAAATATGTTTCCTTAAGGTGCTTCAGGAGCTATCATGGGGATATGAAGATGAATATGAACAGTTAGGGCTCCAGGCAAAATCCCTTTCCTTTAACCACTTCTCTTTCTGCCATGCCTAATAGCCTCAGTCCACAAGAGCAACTCTTGCTATTTTTCCCTTTTATATGTCAGGCTTTCATTTAAGGTTTTATTTGAAAATAAATAGTAAGTACCACTAAAATAATTAGAAAATTACTAATTTATTCCCACACTGTCATCATCCAGATGGGGAAACAGAGGCTCAAAGTGGAAAAGTTATTTGTTTAAGATCACACTATAAATAAGTCCAAAGCACATTCAGTTAGGCCAGAGTAAATGATAATATATCTATACTAGAGGCCCAGTGCATGGAATTTGTGCACGTGGAAGGGGAGGGAGTCCCTCACACCAGCCTGCACCCTCTCCAATCTAGGATCCCTCTCACAATCCAGGACTGCTAGCTCCCAACTGCTCGTCTGTCTGCCCCTAACCATTTCTGCCTGCCAGCCTGATCATTCCCTATCCACTCCCCTGTCAGCCTGAGCAAAGCCTAACTGCTCCCCTGCCGGCACAATTGCCCTCCACTACAGGCCTGGTTGCCCCCAACTGCCTTCCGCTGCTGGCCTGTTCACCCCTAACTGTCCTCCACTGCAGTCCTAGTTGTCCCCAAAATGCCTTGCCCTGCTGGCTTGGTCACCCCTAATTTCCCTCCCTTGACAAGCTGATTGCCCCAAACTGCCCTCCCCTGCTGACTTAATTGCCACAAAATGCCCTCCCCTGCATGCCTGGTCACCCATAACTGCCCTCCCCTGCTGGCCTGGTCACCCCTAACTGTCCTCCTCTGCAAGCCCAGTCACCCCTTACTGCCCTCCCCTGCTAGCCTGGTTGTCCCCAACTGTCCTCCCCTGCAGGCCTGGTTGCCCCCAACTGCCCTCCTGTGCCAGCCAGGTCACCCCCAACTGTCCTTCTCTGCAGGTCTGATCATCCACCACTGCCCTCCCTTGCCTGCCTGGTCCCTCCCAATGGCCCTCTCCTGCTGTCCTGGTCACCCCCAACTGTCCTCTGCTACCAGCCATCCTGTGGCATCCATCTTGTGTCCATATGTGGCATGCATCTTGTGTCCACATGGGGCAGCCATCCTGTGAGTTAGAATGATGGTCAAATTGCATATTACCTCTTTATTATATAGGATGACCTTATTCCAATTATCATTTGGCATCAACCTCACAGCCTCCCTTTCCAGCAACCTTGAGGTATATAGAGTAGGAACCAACACATTATCCCTAGAGAATATAGCTGAAAAAGGGAATGTACTACATGGGTATTCAGGGATCCTGAAGAGAGGAGACACCTGCCTCTCCCCCAACCTTATAGTTACTTGGTACCAATGACTGGATTGTACAAAGCCACCATCTATGGTCTGGCACCCTCCACCACACCCTAATAAGATTTTCACCCAACCAAACACATTTTTAACCTGGAACACAAGCTTCAACCATTCTAGCCCAATACAAATTAACAGCTAAAGAAGGGGTTATGACTGTCTTTCAGGGCAGAAAAGAATTTTGGCTGCTGCAGTAGCAAAGTGGTGGCAGCTGCTGCATTTGGAGCAAAGTACATTTGTAGAATTTTTACAGATCATGTTTATTTGCCAGGAAATTATATAATGTTGATATCTTCATAGGACTGTTAATGGACACAAAGGTTAAGGGGAAAAGTTGCAGAGGTGGTAAGTTGCAGCCTTTAGACAGGATGGCTCTGGTCTCTGATTCTCTGGACAGGCCCTGAAGTGAAAGAAATAAAACTTCTAGTTGCTTTTTGCTCCACTCAAGCAAAGTCTAGTGTTACCAAATATGTGATGTAGCAGTCAGGAACAAAAACTTTAAAGTTAGACTGCTTTGGTTCAAATCCTGGTTCTATCACTTATTAGTTGCATACCTTGCACAAATTATTGCATCTTTCCATAGCTCAATACCTCATTTTTTCTATATTTAAAATAGAAATAATAACTTAATCATAGGGTAATTGTGAGAATTAAATGAGATGATACATATAAAACACTTAGTTCATTGCCTGGGGCTAAAATATTAAAAATTTATTAATTTTCCCAAGTTCTATGAGCCAACCCGGAGGCTTGAGGGCCAGTACAAAACTAGATTACATCCTGTTCATAAAGCAGTTCCTGGGAGAGAGTGGAAGACAAAAATATGGGTATTATCATTTATTTTGTCACTGCTCTGGGACATATATATTTGTCTTACATCAAAGTTATATCATTGAATTCTCAAAGCTTTGTAAGCCATTTCTTATAAGAGGAAACTATCACTGATAAAAGTTTGAGTGTTTGAATGGAAGATGGCAGCTGGCAGGATGGAGGTGAGGGAGAGGGAGTTAGTGAGGGGATGGAAGAAGAGTATGTGGATGTATGTGATGTCTGTGTAAGTGAGTAAGGGACAGTTGAATCTGGCAGGAGAAGCAGGGGCTAGCAGTCCAGGATCCCTTGGAAAAGGAGAGACTACTATCTCAGTGGGAACTCCCCAGACTGTGGGACTTAGGCATGGAGCCCACGCCATCTTGAAGGGGCAAACTGCCTTTTTTGGGAACTCATCAACACCACCAACCAGACAGGCCTTGGAGCTGACCTCTGACCCAACAGCCACTCCAGCCAGCATTCTGCTACCACAGCTGCAGACCTGCATACTTGGAACCTCCATCTCCAAAGCAGTGAGTGCAATCTCTTCCTCCCCAGTGACAATGGTATGGTTGCGGCATACACTAGTAGCCAGGTTTACAGCACTCCCAGGTTGGCACATTTACAGCATGCCCACATATGGGCATGTACAGCATGCCCTCATCAGCACGTTTATAGCCCAAACACATCAGTGTGTTCACAGACCACCCTCAGTGGCACGTTTCTGGCAGTCCACTCCATAGGCAGTGCCTGGGAGCCATTGGGAGCCCCCTCAGGTGTGATTTTGTAACTCTGGGCACCACAATCATGCTCCTCCAGAGGGTAGGCCTCCTGAGTCACATCACCCCAACAGATGGGTCCTTGGTGCACTTGTGAGTCCTTGCTGGGCAAGTGTAATATCAATTAAGGGTGGAAAAAAGCAAAAATAGGGACACTCCTCTCCAGGGCTGCCAACTTCTAGACACCACAAGTGTGCTACTCAAGCTCCCAGATCTACATCAAGAGAACCCAAATAGCTGAAGTAGGGAAATACAATAGATGAATAAGCACAGGAGAACTGACAGAATACACCAGTAGCACTATCCCCCCAAAAAAAAACCTGCATAGAAAAGCAATTGGATTTACAATTAAAACATTACAGAAAAACACGAGAAGAAAAAAAAAGCAATCCCTAAAGGAAAGAAAAAGAGGAATCACCACAAAGGGAGTTGAATGAAATTGAAGCCAGCAGCTTATCAGAGAAAAAATTCAGAGTAATGGTTTTAAGGATGTTTAAATGAATGGATGACAAACACACCCAACTGAATGACAAATAC
Source organism: Lasiurus cinereus (assembly GCA_011751065.1). Taxonomy (NCBI): domain Eukaryota; kingdom Metazoa; phylum Chordata; class Mammalia; order Chiroptera; family Vespertilionidae; genus Lasiurus; species Lasiurus cinereus. The sequence goes on from JAAGEH010000013.1 coordinate 5,234,239, forward strand.
ACACAACTCAAGGAGCTAAATGAGAATGTCCCCAACATTCTCATTTAAGAGAATGAGAAAAGAATAAGAGATGAAGAACAACATAGCTGCAATAAGAAACACAATAAAAGGCCTAAATAGTAGACTAGAAGAAGCTGAGGATCCCATCAGCAAAATAGAAGACAAGGTAGAAAAAAACATACAAACACATCAGCAACTGGTAAAAAGACTTAAAAAAACAAGAAGAGAGCCTAAGGGAGCTTTGGGACAACACAAAACAAAACATTTGCTTATTAGGGATAACCGAAGGAGATGAAGAAAAGCAAGAAATAGAAACCTATATGAAGAAATAATGACAGAAAACTTCCCTGTTATTTACAAGAAAAAGCTATGCAAGTCCAAGAAGTACACAGAGTTCCAAACAAGCTGAACCCCCAAACCGACACCAAGACACATCATAATTAAAGGGGAAAACACTAAGGCCAAAGTATTAATCTTAAAGGCTGCCAGAGAAAGACTGAAAATTACATACAAGGAATCTCCTATTAGGATATCAACTGATGTCTCAACAGAAACACATCAGGCCAGAAGGGAATGGAATGAAATGTATGAAGTGATGCATAGCAAGGGTCTGAACCAAAGAATACTATACACAGCAAGCTATCATTTAAAATTGAAGGTGGAATCAGGAGCTTCACAGAAACAAAAGGGCTAAGAGAGTTTGTCACTGCCAAACCAACAATGCAAGAAATGCTAAAATCACTGCTGTAAAAAGAAGAAAGAGAAAGGCAAGAAGAAACACAAATACAAAGAAAAAATATGACAGCAACATGAACTTGTTAATAATAACATTAAACGTAAATGCACCAATCAAGACATATGGTAGCTGAATGGATAAGAAAATATGACCCATATACAGTGGTACCTTGAGATACGAGTTTAATTCCTTCCGTAACCTTGAGGCATGGGAAACTATGAGACGCTTGAGTCTCGGTAAACTGGTGGGTGGTGTGCAGCCGACCGACCCACGCGATTACTCATATCTCAACTGTTGCTCGTATTTCAAAGCAAAAATAGCTCGCTCGACGACTCATATCTCAAAAATCTCATATGTTAGGGCACTCGTATCTCGAGGTACCACTCTATTTGCTGTCTACAAGAGACCCACCTCAGAGTAAAAGACTCACACAGACTGAGAGTAAAGGGAAGGAAAAACATTTTTCAGGCAAATACAAATGAGAAAAAAGCTGGGATGGTGATAATTATTTCCGATAAAGTAGATCTCAAAGTAAAGGCTTTAACAAGAGATAAGGAAGGCCAATACATAAAACTAAAAGGAGAAATTCATCAAGAAGATATAACTCTGGTTATATCTTGCATACAATACGGGAACACCTAAATACATTAAAAAAAAAAAAACCCTCCTGGATGATAGCAAGGCAGAGAAGGACGACAATACAATCATAGTAGGGGACCTTAATACACCACTGACATTACTAGATAAATCCTCTAGACAAAAAAATCAGCAAAGAAACAGCAATTCTAAATAACTCACTATATCAGAAGACCTATATCTGAAATATTCAGAGCGTATCAACCCAAAGCCACAAAATATTCATTCTTCTCAAGTGCACATGGGATATTTTAAAAAATAGACCACATATTGGTTCACAGGAAAAAAACCCCAAATTCAAAAACACTGAAATCATATCAAGCATTTTCTCAGATGACATGGCATAAGATTAGAAATAAACTACAATAAAAACATTCCAAAAAATTCAAACATTTGAAAATTGAATAGCATGTTACTAAACAATGATTGGGTTATAAATGAGGTCAAAGAAGAAATTAAAAATATCTTGGAAACTAATGACAATTAAAACACAACAACACAAATGCTATGGGACACAATGAAAGAAGTGCTGAGAGGGAAGTTTAGAGCTCTACAGGCCTACCTCAAAAAAAAACAGGAAAAAATGGTAATCAATCACCTAACTCAACAACTCAAAAAAATTAGAAAGAGAGCAACAAGAAAAGCCCACTGTGAGGAGAAGGAGGAAAATAATAAAGATCAGAGCAGAAATGAATGACATAGAGGCAAAAAAAAAAACAAAAACAAAACAAAACACAAAACAACAACACAAAAGATACAAAACTATCAAGGGCTGGTTCTTTGAAAGAATAAACAAGATTGCCGAGACCAGTTTGGCTCAGTGGATAGAGCGTCAGCTTGCAGACTGAAAGATCCCAGGTTCAATTCTGGTTGGGGGCATGTACCTTGCTTGCAGGCACATCTCCACTGTGGGGCATGCAGGGGGCAGCTGATTGGTGTCTTTCTCTCATCGATGTTTCTGACTTTCTATCTCTCTCCCTTCCTCTGTAAAAAATCAATAAAATGTATTTTGAAAAAAAAAAAGAATAAACAAGATTGATGAAGCTTTAGCCAGGCTCACCAAGAAGTAAATAGAGAAAACACAAATAAACAAAATCAGAAATGAGAGAGGGGAAAGAACTACAGACTCCACAGAAATACAAAGGATAGTTAAAAAAATGCATAAACAACTCTAATCTAACAAATTACACAACCTAGAGGAATTGGACATATTTCTAGAAAAATAAAACCATGCAAAACTCACACAGGAAGATTCTAAAAATCTCAGTAAGCTGATAACTATGGAAGAAAATGAAGCAGTCATAAAAAAATTCCAAAAAAGAAAAGGCCAGGAACAGCTGAGACCGGTTTGGCTCAGTGGATAGAGCGTCGGCTTGCGGACTGAAGGGTCCCAGGTTCGATTCCGGTCGGGGGCATGTACCTTGCTTGTGGGCACATCTCCACTGTGGGGCGTGCAGGAGGCGGCTGAATGATGTCTCTCTCTCATCGATGTTTCTGACTTTCTATTTCTCTCCTTTCCTCTCTGTAAAAAATCAATAAAATATATTTAAAAAAAAAAGAAGAAGAAAGAAAGAAAAGGCCAGGAACAGAAGGCTTCACAGGAATTTTACCAAACATTCATGGAAGAACTAAAACCTATCCTCTTGGGACTATTTTGGAAAATTCAAGAGGAAGGAACAATTCCAAACACCTTCTATGAAGCCAGCATCAGACTACTACCAAAATCAGATAATGATAAGAAAATGAAAGAGAATTACACAGACAAATATCCCTCATGAACATAGATGCCAAAATCCTCAACAAAATTCTAGCAAATTGAATCCAGCAATATATCAGAAAGATCATACACCATGACCAATAGGATTTATCCTAGGGATGCAAGGATGGTACAATTTTAGCAATCAATAAATGTGATACATCACATAAACAAATAGAGACATAAAAATCACAGAGGCATATCAATTGATACAGAAAAAGCATTTGGCAAAATCCAAAACCCTTTCTTGATAAAAACTCTCAGCAAGGTGGAAATAAAAGCATCATGATTCAAAATAATAAAGGACATATATGAAAACCCCATTGCCAACATCATACTCAAAGGGCAAAAAATAAAATTATTTCCCCTAAAAACAGGAACAAGACAGGGATGCCCACTTTCACCACTTCTATTCAACATACTGCTGTAAGCACTAGCTATTGGTATCAGACAAGAAAAATAAATAAAAGTCATCCAAATAGGAAAAGAAGAAGTAAAACTGTTCTTATTTGCAGATGAAATGATACTGTACATAGAAAACCCTAAAGACTCCATCAAAAAAATTGTTAGACTTGATAAATGAATTCAGCAATGTAGCAGGATACAAAATTAAAACCAAGAAATCTATGGCATTTCTATATACCAATAATGAACTTACAGAACGAGAGACTAAGAAAGCAATCCCATTTACCATCACACCAAAAAAAAAAGAAAAAGATAACTAGGAATAAACTTAACTAAGGAGGTAAAAAACCTATACACAGAAAAATAAATGATACTGAACAAAGAGATAAAGGAAGACATAAAGGGATCGAAGAACATACCATGTTCATGGATTGGTAGAATCAACATCATCAAAATGTCCATTCTACCCAAAGCAATCTATAAATTATATGCAATTCCCATTAAGATACCAAAGGCTTATTTCGCAGACCTAGAACGAAATTTCCAAAAATTCATCTGGAATAAAAAAAGACACAAACTAGCTGCAGCAATCCTGAAAAAGAAAAACAAAGTAGGTGGGATCTCAATACCAGATTTCAAGCCCTATTACAAAGCCACTGTTCTCAAAATTACCTGATACTGGCACAAGAACAGACACATAGACCAGTGGAATAGGATAGAGAACTTAGAAATCGACCCAAACCAATATCCCCGATTAATATTCGATAAAGGAGGCATGAACATACAATGGAATCAAGACAGTCTCTTCAACAAATGGTGGTGGGAAAATTGGACAGATACATGCAAAAAAATGAAACTAGACCACCAACTTGCATCATACACAAAAATAAACCAAAAATGGATACAGGACTTAAACATAAGACTTGAAACCATAAAAATACTAGAGGAATCCACTGGCAGCAAAATCTCAGACATATGCTGAAGGAACTTCTTCACTAATACAGCTCGTAAAGCAATGGAAATTTAAAAAATAAAAATAAAAATAAACAAATGGGACTACTTCAAAATAAAAAGTTTTTGCACATCAAAGGAAACCATCAACAAAACAATAAGAAAGCCCACTGCATGGAAATACATATTTGCCAATGATATCAAAGATAAGGGTTTAATCTCCAACATTTACAGAGAACTCATACAACTTTAACAAAAGAAGATAAAAGAACCCAATCCAAAAACGGGCAACTTATCTAAATAGGCTCTTCTTAAAAGAAGACAGAAGGAAGGCCAAGAGACATATGAAAACCTTCTTAAAATCACTAATCATTAGAGAGATGCAAATCAAAACAATAATGCGGTACCATCTCACACTTGTCAGAATGGCTATCATCAACAAATCTACAAACTAAGTGTTGGCGAGGATGCGGAGAAAAAGAACTCTTTTGCACTGCTGGTGGGGATGCAGACTGGTGAAGTCACCTGGAGAACAGTATGGAGTTTCCTCAAAAAAATAAAAATGGATCTCCCTTTTGACCCAGTGATCCCACTTCTAGGAATATATCTGAAGAAACCAGAAACAGGAATCAGAAAGAATATATGCACCCCTATCTTAATAGCAGCACAATTCACCATAGCTAAGATTTGGAAACCGCCTAAGTGCTCATCAGCAGATGAATGGATTAAAAAATTGTGGTACATCTACACTACATAATCCTATGCTGTGGTAAAAAGAAGGAGCTCCTACCATTTGCAACAACATGGATGGAAATGGAAAGATTCTGCTTAGTGAAATAAGCCCGGCAGAGAAACATAAATATGACATGATCTCACTCATTTGTGGAATATAATGAATGACATAGACTGATGAAGAAGATCAGTTCCAGATACTGAGAAATGTCGATCAAACCTCAAACCTTGGGGAAAGTGGAGGTCGATAGGTGTAAGCGGGGGAGATCAACAGAGGGATTTGTGTACACGCATATGAACCTTAATCATTGGACACAGACAAGTGGGGTATGAGAGGGAGCAGGGGTATTGGGAGAATAAGGACACATGTAAAAAATAAAAATTAAAAAAATATTATTATAATAAAATATTACATCTAATCCATACTGTGATCACCATAACCTTAGGAAAAAATGTTTCATGTGACAGAGACTTTTAAATGAAACTGTAGCCCAGAGATTCCTGAAAAGATGGCTGGTGGCAGGACGGAGGTGAGGGAGAGAAAGTGAGTGAGGGGACAAAAGGAGAGTATATGGGTGTGTGTGGTGGGTATGTGATTGAGTGAGGGACAGTTGAATCTCATCGGAACAGTGGGGGCTGGCAGCCTAGGCTCTCTTGGAGAAGGAGAGACTGCCATCACGGCTTTCACTCCCCGAACTGCAGGATTTGGGCGCACATCCCATGCCATCTTGAAGGGATAAACAGCCTTTCTTTGGGAACTCATCAACACCGCCAGCCAGACAGGCACTGGAGCTGCCCTGCAACCCAACAGCCACTCCAGCCAGAGTCCTGCAGACCCGAGGACCCTACAGTCCCGCGGACCCTGGGACTTCCACCTCCAAAGCAGTGAGTGCAACTTCCCCTTCCCCAGTGATATCAGTGGCTGCAGCTGCGGCTGTGGCCACACACTGGTCCAGGCTTGCAAACTCCCGGGTCACAGAGTGTGTGTGGGTCACCGAGTGTGCGCCCACCATGTGCTCACACCATGGTTTTGGCTGTGCCACAGTTTCAGCTGTGGCTATACACTATTCCCCACCTGGTTCCCCAGTCTACAGCGTGCCATCGCGCCACTTTGCAAAGCACCCTGGTCCCTGTGTTTGCATGTTCTGGTCGCACTGTTTGTGGCATGGACTCCTATGTGGTTTGTGGAGCTCCCTGGTCACCAGGGTTTGTGGTGTGCCTTCAAGGCCACCTCCCAACGCAGGTTTTCAGCAGCAAGTTTCTGGCAGTTCACCCCCTTCACAGTGCCTGGAAGCCACTGGGAACACCCGCGGGTGTGATTTTTTTTTAAATTTTGGACACCACAGTCACACTTCTCTAGGGTGTAGGCCCGCTGAAACACATTATCCCAACAGACAGGTTGTTGGTGCCACTGTGTATCCCCGCTGGGCATGCGTGATCTCAATTAAGGGTGCAAAACAGCAAAAATAGGGACACTAACTCAACATGGCTGCCATCTTCTAGACAACACAGTTGTGCTGCTCAACTTCGCAGATCTACCTCAAGAGAACCCAAATAACTAAAGTAGGAAACTACAATAAATTAACAAACACAGGAGAACTGAGAGAAAGAATACACCAGTAGCACCATCCCCCGCCAAAAAGAAAACAAACAAACAAACTAACTAACAAAAAACCTTGGGTAGTAAAGCAATTGGATCTATGATTAAAACAGGAAAACATGAGAAGTTGTAAAAGCAATCCCCAAAGGAAAGAAAAAGAGGAATCACAATAAAGGGAGTTAGATAAAATTGAAGTGTGCAGCCTTTCAGAGAAAAAAAATCAGAGTAATGGTTTTAAGGATGTTTAAACAGATACACACAACTCACGACAATAACACACAACTCAATGAGAAATATAAGGAGCTGAATGAGAATATCACCAACATGAAAAGAAGCCACGAGGAGATGAAGAATGACATAGCTGCAATAAGAAACACAATGGAAGGCCTAAAGAGTAGACTAGAAGAGGCTGAGTGAATTAGAAGACAAGGTAGGAAAAAACACAGCAACAACTGGAAAAAAAGACTTAAAAAATAAGAAGAGAGCCTAAAGGAGCTTTGGAATAACACAAAATGGAACAACATTTGCTTAATTGGGATATCAGAAGGAGTGGAAGAAAAGCAAGGAATAGAAAATCTATTTGAAGAAATAATGACAGAAAATTTCCCTGATATTGGCAAGGAAAAAAATATTAAAGTCCAAGAAGTACACAGAGTCCCAAACAACCTGAATGCCCCCAAAAAACTGACACCAAGACACATCATAATTAAATTGGTGAACACTAACGACAAAGTAAGAATCTTAAAGGCAACTGGAGAGAGACAGAAAGTTACCTACAAGGGATCTCCTATTAGAATATAAACTTATTTCTCAACAGAAACACACCAGGCCAGAAGGGAAAGTAATGAAATATATAAAGTGATGCAAAACAAGGGTCTGAACCCAAGAATACTATACCCAGCAAGGCTATCATTCAAAATTGAAGGTGGAATCAGGAGCTTTACAGAGAAGAAAGGGCAAAGAGAATTTATCACTACCAAGCCAACAATGTAAGAAATGCTAAAGGGACTGGTGTAAAAAGAAGAGAAAGGCAAAAACGAACAAACAAAAAACACAAACACTAAGGAAAAATATGACAACAAACAAGAACATGTCAAAAATATCATTAAACGTAAATGGGTTAAATGCACTAATTGAAAGATATAGGGTAGCTGAATGGTTAAGAAAACAGGACCCATATATTTGCTGTCTACAAGAGACTCAGCTCAGAGAAAAGGATTCACACAGACTGAGAGTGAAAGGATGGAAAAACATTTTTCAGGCAAACAGAAATAAGAAAAAAGCTGGGCTGGTGATACTTATTATCTAATAAAATAGACCTCAAATTAAAGGCTATAACAAGAGATAAGGAAAGCCACTACATAATACTCAAAGGAGCAATTCATCAAGAAGATATAATTCTGGTAAACATAATACAGCAGCCCCTAAATACATAAAAAACTCCCGGAAGATATCAAAGAAGAAATCAACAACAATCCAATCATAGTAGGGGACTTTACTACAACATTGACATCTCTGGACACATCCTCAAGACAAAAAAATCAGTAAAGAAACAACAATTCTAAATAACTCACTACAGTATATTAGCTGGATGTAATTGACATCTTCAGTGCATTTCACCCCAAAGCTACAGAATATACCTTCTTATCAAGTGCACATGGGATATTCTCAAAAATAGACCACATATTGGGTCACAAGCAAAGTCTCCCCAAATTAAAAAACATTGAAATCATATCAAGCATTTTCTGAAACCACAATGGCATAAGAATAGAAATAAACTACAATAAAAAACATTCCAAAAAATTTAAACACTTGGAAGTTGAATATGAAGTTACTAAACAATGATTGGGTTATAAATGAGATCAAAGAAGAAATTAAAACTATTCTGGAGACTAGTGACAATAAAAACACAACAACACAAATGCTATGGGACCCAATGTAAGCAATTCTGGGAGGGAAGTTTAAAGCTCTACAGGCCTACCTCAAAAAACAGGAAAAAATGGTAATGAATCACCTAACTCAACAACAAAAAGAACTAGAAACAGTGCAACAAGAGAAGAGCACTGTGAGCAGGAGGAAAGAAATAATAAAGATCAGAACAGAAATGAATGACATAGAAACAAAAAATATATACAAAAAAATCAACAAAATGAAGAGCTGGTTCTTTGAAAGAATAAACAAGATTGATGAACCTCTAGCCAGGCTCACCAAGAAACAAAGAGAGAAGACCCAAATAAACAAAATCAGAAATGAGAGAGGCAAAATAACTACAGACCCAGAGAAATACAAAGGATTATTAAAAAAATATTATGAGCAACTCTATTCTAACTATTACACAACCTGGAGGAAATGGACAGATTCCTAGAAAAACACAACCTTCCAAAACTCACACAGGAAGATTCAAAAAATCTCAACACACTGATAACTAAGGAAGAAATTGAAGCAGTCATCAAAAAGCTTCCAGCAAACAAAAGCCCAGGGCCAGACAGCTTCACAGGGGAATTTTACCAAACATTCATAGAAGTAAAACCCATTCTTCTCAGACTATTCCAAAAAATTCAAGAGGAAGGAACACTTCCAAACTCCTTTTATGAAGCCAGCATCACCCTAATACCAAAACCAGATAAAGATAACACAATGAAAGAGAATTAAGACCAATATCCCTCATGAACATAGATGCCAAAATCCTCAACAAAATACTAACAAATCAAATCTAGCAATATGTCAGAAAGATCATACACCATGACCAAGTAGGATTTATCCCAGGGATGCAAGGATGGTACAATATTTGTAAATCAATAAACGTGATACATCACATAAACAAACAGAGAAATAAAAATCACATAGTCATATCAATTGATGCAGAAAAAGCATTTAACAAAATCCAACACCCTTTCTTAATAAAAACTCTCAGCAAGGTAGGAATAGAAGGATCATACCTCAATATAATAAAAGCCATATATGACAAACCTACAACCAATATCATACTCAGTGGGCAAAAACTAAAATAGTTCCCCCTAAAAACTGGAACAAGACAGGGATGCCTACTCTCACCACTTCTATTTAACATAGTGCTGGAAGTATTAGCCATTGCTATCAGACAAGAAAAAGAAATAAAAGGCATCCAAAGAGGAAAAGAAGAAGTAAAACTGTCTTTATTTGCAGATGACATGATACTGTACATAGAAAACCCTAAAGACTCCATCAAAAAATTATTAGATTTGACAAATGAATTCAGCAATGTAGCAGTATACAAAATTAACACCAATAAATCTTTGGCATTTCTATATACCAATAATAAACTTACAGAAAGAGAGACTAAAACAGCAATCCCATTTACCGTAGCACCAAAAATATACCAAAAATATAAAAATACCTAGGAATAAACTTAACGAAGGAGGTAAAAGACCTATATGCAGAAAACTACACAACTCTAAAAAAAGAGGTAGAGGAACACATAAACAGATGGAAGAACAAACCATGTTCATGGATTGGGAGAATCAATATCATCAAAATGTCCATTCTATCCAAAGCAATTTATAAATTCAATGCAATCCCCATAAAAATACCAAAGGCATATTTCATAGACCTAGAACGAACTTTCCAAAAATTCATCTGGAATAAATAAAAAACAAAACAAAACAGAATAGCTGCAGCAATCCTTAGAAAGAAGAACAAAGTAGGTGGGATCTCAATGCCAGATTTCGTTGTATTTCAAAGCCACTGTTCTCAAAACTGCCTGTTTCTGGCACAAGAAGAGACACATAGTTCAATGAAATAGGACAGAGAACCCAGAAATCGACCCAAACCACCATGCTCAATTAATATTTGACAAAGGAGGCAGGAACATACAATGGAGTCAAGACAGTGTCTTCAAAAAATGGTGTTGGGCTGTATGGGAGAACATATTTGCAAATGTTATCACTGATAAAGGTTTAATCTCCAAAATATACAGCCAACTTATACAACTTAATAAAAGGAAGATGAAGGATCCAATAAAAAAATGGGCAACGGACCTAAATAGAACCTTTTCAAAAGACGACAGAGGGAAGGCCAAGAGACACATGAAAACATGTTCAAAGTCATTAATCATCCGAGAGATGCAAATCAAATGACAATGTGATACCATCTTACACCTGTCAGAATGGCAATCATCAACAAACGACAAGTGTTGGCGAGGATATGGAGAAAAAAGGAACCCTTGTGCACTGTTGGTGGGAATGCAGACTGGTGCAGCCACTGTGGAGAACAGTATGGAGTTTCCTCATAAAAGTAAAAATGGATCTCCCATTTGACCCTGTAATCCCACTCTTAGGAATTTATCCTAAGAAATTACAAACACTAATCAGAAAGGATTTATGCACCCCTATGTTCATAGCAGCACAATTTAAAATAGCTACAATTTGGAAACAGCCTAGGTGCCCGTCAGCAGATGAGTGGATCAGAAAACTGTGGTACATCTACACAATGGAATTCTATGCTGCCATTAAAAAGAAGGAATTCTTACCATTTGCAGCAACCTGGTTGGAACTGGAGAGCCTTATGCTTAGTGAAATAAGCCAGTCAATGAAGGAGAAGCATCACATGATCGCACTCATTGGGGGATAATAAAGAACATTATAAACTGATGAACAAAAGGATAGATACAGAGACAGTAAAGCTTCAAACAGACTGTGAAATTACAGCAGGAAGATTAAAGTTAGGTGAGGTAGATAAGAGATCAATCAAAGGGCTTGTATGCATGCATATAAGCATAACCAATGAATATAGACACTGGGGGGTTGGGGTATGCCTTGGAGGGAGGGGGGCAATGGGGAGATTTGTATAAAAATTTTAAAAAATGGTGCTGGGGAAACTGGACAGAAACATGTAAAAAAATGAAACTAGACTACCAACTTACACCATATACAAAAATAAACTCAAAATGGATAAGGGACTTAAACATAAGATGGGAAACCATAAAAATACTAGAGGAATCCACAGGCAGCAAAATCTCCAGTATATGAAAAAGGAATTTCTTCACCGACACAGCTCCTCAGGCAATGGAAACTAAAGAAAAAATAAACAAATGGGACTACTTCAAAATAAAAAGCTTTCGCACAGCAAAGAAAACCATCAACAAAACAACAAGAATGCCCACTGCATGGGAGAACATATTTGCCAATGATATCAATGATAAGGGTTTAATCTCCAGCATTTACAGGGAACTCATAAAATTTTACAAAAAGTAGATAAACAACCCAATCAAAAACTGGGCAACTGATCTATATGGGCACTTCTCAAAAGAAGACAGAAGGGAGGCCAAGAGACATATGAAAATCTGCTCAATGTCACTAATCATCAGAGAGATGCAGATCAAAACAACAATGTGGTACCATCTCACACCTATCAGAATGGCTATCATCAACAAATCAACAAAGGACAAGTGTTGGTGAGGATGGGGAGAAAAAGGAACCCTCGTGCACTGCTGGTGGGAATGCAGACTGGTGCAGCCACTATGGAGAACAGTATGGAGTCTCCTCAAAAAACTAAAAATGGAACTTCCATTTGACCCAGTGATCCCAGTACTGGAAATATACCCAAAGAAACTAGAAACTCCAATCAGAAAGGACATTTGCACCCCGATGCTCATAGCAGCACAATTCACCATAGCTAAGATGTGAAACAGCCTAAATGCCCATCAACAGATGATTGGATTAAAAAATTATGGTGCATCTACACAATGGAATACTATGCTGTGGTAAAAAAGAAGGAGCTCCTACCATTTGCAACAACATGGATGGAGATGGAAAGCAATATTCTTAGTGAAGTAAGCCAGGCAGAGAAAGACAAATATCACATGATCTCACTTATCTGGGGAATATAATGAATGACATAGACTGATAATCAAGATCAGATCTAGAGAATGAGAAACATTGTTCAAAGCATCATACCTTGGAGAAGGTGAGGGTTGGTGGGAGTAAGGGGGACAGATCAACAGAGGGACTTTCGTATATGCCCATGAGCATAATCATTGGGCACAGACAATGGAGAAGGTGTGGCAGGAGAGGGAATCCATACAGTGGTCTCAATAAACTTAAGAGAATTTACTTCATCAGACAAAGATTTTTAAATGAAACTCTGAAACATGAAAATCATTTTGGAAGGAAATAAAGAGAAGTTTCATTCAAGTATCGTAAGGATTGTAATTGAAACTCAATATATTGGGCCTCTTGAGCTAAAGTAAGTAATTTGTGGTTTTGCCTCCCTGAAAACGTTTATATAAAGTTGCAAAAATAAATTGACAGCCAGTTTGAAATTGAATTGCCATGGCCTAGAGCAAAGACTATCCTTACATAATATTATTCTACAATGTCATTTGATTTTTGATATTTCACAACAGGATATTGGACACTTATCCCAAACAAAATTACAAAGTAATTCTTTGAATGTTTAGCAGCAACTTCAAAAGGACATGGGAGGATTTAATCACTTTCAGAATTAATTAAGGCACTGGGAAGACACTTGAGCATTCAATACTGGACCCTCTTACCTTTTTTGTCAAGAGAGACTCTCTTCTCACAATCCAATTGCCCTCAGCTGTAGCCTGAGCTTTTCATTCACTCTGAAGTTGAAGCCTCCAGGTGGCTGGTATAATGAATCTCTCTCTTCCCCAAAGGTGTGAGCTGGGCCCTCCCTGGAGAAGAACCATGAGTTCCTGGAGATATGTGATCAGTGCCCAGGCTCCGCCAACAGGTGAGGGGATCCCAAGGCAGGTGCTGGGCGTGGAGGCCACGGGGGCATAGGCTACCATGGAGACAGAACTGAACCTCACAACACCCTGCTTGGCCCTGGAGGATGAATGGTTAGCCGGAGATGGGTAAGATTCCTCAGGGAAGGAACAACCTAAGACAGGCAAAGTCGCAGAAGGGCCATCAGGACAGAACTTGGGGGTCAATAGAGGTAGGGCACAGACCCTCAACCCCCCCCAACCTTGCAAGAGCCTGAACCCTCACCCCTTCTGAGGGACGTCTCTTGCTCCTATGGCTACTTTGCTTCCCATGCTCATCAGATAAGGACCCAGGTAACAGCGAGAGACTGGGCCCAGCTCAGATCCAGACCCAGGTAACAGACAGAAACTTGCCGACAGCAGCTTGCCCTATATCTGAATCCAGCCTAGGACCAGGAATGATCAGTGCCTACTCAAGAATGCAAATGATCCTTTCCAGTAATATTTACAGGGTAATCTAAGATTGGTAGTAGAGTATTAAATTTGACAGTAAAAGAGTAATCGAGTTTTCAGATTAATTTAAATTGGCTAATTGGAAGAAGGGAATACCCAAGAAAATTTAATTGTACTGGACAAAAAGCTGTTTCTAAAGTATTAACTAAATTTTGTATTGGTAGTTCATCTCATGGTAAAATTGCTTAATTTGCAATGAACATAAAGCAGGCATATTTGTGTGCAAAAAAGTAAAATTTAAGTTATCAAGATAGCATTTAAAATTTTACAAAAGTCTCCATTAATAAAAAAAGATATAGTAGGATAATATAATGTAAGGAAAAATATTCCATAAGTAAATTATATGTAGAAAATTTTTATTTTAGAAAATTAATTTTCATGTGTAATGCTAACAGCAAGACTCCCATGAAAAACATACATCGTTTCAAAATAAGCCAAAGGAAAATCATTTGGGCAAAAATAAAAAGGTACTCAAGTCAATTTTATAGAAAAGATACTCCAAGACCAAGTGGACTCCTGCAACAGAGAGGAATTGACAGGTCTGCTCCAAACTTGAAGACAAGAGGAGAAACAGTCCAGAGATGGAAGATATTGAAGATGTCTTGGCATGCTAGCAGTCTGCAGCTGTGCGTCACTACAGGATCACTAGGACCATACCAGAGAGGGTTGGACCAGCATTGCCACTATTTGTCTACTATCCAGATACCATTGCTGATGTGTACACATAAGGAACTGTTTGACATTGAAACTGGAACTCATAACTATTGGACATTGAAATTGGGACTGAAACATTTTTTGTTCTTGTAAGTTTATTTCTAGCCTGCAGAGGAAAGATGTTTTTAAAGAAAATAATCAGGGGGAAAGAAAAAAAAACAGATACATAAACTAAGAAGCAATGAACAGACTGTCATAGTACAGTGGGAGGCAGGGAGGCTGGGGTGGGGCCTGTAAGAGATCAACCGAAGTACTTGTATGCATATACTTACGCATAGCCAATGGATACAAGACACTGGGGCGGGGGGGGGGGGGGCAGGTGGGGGCATGTACTGGAGGGCAGGGAAGGCCGGGGGGAGGTCAATAGGGGAACAAAAAGGAGTCATATGTACTACTATTTGTAATACTTTAAACAATAACAAAAAGTAAATATAATAAAATAAAAAATAAAAATAATGAGTTTAAATAAAAAAAATTGACAATTTGCAAAAGTTTACCCAAAATCTGGTGTCAAACCCATATGTCTGTGCATCAAGTCCCACACATGTTATTTGCATTTATGGAAAGATAGCCTTGATGGGGAACTCAAATGACAGAATTACCACTAGACATGTGAAAGCAGTGAATTACAGGTGGTGTCATATTGCTTATGCCTCAAATTAGGAAATCCTCAAAACAGAATGAAGGTTATGAGAATCCCTTGCATCCTATTTTAGATCTCAACTGCCTGATCTTCTCTCAATATAGCCTAATGACTATGCCCTGTTCCTTCTTCTCTGTCTTCTGAGTAGTTAAGATAGAAGACTTTTGAATAGTCTATTATTTGCAACATGTCTGAGGAGTGCTGAGCCCATGTCTGCAGTGGGCTCAGAACATTCTCAAATGTCAGAGCCAGTTCTTCTGAGGTTTCATTGGTCAATTGAACACCACACAAAATCAAAGGAAAGCAACAATAGTAGAAAAATGGTGGTGGATATTATCAGAAACACCAGAGCTAATGTAGTTGCAGAGTAAATTTCTCATTTTCCTTTATTGCTTTATCTAACTTGAAGCACTACTTCTGGGTGTGGGAAAACCCATGGCTGGCTATAAAGCTCTGATTTTGATATGAAATATATATATACTCCTAGGAGTGAAGAAATAGAGTCAAGACAAGTAGACACCCTACTCTTTATATGTCAGTTTTAGTTCATGGGACGGGAGAGAAACCATGAACTGAGCTATATAAGCAATTGTGAACTGAGAAGCGGTAGTCTAGATGGAGAAACAGATAATAAAGAAGTTATCACACAAGCATGAAGATATTGGTCAGCTACCAAGTTAAATTAAATCTACAATAGAGACCAACACATGCACATAACACAGCATAAATAGCAACACACTGAGAAAATAGAGAATAACAATATTGGGCAAGCCAGGAGAGAATTTCAGCTATATGGTAAAATGGTTGGAATAAATATCCTACATCAAATATAGCAATAATAGACTTTGGAGGTGGCAGGGGGTTTGATTAGGTATGAGTGGAGGGAGTTCTTTGGCCTTGGGAATGGTAAAAGACCAGGATAAGAAAAAAATGGTGCTGAGCTGAAACTACAACTACTTCACTAGCTCCCACATCCCAAGTGCATCAGAATACCCAGGATGCTGTTGGCACTCAGTAAGAGTTATTTATTATTCTGTTCATAGAATGGGACAGGCAGGAGTCATAATTCTTGGCAGGAAAATAAGCCAAAAAATTTGTTAAGACTAAAAGTCATATAACTTGAAAGGTTTATTGCTAAACTGATTATGTAATGTAGCTTCGAAAGAGCATATTAAAGATAAATATTTGAAGCCTTTAGGTAAGTTTGCAAAGAGAATTGAGGAAAAGATTGATGGCATTAATATACTATTTAAGAACTGCCTACCTTTTATACCTGGTTTAAGACTAGAAAGCAAGAAGATCATGGTAAAGGCATTAATTTGGAATCAAAAGACTTGGGATCAGCCAATGACTCAGAGACTTCAGGCAAGTTATTTCCCTTCTCTGTATATGTCCCATACAAATTGGGTGGAGAGAAAGAACAGGAGATAGACTTAAAAATCACTATCTGTACCCTGTTAAAGCTTTCATTTCAAGCTTCAGAATAATCCTACTTTTCACACTCAGGTGTTAGACTCCTTACAACCTCCAGAGCTCCAAATGACCTAACTGGATCAATCCTCCAGGTAAATATTACTCCTTTTGTCTCTTTCTTGGGGGATCATATATAGATCTCTTGGCTTATTCCAGTGGTTTCACACTCTGGAAGTGCTTTAAACTCAAGCAGGAAACTTTAAAAATGCCACTCCCAGAGATTCTGACTTGAAAGCTCCCCTGATGAACCATGTAAAGAACCACTGGCTTAGAAAAACTTTCTGGTGGACTGTATGAAAATAGCCCTAACTTTCTCAGTCTTGGTTTCTTGACTCATTATTGTCTTAACGTTTGTTCAGTGGTCCTTTGATAATTCACAAATAATGCATTTTTAATGAATTTTCTACCATAGCCTTATTATTTTAACACTGGTTAGTTCTTAAAACTAAGTCCCCTAATCACCACCCCTTCCCGCCCCCCCCCCCCGCACCTCCCCAAGTCAGGTTCAGATCCATTTTCAGGACTCTAATCTCCAGGAACTTATGTAATTGATTTGCATTTCTTTTTTTTATATTTTATTAATTTTTTTACAGAGAGGAAGGGAGAGGGATAGAGAGCTAGAAACATTGATGAGAGAGAAACATCAATCAGGTACCTCCTGCACATCCCCTACTGGGGATGTGCCCACAACCAAGGTACATGCCCTTGACCAGAATCGAACCTGGGACCTTTCAGTCCTCAGGCTGACGCTCTATCCATGGAGCCAAACCAGTTTTGGCAATGATTTGCATTTCTTGACTCATTGCAATGATAATAAAATGCATAATTCATGCATGTCATATTAATTCAGATTTTGTATTATTTGGTGAGGCATTGAACTTAGGTTCATCTATAATTATCTAAATTTATTCATTATTAATTATTTCATTTTTCTTTAAATGATATTATAGAAATATAATTTACAAACTCTAAAATTCAACCCTTTCATGTGTCTAATTCAGTGATTTTGAATATATTCACAGATATGTACAACCGTAAGCATAGTCAATTTTAGAACATTTTAATCATCTCTAAAACATATTCAGAACTCTTTACTCCTGGCCCATCCAACCCCTCTAATCAAAACTGACATCGCTAAGCAACCACTAATCTATGTTCTGTGTGTGTAGATTTACCTATGCTATAGTTTCATAGGAATAGAATCATATTATGAGATCTTCAGTGACTGACTTATTTGACAGCATACATACAGCATGTAGTAGTACTTCATTCTTTTTCAAGGTGGAATAATATTCCATTGTATGGACATACCACCTTTTGTTTTTGTTTCGATTTTTAGATATTCTCCTAGTGTTGTTTTTTAATAAAATAATTATTGTTTAAAGTATTATGTATGTCTTCCTTTTTTATCCCATTGACCTATCCCCGGATGTTCCCAGCCCCCCAGCACATGCTATCATGCCCCTACCATAGGTTATGCTTTTACATAAGTTGATACAATAAGTTTGTTTAATCTCTAACCCCTCATTCCACACCTTCCCTCTGAGGTTAGATGCTTCTATGTCCCTGGATCTATTTTTGTTCATCAGTTTATGTTGATCATTATATCCCACATATGAGTAAGATCATGTGAGAGTTATTTTTTTCCAACTGGCCTATTTCACTTAGCATAATGCTCTCCAGTTTCATCCAGGTTGCTGCAAATGGTAAGAATGCCTTCTTTTCTATGGCAGCATAGTATTCCATTGTGTAGATGTACCATAGTTTTCTGATCCAGTCATCTGCTTAAGGGCACCTAGACTGTTTCCAAATCTTAGCTATTGTAAATTGTGCTGCTATGAGCATATGGGTTGCACATATCCTTTCTGATTTGGGTTTCTGGATTCTTGGGATATATTTCTAGAAGTGGCATAACTGGGTCAAATGAGAGTTGCACTTTTAACTTTTTGAGAAAACTCTATTCTATATTCCCAAGTGGCTGCACCAATCAGCAATCCCAAAAGCAGTGCACAAGGGTTCCTTTTCTCCACATCCTCACCAACAATTGTAATTTGTTGATAACATCCATTCAGTCAGTGTGAGATGGTACTTCATTGTCATTTTTATTTGTACCTCTCAGATTATTAGTGACTTTGAGCATGTTTTCATATGTCTCTTGGCCTTCTACATGGCCTCTTATAAAAATTATCTACTTAGATACTTTGCCCACTTTTTATTGGATTATCTTCCTTTTGTTAAGTTGTATGAGTTCCCTACAAATTTTGAAGATTAAAGCATTATCAGAAATAACATTGGCAAACATGTTCTCCGATGTATGGTGCACTCTTGGTGTTTTGTTAATTGTTTCTTTTGCTGTGCTTAGTCTCATTTATTTATTTTCTTCTTAGTTTAAATTATCCTAGGAGCTATAACAATAAAGATATTGCTAGGACATATGACTGATATTTTGCTGCCTATGGATTCTTCTAAGATTTTTATGTATTCCCATTTTCAGTTTAAGTCCTTTATATATTTTGACTTTATTTTTGTTTATGTTATAAGTTGGTGGTCTAGTTTCATATTTTTGCATGTATCTGTCCATTTTCCCAGCAACCTTTTTTGAAGAAACTGTCTTGACTTTTTCGTATCCTCTTGTCTCCTTTGTCAAATATTAATTGATCAAAATGGCTTGGGTCGATTTTTGGGTTCTCTGTTGTGTTCCATTGGTTCATATCTTTGTTCTTGTGCCAGTACCAGGCAGCTTTGAGAACAGTGGCTTTGTAATATAGCATGATATCTGGTATTGTTATCCCTTTGACTTTGTTCTCATTTCTATGGATTGCTGGGGTATTTGGGGTAATTTTTTATTCTAGATGAATTTTTGGAGAGTTATTCTAGGTCTGTGAATATGTCATTGGTATTGTACTGGCGAATACATTGAATCTATAGTTGCTTTAGGTAGTATGGACATTTTAGTGATGTTGATTCTACCAAACCATGAACATGGAATATTCTCCCATTTGATTATGTCTTTGTCTATCTCTTATTTCAATATCCTGTAGTTCTCTGAGTACTGCTCTTTTATTTACTTATTCAAGTTTATTCCTAAGTATCTTAATTTTTTTCAATGGTAACTGGGATTGTTTTTTTAGTTTCACTTTCTGTGAGTCCATTATTGGTCTATAAAAAAGCCATAGATTTCCGGGTGTTAATTTTGTAACCTGCTACATTGCCAAATTCATTCAGTAAACCTAGTAGTTTTTGATGGGGTATTTCAGGTTTTCTATATACAGTATCACATCATCTATGAATAATGACAGTTTTATATTTTCTTTTCCAATTTGGATGCCTTTCATTTCTTCTTGTATGATCACTATCACTAGCCCATCCAGTACTGTGTCAAACAGAAGTCATGAAAGTGGACATTCCTGTCTTGTTCCTGTTCTTAGGGTAAATGGTTTTAATTTTTTCCCATTGCATCTGATGTTTGCTGTATGTTTGTCATATAAGGCTTTTATTATATTGAGGTCTCATTCTAGTCCCACTTTGCTGATTGATAGTTTTTATCAAGAAAAGTTGTTGAATTTTGTCAAATGCTTTTTCTGCATCAATTGATATGATTACATGATTTTTGTTTTGCAATTTGCTAATGTAATGTATAACATTTATTGATTTGCCGATATTGTACCATCTTGGCATTCCTGGAATAAATCTCACTTGGTCTTAGTATATGATTTTCTAATGTAATGCTGGATTTGAATTGCTAGAATTTTGTTGAAGATTCTAGCATCTATGTTCATCAGGGATATTGGCTTGTAATTCTCTTATCTTGTAGTATCTTAAACTGGTCTTGGTATTATGGTAATGCTGGCTTCATAGAAAGCTTTAAAGTATGGTTTTCTCTGGAATTTCTTGGAATATCATGAGGAGAATAGATTTCATTCATTACAATGTTTTGTAGTATTTCCCTGTGAAGGCTTCTAGGTCAGGGTTTTGTTTGCTGGAAGTTTTTTATTGTTTAAAGTATTACATATATTAGTAGATATATCTCCTTTTTTCCCTCTTGACCTTCCCCCAGCCTCCCCTAACCCTTGTCGCATGCCCTTATCTCAACCCCCAGTGTCTTGTGTCCATTGGTGTGCTTATATGCATGCATGGGAATCCTTTGGTTGATCTATTTACCTCTATCCCCAACAATCCCCAGCCTTCCCACTGTAATTTGACAGTCTCATAAGTGCTTTACTGCCTCAGTATCTATATTTTTATGCATGAGGTTATAATGTTCTTTATCCTCCATGAATGAGTGAGATCATGTGGTATTTTTCTTTCAATGCCTGCATTATTTCACTTAACTAAGTGCTCTCCAGGTCCATCCATGCTGCTGCAAATGGTAATAATTCCTTCTTTTTATGGCAGCATAGTATTCCATTGTGTAGATGTACCACGGTTTTCTAATCCACTCATCTACTGATGAGCATTTAGGCTGTTTTCAAATCTTAGCTATGTCGAGTTGTGCTGCTATGAACATAGGGATGCATATATCTTTTCTGATTGATGTTTCTGGTTTCTTGGGACATATTACTAGAAGTGGGATTACTAGGTCAAATGGGAGTTCCATTTTATTTTTTTGAGGAAACTCCATACTGTTCTCCACAGTGGCTGCACCAGTCTGCATTCCCAGCAGATGCTATCATGCCCCTACCAGCAGTGCACAAGGGTTCCTTTTTCTCCACATCCTTCGCCAGCACTTGTCGTTTGTTGAGTTGTTGGTGACTGCCATTCTGACAGGTGTAAGATGGTACCAGATTGTCATTTTGAATTGCATCTCTCAGATCACTATTGACTATGAGCATGTTTTCATGTGTCTCTTGGCCTTTCTTCTGTCTTCTTTCGAAAATATTCTATTTAGGTCCATTGCCCATTATTTATTAGATAATTTATCAAATTTTTATTGAGTTGTATAACTTGCCTGTAGATGTTGGAGATTAAACCTTTATCAGTGATAATAGGTGAAAATACGGTTTCTTATACAGTGGGCTTTTTGTTGTTTTGCTGATAGTTTATTTTGCTTTTTGTTTGCTTTGTTTTGGTTTGTTTTATACCTCTCTTTTCCCTTGCCTCCCTTGATATAACAACCAATACCAAGGGAGGTGAGGGAAAAGTGAGGTATAAAACAAACCAAAACAAAGCAAACAAAAAGCAAAATAAAACAGGTAGGATAAGCCAAAACAAACTCACAAAAGTGTATGAAAAATCGATATAATCAGCATTCAGGCAAACAAAAACAAAAGGATATAGAGAAAAATAATTTTTTGGATAGTGAAGACAAGAAGAGAGAGGTTTACATGGACTTGGACTAGGGGATTTGAAATTAAATATATAAGTGGGGTGAAATCTTAACCAGGTAAAGAAAAAGAATAGGGAGAATATAAAATTGGAAAAGGGAAAGAGAAACAAGACAACAAAATGAGGAAAGTTAGGAAGAGAGTGTTGACATAAAGGTAGAGTTGAGATAGAGTAAAATTATGCTAAAGGAAAGATGAAAATAGAATGTAGAACTCTAATCCTAAAGTAAAATTAAGAGCAAATAAAATGACATTTTTTAAAAAAAAAGGTAAAATAGTAGTAGTAATAATACTAATTGAAAATAAAAATGTAATAATTAAAAAGGTAAAATCAATTGGGGAGAAAAGAAAAAATAGTTTTTTAATTAAAATATGCAAAAAATAAAAAATTAAAATAAAAAAATAGAATGGGCAGTAGTGGAGGTCATTCACTTCTACTATTGTTCTGTTTGGCACTCCTGTTTTCCAGTTGGGAGGGTATTGCAGTTCCCTGTATTCCACTGCTAAGGTGTGTCTTAATCTCTATTCTTTTGTGATTATGCGAGAGTCAATTTGTGAGTCATCCACTTGGTGGCAGTGTTTCGAAATTGACCTCTCAGGCTAAGCACAGGACCTCTCTAGGCTGTGGTTAGATCCTGCTACTCTGTGGTTCTCAATACTGGTTTGTGGGGATGGGTTGCCCCAGAGCTAATTCTCTGATGGTTACTCTGTGCTCCAATAACCAGGTTCCAGAAAAACACCCTTCCCCTGCAGTCTCTCAGGATGTCTCCAATTGTGTGATCCTATGTATTGGGTTTAGCAACCAGAAGCCAGGGTCTGAAGAGGAGAGTGCTGTCTGTGTTCTGTCCCTTCCCCGCTCCTGTTCAAGCAGCTGGGACACTGTATAACTGCCAGGCTGTCCTTCTGCCTCAGATAAAAATAGATTGCTTTCTAGAGCTCCCCTCTGTTAATAGTTCTGAGGGTCCCCTTTCACATTTAGGGATCACACCCTGCCCCACATCCGCGGATTTCTCTTTAGAGCAGCTTTCCCCTTGTCCAGTTCCCACAGTGTGCGTGTCTCTGTTCTGCAGATGAGGAGACCTCACCTTATCCCAGGCAACATCTGACTTTTCCATGTGGAGTTTGGAGCTCCTCTGTGTCCGAATGTCTGCGCCGATTGCAGAGTGGTGTTCTGGGTCCCCCAGCTGTTCGGTGGGTGCTGCAGCTGTAGCTTTTCAGACTACCATAGACATCCACTTCCCCCTGAAAAATGGCACGGTCTCCACGTTTGTGCTGGTGGCTCCTGCAGAAAAGTATGCCGTGGCAGAGGGGCTACCTGGTCAGAAGAGCCCCATTCAGCAGTCCCCCATTTTCTCCTGGAGGATAACTGACTCAACTTGCCAACAAACACTCCCAGTGCGACTCTCAGCTGCTCTCTCCTTCTGCCCAGCAATTAGGCTCCAGGTATGTCCATCTATTCCACCGCCGTTTTTTCCCCATCTCACCTGATTTGCATTCTTGAGTAGGCCCTGAACATTACTAGGGCTAGGCTGAATTTAGATATAGGGCAGTCATTGTTAGCAAGTTTCTGTCTGCTACCTGGTTCCTGATCTGAACTGGGCAATGTCTCTGTTACCTGGGTCCCTATCTGTGCTGAGCATGGGAAGCAAAGTAGCCATGGGGGCAGGAGACCTCCCTCAAAAGGGGTGAGGGTTCAAACCACTGCTAGGTTGTGGGGAGTTGGGATGAGGGTCTGTGATCCACCTATGTTGACCCCCAAGTTCTCTCCTGATGGCCCCTCTGTGACTGTGCATATCTTAGGTTGATCATTCCCTGAGGAATCTTACCTGTCTCTGGCTAACCATTCATCCTCCGGGGCCAAGCAGGGTGTTGTGAGGTTCAGTTCTGTCTCCATGGTAGCCTCTGCCACAGTAGTCTCCATGCCCAGCACCTGCCATGGGATCCCCTAAACTGCTGGTGTGGGCCCCGACACTGCTAACTTATCTCGGGGAATTCACGTTCCTTCCCCAAGAAGGGCCCAGCTCACACCACTTGGTGAGAGACAGGTCCATTATATGAGCCACTTCCAGGCTTCAACTTCAGTGTGAATAGAGAGCTCAGTCTACAGCGGAGGGCCATTGGATTGTGATACGAGGGTCCCTTTTGGCAAAAGAGGTAAGAGGGGCCAGTATAGAAAGTTCAAGTGCCTTCCCAGTGTCTTAATTCCTTCTGAAAGGGATTAAATCATTTCATGTACTTTTTTTTAATTGCTGCTAAACATTGAAAGAATTACTTTGTAATTTTGTTTGGGATAATTGTAAAATATGCTGTTGTGAAATATAAAAAATTAAATGACATTGTAGAATAATTTTATTTAAGCATATTCTTTGTTCTAGGCCATGGGAATTCCATTTCAAACTGGCTGTCAATTTATTTTTGGAACTTTATATAAACTTTTTCAGGGAGGCAAAAACACAAATTATTTACCTTAGCTCAAGAGGCCAAATATATTGAGTTTCAATTACAATCCTTAGGACATTTGAAGGACACTTCTCTTTATTTCATTCCAAAATGATTTTCATGCTACAGAGTTTCATTTAAAAATCTTTGTCACATACAACAACCTCTCCTAAGGCCGTGGTGACCACCGTATGGATCAGATTCAATACCTTACCACAATAATTTGTCTTCAAAATTAATTAAATTTTTCTTGTGTCCTTATTCTCGCATTACCCACCCTCATTCCCTCTCATGCCCACCCCCCCATTGTCACTGTCCAATGATTGTGCTCATATGCATGTACAAAAGTCCCTCTGTTGGTCTCACCCTTTACACACACCCATCCCCACCTTCTCTGAGGTTTGATGTTTTGATCAACGTTTCTCATTCTCTGGATCTGATCTTGATCATCAGTCTATGTCATTCATTATATTCCACACATGAGTAAGATCATGTGATATTTATCTTTCTCTGCCTGCCTTATTTCACTAAGCATAATGCTGTCCATCTCCATGCATGTTGTTGCAAAAGGTAGGAGCTCCTTCTTTTTTACTACAGCACAGTATTCCATTGTGTAGATATACCACAGTATTTGAATCCTTTCATCTGCTGTGTGCACTTAGGCTGATTCCAAACCTTAGCTATGGTAATTTCTGCTGCTATAAACATAGGGGTGCATGTATCCTTTCTGATTGGAGTTTCTAGTATCTGGGGATATATTCCTAGAAGTGGGATCACTGGGTCAAATGGGAGTTCCATTTTTAGTTTTTTGAGGAGACTTTGTACCGTTCTCCACAGTGGCTGCACCAGTCTGCATCCCCACCAGCAGTTCACAAGGGTTCCTTTTTCCCCCGCACCCTGACCAACACTTGTCATTTGTTGATTTGATGATGATAGCCATTCTGACAGGTATGAGATGGTACTGTATTGTAGTTCTAATTTGCATCTCTGATGATTAGTGATTTTGAGCAGGTTTTCATATGTCTCTTGGTTTTCCTTCTCTCTTCTTTTGAAAAGTGCCTATTTAGATCAGTTGCCCACTTTTAGATTGGTTTGTTTATCTTCTTTTTGTGAAGTTGTATGAGTTCTCTGTAAATGCTGGAGATTAAACCATTATTGTAGATATCATTGGCAAATATATTCTGCCATGCAGTGGGTTTTATTGTTGTTCTGTAGATGGTTTCCTTTGCTGTGCAAAAGCTCTTTATTTTAAAGCAGTCCCATTTGTTCATTTTTTCTTCAGTTTCCATTTCCAGAGGAGCTGTATCAGTGTAGAACTTCCTTTGGCATATGTCAGAGATTTTGCTGCCTGTGGATTCTTCTGATATTTTTATGGTTTCCCATCTTATGTTTAAGTCTTGTATCTATTTTAGTTTATTTTTGTATATGGTGTAAGTTGGTGCTTTAGTTTCATTTTTTTTGCATGAATCTGTCCAATTTACCCACCACCATTAGTTGAAGAGAGTGTCTTGACTCCAGTGTATGTTCACGCCTCCTTTGTCAAATATTAATTGGGCATAGTGGTTTGGGTGGATTTCTCCATTCTCTATCCTTTTCCATTGATCTACATGTCTGTTCTTCTGCCAGTACCAAGCAGTTTTGATAACAATGGCTTTGTAATACAGCTTGAAATCTGGTATTGAGATCCATCTAATTTGTTCTTCTTTCTCAGGATTTCTGCAGCTATTTTTTTTTTATTCCAGATGAATTTTTGGAAAGTTTGTTTTAGGTCTGTGAAGTATGCCTTTGTTATTTTCATGGAGATTGCATTGAATTTATAGATTGCTTTGGGTAGAATGGACATTTTGATGATATTGATTCTCCCAATCCATGAATATGTTATGTTCTTCTATCTGTATATGTCTTTCCCTATCTCTTTTTTCAGCGTCGTGTAGTTTTCTCTGTATAGGTCTTTTACCTCCTTAGTTAAATTTATTTCTAGGTATCTTAATTTTTTTTGGTGCGATGGTAAATAGGATTGATTTTTTAGTCTCTCTTTTTGTAAGTTCATTACTGGTATATAGAAATGCCATAGATTTCTTAATGTTAATTTTGTATCCTGCTACATTGCTGAATCCATTTATCAGGTCTAATAATTTTTTGATGGAGTCTTTAGAGATGACATGCACAGTATCATGTCATTTGCAAATAAGGACAGTTTTAGTTCTTCTTTTCCAATTTGGATTTCTTTCTTTTTTTTTCATGTCTGATTGCAATGGCTAGTACTTCCAGCACTATGTTGAATACAAGTGGGGAGGGTGGGCATCCCTGTCTTGTTCCTGTTTTTACAGGAAATGGTTTTAGTTTTTTCCCATTGAGGATGATGTTGGCTGTGGGTTTGTCATATGGCTTTTATGATGTTGAGGTAAGATCCTTCTATTCCCACCTTGCTGAACTTTTTTATCAAGAAAGGGTGTTGGATTTTTTCAAATGCTTTTTCTGCATCAATTGATATGACTATATGATTTTTATATTTCAATTTATGTGATGTATCATGTTTATTGATTTGTGGATATTATACCATCCTTGTATCTCTGGGATAAATTATACTTTGTCATGGTATATGATCTTTCTGATATACTGCTGGATTCAATTTGCTAGAATTTTGTTGACAGTGTTGGCATCTATGATCATGAGGGATATTGGTCTGTAATTCTCTTTCATTGTGTTATCTTTATCAGGTTTTTGTGTTAGGGTGATGGTGGGTTCATAGAAGGAGTTTGGAATTTTTCCTTCCTCTTGAATTTTCTGGAAAAGTCTGAGAAGGATGGGTTTTAGTTCTTTTATGAATGTTTGGTAAAATTCCCCTGTGAAGCCGTCTGGCCCTGGTCTTTTACTTGCTGGAAGATTTCTGATGACTGCTTTAAATTCTTCCATAGTTATCAGCGTGTTGTGATTTTTAGAATCTTCCTGTGTGAGTTTTGGAACGTTATGTTTTTCTAGGAACATGTCCATTTCCTCTAGGTTGTGTAATTTGTTAGAATAGAGTTGATCATAATATTATTTAACAATCCTTTGTATCTCTGTGGGATCTATAGTTATTTTGCCTCTCTCATTTCTGATTTTGTTTATATGGGTCCTCTTTCTTTATTTTTGGTGAGCCTGGCTAGAGGTTCATCAATCTTGTTTATTCTTCTGAAGAACCAGCTCTTTGTTTTGTTGATTTTTTGTATTTGTGTATGTGTGTGTGTGTGTTTTGTTTTGTTTTGTTTTTGTTTTTGTTTTTGTTTTGTTTTTGGTCTCTATGTCATTCATTTCTTTTTTTTAATATATATTTTATTGATTTTTTATAGAGAGGAAGGGAGAGGGACAGAGAGTTAGAAACATCTATGAGAGAGAAACATCAATCAGCTGCCTCCTGTATGCCCCCTACTGGGGATGTGCTCACAACCAAGGCACATGCCCTTGACTGGAATCAAACCTGGGACCCTTCAGTCTGCAGAACGATGCTCTATCCATTGAGCCAAACCGGTTTCGTGTATGTCGTTCATTTCTGCTCTGATGTTTATTATTTCCTTCCTTCTGCTCACAGTGGGCTCTTCTTCATGCTCTCTTTCTAGTTCTTTGAGTTGTTGAGTTAGGTGATTCATTACCATTTGTTCCTGTTTTTTGAGGTAGGCCTGTAGAGCTATAAAATTCCCTCTCAGCACTACTTTCATTGTGTCCCATAGCATTTGCATTGTGTTTTCATTGTCATTAGTCTCTGGGATATTTTTTATATATATTTTATTGATTTTTTACAGAGAGGAAGGGAGAGAGATAGAAACATCAATGAGAAAGAGACATAGATCAGCCGCCTCCTGCACGCCCCACAGTGGAGATGTGCCTGCAAGCAAGGTACATGCCCCCGACCAGAATCGAACATGGGACCTTTCAGTCCACAAGCCGATGCTCTATCCACTGAGCCAAACCGGTCTCAGCATCTCCGGGATATTTTTAATTTCTTCTTTGATCTCATTGATAACCCAATCATTGTTTAGTGATATGCTATTCAACTTCCAGGTGTTTGATTTTTTTGGATTGTTTTTATTGTAGTTTATTTCTAACCTTATGCTCTTGTGGTGTCAGAAAATGCTTGATATGATTTCAATCTTTTTGAATTTGGGGAGACTTTGCTTATAACCCAATATGTGGTTTATTTTTGAAAATGTCCCATGTGCACTTGAGAAGAATGTATATGCTGTGGCTTTGGGAGTGATATGCTCTGAAGATGTCATTTAGGTCCATCTGATATAGTGAGTTATTTAGAATTGCCATTTATTTGCTGATTTTTTATCTAGAGGATGTGTCCACAAATGTCAGTGCTGTATTAAAGTCCCCTACTATGATTGTATTGTTTTCTATCTCTCCATTGATATCTTTCAGAAATTTTTTTAATGTATTTAGTGGCTCCTGTATTAGGTGCATATATGTTTACCAGAGTTATATCTTCTTGATGAATTGCTCCTTTTAGTATTATGTAGTGACCTTTCTTATCTCTTGTTATAGAGTTTACTTTGAAGTTTATTTTATCAGATATAAGTATCGCCACCCCAGCTTTTTTCTCATTTCTATTTACCTAAAAAATGTTTTTCCATCCCTTCACTCTCAGTCTGTGTGAATCCTTTTCTCTGAGGTGGGTCTCTTGTAGATAGCAAATGTATGGGTCATGTTTTCTTATCCATTCAGCTACCCTTTGTCTTCTGATTGGTGCATTTAACCCATTTACTTTTAATGATATTATTGACACGTTCATGTTTGTTGTCATGTTTTTCCTTAGTGTTTGTGTTTTTGTTTTCTTGCCTTTATCTTTCTTCTTTTTACAGAGTGCCTTTAGCATTTCTTGCATTGTTGGCTTGGTAGTGATAAACTCTCTTAGCCATTTCTTGTCTGTAAATCTCCTGATTCCACCTTCAATTTTGAATGATAGCTTTGCTGGGTTAATATTCTTGGGTTCAGACCCTTGTTTTGCATCACTTTATATATTTCATTCCATTCCCTTCTGGCCTGGTGTGTTTCTTTTGAGAAATCAGTTTACATTCTAATAGAAGATCCCTTGTAAGTAACTTTCTGTATCTCTCTGGCAGCCTTTAAGATTCTTACTTTGTCATTAGTGTTCTCCAATTTAATTATGGTGTGTCTTGGTGTTGGTTTTTTGGGATTCAGCTTGTTTGGGACTCTGTTTATTTCTTGGAATTTCATTTTTTTTTTTCCTTGCCAATATCAGGGAAATTTTCTGTTATTATTTCTTCAAATAGGTTTTCTATTCCTTGCTTCTCTTTCACTCCTTCTGCTATCCATAAATGAATGTTGTTTTGTTTTTTGTTGTTCCAAAGTTCCCTTAGGCTGTCTTCTTGATTTTTAAGTCTTTTTTCCAGTCGTTGTTGTGTTTGTGTGTTTCTTCCTACCTTGTCTTCCAATTCGCTGATGCGGTCCTCAACCTCTTCTAGTCTACTGTTTAGGCCTACCATTGTGTTCCTTATTGCAGCTATGTCGTTCCTCATCTCCTCTTGGTTTTGTTTCATGTTGGTGACATTCTCATTCAGCTCCTTATAGTTTACTTTGAGTTGTGTGTATTTGTTATTGAGTTGTGTGTATTTATCTTCCATCCATTTAAATATCCTTAAAACCATTACTCTGAATTATTTCTCTAAAAGGCTGCTGGCTTCAATTTCATCTAACTCCCTTTCTGGTGATACCTTTCTCTTTCCTTTGGGGATTGCTTTTACATCTTCCTATGTTTTCCTGTAATGTTTTAATTGTAGATTCAATTGCTTTCTACCCAAGTTTTTTTAGGGGGATGGTTCTACAGGTGTATTCTCTCAGATGTCCTGTGCTTGTTAATATGTTGTAGTTCCCTACTTGAGCTATTTGGGTCATCTTGATGTAGATCTTTGAGCTTGAGAAGCACAACTTTGGTGTATAAAAGTTCCAGCCATGGAGAGTAATGTCCCTATTTTTCTGTTTTGCACCCTTAATTGAGATCCCGCTTGTCCTACGGGGATACACAGTGGCACCAAGGACCCGTCTGTCAGTGTGATGTGTTTTATGGGGCCTACATCCTGGAAAGGCGTGACTGTGGTGCTTAGAGTTATAAAATCACCCCCGCGGGGGGCTCCCAGTGGCTCTCAGGCACTTCATAGTGTGTTGACAACCAGAAACATGCTGCTGAGGTGTATTGTAAACACACTGATGTGGGCAGACTGTAAACTCTCTGACTAGGGCACGCCGCTGTGAATGCACAGATCTGGGAGGACCATAAGTGCACCACTGACTAGGGTGTTCTGTAAACCTGTGATTGGTGTGGCCAAGAGGGCACAGAGCAAATGCAGTGACCAGGGAGCTCCACAAACCAGAGAGGAAGGCATGCCACAGATGGGGGAGTTCTTCAAACACAGGGATTAGGGCACTCCATGGTGTGAGGGCACGTTGCACATTGGGAAACCACAGTGCACACAAACAAGGCGACCTTGGATTTCACCAGTCCAGTTTGTGCTGCAGCCATGCTGAAGTTACCTGGGAGGGGGAGGTTGCACTCACTGCTTTGGAGGAGGAGGTCCCAGGGTCTGCAGGTCTGCAGCTGTGTTAGCAGGATTTTGGCTGAAGTGGCTGCTGTGTTGCTGGGCAGTTCCAAGGTCTGTCTGGTTGGTGGTGCTGATGAGTTCCCACGAAAAGGCCTTTTTCCCCCTTCAAGATGGTGTGGGCTCCACACTTGAGTCCCGCAGTCTGACGAGTACGAGGTGTGGTGGTGGTCTCTCCTTGTCCAAGAGAGTCTGGACTACCAGCCCCCACTGCTCTTATGAGAAGCAACTGTCCCTCACTCAATCACACACCCACCACACACACCCACACACTCTCCTTTCATCCCCTTACTCACTTCCTCTCCCTAACCTCCATCTTGCCAGCCATCATCTTTCCCGCAACTCCCCCTAAAATTTTTATTTTGTCATTAGTATTTGCCAATTTAATTATAATGTGCCTTGACATTGGTCTTTTGGGGTTCCTTTTGCTTGGGACACTGTGAGATTCTTGGATTTGTGTGGGCGTTTTCTTCCCTATATCAGGAAAATTTTCTGTTATTATTTCTTCAAACAGGTTTTCTATTCCTTGCTCAGTTTTCTCTCCTTCTGGAGCCCCTATTATGTGCATGATGTTTTGTTTCATATTGTCCCAAAGTTTCCTTAGGCTCTTCTGCTTTTTAATTTTTTTCTAGAAACTGCTCTACTTGGATATTTTTTTCTACCTTGTCTTTTTGCTCAGTGATGCAGTCCTCTACTTGTTCTAGTCTACTGTTGATGCTTTCTATTGAGTCATTTACAACAGCAATGTCATTTTTCATTTCCTCTTGTTTCTTCTTTATTTCCTCTTGGTTCTTACTCATATTATCAATTTTTTATTCCATTGTTTTCATTCACCTTATGGCCATTTCTCTGAATTCTTTCAGAGAATGTCTTTTGACTGTGGCATTTAATTCATTTATGTTTAAAAATTATTATTGTTAGGTACTTCTTTGTCACCATTTTTACTCTTTACCCCTGTGTTCTTTTCATCAGTGTTGCTTTCATCTTTTCCATTTACTGCCTTTTCTGGTTATGCCTGCTTTTCTTTCATATTCAAGTTTTTTCTTTTTCTCCCCATGGTCTCTCTTTTCCAAGTGTCTGATTATGTAATTTTCTCTGTTCTGCATTGATTTAAAGACTCAAAATACAACACAATAAGTTACAACACATAAGGCACTGAATAGAAATGTATTCATAATATTAATAACCCAAAATAAAGTTGACCACCAGAGAAAGGCAAATTAGAGTATAGGAGAGAAAGAAGGGGGGGCGAAAGAAAGTAGTGCAAAAATGAAATTGGGAAAAGGAAATAAAAATAAGAGAGAAAAGAAAGAGAATAAGAAAGAGAAGGGGAACAAACTATGTATATGGGGAGAAAACTCCAATAGAACAGCCATTAATTCCAAAAACTGCCAGCAACAAGTACCTGGAGATGAATACCAACTACAAACAATAAGTAATATCAAGTAAGGTGAAGGAAAACAGAAGCAAAAAACGAAACAAACAAACAAAAATAATAAGCAATACAACTCACAAATAAGCATGAAAATCAATATAATCAACATTCAAACAAACAACAACAAAAGAGAGAAAAGAAAAAATTGGATAGGGAAGACAGAGAAGAGAGAGGTATGCATGGACTTGGAGCAGGGGATTGAAAATTAGATATATAAGTAGGGTAAAAGTTTAACAGGAGGTAAAAAGAAAGAATAGGGAAAATCTAAAGCAGCAATAGTGTAAGAGAAACACGACCATCAAAGGGGAAAAGTTAGGAAGATAGTGAAAGAATAAAGGTAGAATTGAGATAGAGTAAAATGCTGAAAGATGAAAATAGAATGTAGAACACTAATCTCAAAATAAAATAAAGAGAAAATAAAATAACACTTTTAAAAAAGTTAAAATAATAGTAGCAATAATACTGATTAAAATAAGTGTAATAATTAAAAATGTAAAATGAAGTGAGGAATAAAGAAAAAATAGTTTCTTACATAAAAGATGAAAAAAATAAAAAAATAAGTAAATAAAAATAAATGTGCAGTAGTGAAGATCATTCACTTCCTCTACTGTTCTATTTGGCATGCCTGTTTCCCAGTCAGGACAGTATTCAGTTCCCTGTGTTCCACTGTTCCTCTGTGTTGTAAGCCAGTTCTGATTTTTAAGCAGGCAGTGTGTCTTAATTTCTTGTGTTCCTTTATTTGTGATTACACAAGAGTCATTTTATGATTCAACTCCTGGGTGGCAGTGTTTCTGGATTGACCTCAGGGTGTATAGGCCCTCTCTATCCTTTACTTAGATCCTGCTTTCCCTGTGGCACTCAATACCAGTTTGTGGGAGTGGGTTGCCCCATAGCTTGTTCTCTGATGGTTATTCCCCTCTCTGATCCCCAGGTTCCAGAAAAACTACTTTCCCTTACAGTCTCTTAGGGTGAACCCAATTGGGTGATCCTATGTATTGGGATTAGTAATCAGAAGCAAGGATTCAAAGAGGAAGCATAAGTGTGTAAAATATGAGAGTCTGTGCAGTCTTTTTTCCTCCCTGTGTCTAAGCAGCTTGCACAGTTTTAAATGTTTTAGGCTGACCTTTTTCATCAAATCAAAATTTTTGCTTTTTGGAGATCCATTCTATTAGAATCTCTGAGGATCCCCTTCTACATTCACAGGTCACACAAGCCCTAACAGCCATGGATTTTTCTAGGTGCAGACTTTCCCTGGTCTCCAGATACTGCAGAGTGTGCATTTCTCTGTCCTGCCAGGACCAGAGATCTCACCTTATCCCAGGTAAAATCTGACCTTTCTGTGGTGTAGTGTTTGTGCCATTTGGGGACTGGTGTTCTGGGATTTTCAGCTGTTCGGTGGGTGTCATATTGTAGATTTCCAGGCTTCTGATAACATTTCCTTTCCCCTTCAAGATGGCATAGTCTCCACGTCTGAGCAGGTGGCTCTGGGGAGGGGGGGTGGGAACCAAGCAGGACTTTGGACTGCCTGGTCAGGGGAGCCCTGTCCAGGTGCCTTCACCTTCTCCTGGATTATAGCTATCCCTTAACTCACCAAAAAAACACTACCCGAGTGACCCTCAGTTGTTCTTTCTATCTGCTCTGGGACAAGGCTTGGGACACATCAGTCTATTCCAACACCATATTTTCTTTCTTGCTGGAAGGTTTTTGATTACTGCTTCAATTTCATTTGTAGTTATTGGCCTATTCATGTTATTTTATTGCTTTTTGATTCAGTTTTAGAAGGTTGTATTTTTCTAGGAATATGGCCATTTGGTATAGGCTACCCATTTGTTGGAGTAGAGTTGTTTGTAATATATTTTTTTAACAATTATTAGTTTGTCTGTGGGGTAGGTTGTTACTTCACATCTTTCTGATTTTATTTTCATTTTTTTATTGTGTTACATCTACACATATCTCCCCATTGCCCTCCTCCCTCCCAGGCATACTCCAACACCCCAGTGTCTTATATGCATAGATAAAAGTCCTTTGATTGATCTCTTATCTCCCCCACCTCTCATTAATCTTCCTGCTATAATTTCACAGTCTGTTTGATGCTTTACTGCCTCTGTATCTATCCTTTTCATCAGTTTACAATATTCTTTATTATCGACAAATGAGTGAGATCATGTGGTGCCTCTCCTTAATTGACTGGCTTATTTCACTAAGCATAAGGCTCTCCGGTTCCATCCAGGTTGCTGCAAATGGTAAGAGTTCCTTCTTTTTAATGGCAGCATAGAATTCCATTGCGTAGATGTACCATTTTTTTCTGATCAAATCATCTGCTGACGGGCACCTAGGCTATTTCCAAATTGTAGCTATTGTGAATTGTGCTGCTATGAACATAGGAGTGCATAAATCCTTTCTGATTGGTGTTTGTAATCTCTTAGGATAAATTTCTAAGAGTGGGATTGCTGAGTCAAATGGGAGATCCATTTTTATTTTTTTGAGGAAACTCCATACTGTTATCCACAATGGCTGCACCAGTCTGCATTCCCACCAACAGTGCACAAGGGTTCCTTTTTCTCTGCAACCTCCCAAACACTTGTAATTTGTTGATTTGTTGATGATTGCAATTCTGACACGTGTAAGATGGTATCACATTGTCATTTTGATTTGCATCTCTCAGATAATTAGTGACTTTGAACATGTTTTAATGAGTCTCTTGGCCTTCCTTCTGTCATCTTCCAAAAATGTTCTATTTAGGTCCATTGCCCATTTTTTTATTGTATAGTTTATCTTCCTTTTATTAAGTTGTATAAGTTGGCTGTAGATGTTGGAGATTAAACCTTTATCAGTGATAACATTTGCAAATATGTTCTCCCAAACAGTGGACTTTCTTGTTGTTTTGTTGATAGTTACTTTTGCTGTACAAAAGCTTTTTATTTTGATGTAGTCCCATTTTTTTATTTTTTCTTTAGATTCCATTGCCTTTGGAGCAATATCAGTGAAGAAGTTCTTTCGGCATATGTCTGAGATTGTGCTGCCTGTGGATTCCTCTAATATTTTTATGGTTTCCCTTCTAATGTTTAAGTCCTGTATTCATTTTGAGTTTATTTTTGTAGTTGGTGTAAGTTGGTGGTCCAGTTTCATTTTTTTGCATGTATCTGTCCAATTTTTCCAACACCATTTATTGAAGAGGCTATCTTGGCTCCATTGTATGTTCATGCCTCCTTTGTCAAATATTAGTTGAGCATAGTGGTTTGGGTGGATATCTGGGTTCTCTATTCTATTCCATTGGTCTCTATGTCTGTTCTTATGCCAGTACCAGGCTGTTTTGAGAACAGTTACTTGGTAATATAGCTTGAAATCTGGTATTGAAATCCCACCTACATTATTCTTCTTTCTCAGAATTGCTGTGATATTCGTGGTCTTTTTTTGTTCCAGATGAATCTATGAAGAATCCTTTGTAGGTCTGTGAAATAAAGTCGTTGGTATTTTAATGGGTAGTGCATTGAATCTATTTATAGCTTTGGGTAGTATGGACATTTTAATGATGTTGATTCTCCTAATCCATGAGCATGGTATGCTCTTCCATCTGTTAACATCTTCCTCTATCTCTTTTTTCAGTGTCCTGTAGTTTTCCACATATAGCTCTTTTACTTCTTTAGTTAGGTTTATTCCTAGGCATCTTAATTTTTTTGATGCGATGATAAATGGGATTGCTTTTTTAGTTTCTCTTTCTGTAATTTCACTATTAGTGTACAGAAATGCCACAGATTTCTTGGCATTAATTTTGTATCCTGCGACATTGCTGAATTCATTTATTAAGTCAATTAGTTTTGATATGGAGTCCTTTGGGGTTTTTATGTACAGTATCATGTCATCTGCAAATAAGGACAGCTTTACTTCTTCGTTTCCAATTTGGATGCCTTTTATTTCTACTTCTTGTCTAAGGGCAATGGCTAATACTTTCATTACTATGTTCAACAGGAGAGGTGAGAGTGGGCATCCCTGTCTTGTTCCTGTTCTTAGGGAAAATAGTTTTAGTTTTGGCCCATTGAGTATGATGTTAGCTGTGGATTTATCATATATGGCTTTTATGATGTTGAGGTATGTTCCTTCTATTCCCACTTTGCTGAGAGTTTTTATCAAAAAAGGGT
Organism: Lasiurus cinereus; assembly: GCA_011751065.1. Taxonomy (NCBI): domain Eukaryota; kingdom Metazoa; phylum Chordata; class Mammalia; order Chiroptera; family Vespertilionidae; genus Lasiurus; species Lasiurus cinereus. The sequence continues at coordinate 5,271,043 of JAAGEH010000013.1, forward strand.
GTTGGATTTTGCCAAATGATTTTTCTGCATCAATTGATATGACTATGTGATTTTTATCTCTCAATTTGTTTATGTGATGTATCATGTTTATTGATTTGCAGATAGTGTACCATCCTTGCACTCCTGGGATGAATCTTACTTGGTCATGTTGTATGATCTTCTTTATGTACTGCTGGATCTGAATTGCTAGAATTTTGTTGAGGACTTTGGCATCTGTGTTCATGAGAGATATTGGCCTGTAATTCTCTTTCTTTGTGTTGTCTTTATCTGGTTTTGTTATTAGGCTGATGCTGGTTTCATAGAAGGTGTTTGGAAGTGTTCCTTCTTCTTGAATATTTATGAATAGTCTGAGGAGGATAGGCTTTAATTCTTCCTTGAATGTTTGGTAAAACTCTCTCTCTCTGACCAGCAACAAGGCTCCTGATGTGTCCATGTATTCCGCTGCCATTTTTCTCCATTTGTTTATTTTTATTTAATTATTTATTTATTTATTTATTTATTTATTTATTTATTTATGTATTTATTTGAGGTAGGCCTGAAGAACTATGAACTTTCCTCTCAATGCTGCTCTCAATGTGTCCCATAGATTTTGGAGTGTTGTACTTTCACTGTCATTTGTTTCTAGGATGCTTTTTATTCCTTCTTTGAACTCTTTGGTAACTCAATCATTATTTATTAACATGCTATTTAGCCTTTAAGTTCTTGATTTTTTTCATTGTTTTTATTTTAGTTTATCTCTAATTTTATGTCATTGTTATCTGAGAAGATGCTTGAATTTCTGTCTTCTTGAATTTGAAAAGACTTTACCTGTTCTCCAATATGTGGTCTCTTTTTGAAATTTTCCTATGTGCACTTGAAAAGAATCTATATTCTCTAACTTCAGGTTTAAATGTTCTGAGGATGTGAATTAATTCTATCTGACTTAGTGAGTCATTTAGGATTCCTGTTTCTTTGCTGATTTTTTTTTAGAGGATTTATCCAATGATGTCAATGGAGTATGAAAGTTCCCTTTATACAAAACAGAATATGATTTTCTTATTGTTTATCTCTCTTTTGATATGTTCCAGAAGTTATTTTAATGTATTTTGATGCTCATGTATTGGGTGCATATATGTTTACCAGAGTTATATCCTCTTGATGAATTGTTCCCTTTAATATTATGTGGTGGCCCTCCTCATCTATTGTTATGGCCTTCAGTTAGAGATAACCAAGTTGTGGGTTTTTTTTTTCATTGTCATTTTGCATAAAAACTTTTTCCCATCCCTCCACTATAAGGCCATATGAGTCTTTTGTTCTGAGGTGGGCCTTTTGTAGACAACAAATATATGGGTCATATTTTCTTATCCATTCAGCCACCTTATGTCTTTTTATTGGAACATTTTGTCCATTTACTTTTAAGGTTATTATTGATAGTTACTTCTTTTTTGCCATTTTTATTTTTTATGCCTGTGTTCTCCTTCCTTTCTATTACTTCTTTTTATAGCAGTCCCTTTAGCACTTCTTTCATTGAAGGCTTGGTGGTAATTAACTCCCTTAGCCCTTCTTTTTGTCTGTGAAGTTCCTGATTTCCCCTTCAAATTTGAATGATAGCCTTGCTGGGTATAGTATTATTACATTAAGTACCTTGTTTTGCATCACTTTGTATATTTCATTCCATTCCCTTCTGGTCAGATGTGTTTCTGTTGAGAAATCAGTTGATAGTCTAATGGGATATCTCTTGTAGGTAACTTTATGTCTGTCTCTGGCATCCTTTAAGATTCATTGTGTCATTTTGGGTTTTCCCAAAGCTCCCTTAGGCACTCCTGCTTTTTAAGCTTTTTTCCCAGTGCTTCTCTGCTTGTCAGTTTTCCTAACTTGTCTTGTAACTTGTTGATGTGGTCCTCTCTTTCTGGTCTACTGTTGTAACTTCCCATTGTGTTCTTTTTTTATTTATTTTGTTATGTTTTTGGGTTTAATTAATCTTTATTTTTAAGATTATTACATATATCTCTCTTATTTAACCCCATTGCTCGCCTCTAGCCAGTTTTCACCGCACCCCAGGCCATTGCTACCCCATTGTCCATGTCCATAAGTAATGTATATATGAATAGAAGATCCTTGCCCAATCTCTTTCTACACCCCATATTTTCTCCCCTATGAGAATCACAACTCTGCTACACTCCCATGCCCCTCATTCTATTCATTTCACCAGTTTCTTCTGTTCATCAGATTTTTTATTTGTTTTATTTTTAGATTCAATTGTTGATAAATATATATTTGTTGTCACTTTGTTGTTCATATTTTTTATCTTTACCCTGTTCTTCTTCTTTCTCTTCTTATAGAATACCTTTCAGCCTTTCATATAATACCGGTTTGGTGGTGATGAACTCCATTAGCTCTTTCTTGTCTGTGAAGCTCTTTATCTGACTTTCAATTATAAATAATAGTTTTGCTGTGTAGATTAATCTTGGTTGTAGGTTATTGCTATTCCTCATTTTGAATATTTCTTGCAAATACCTTCTAGCCTACATAGCTTTTGTTGAGAAAACAGCTGACAGTCATATGGGCACTCCTTTGTAAGTAACTGTTTATTTCTTGCTGATTTTAAGATTCTCTCTTTGTATTTTTCTCTTGGCATTTTAATTATGATGTGTCTTGGTCTGGTCCTCTTTGGGTTTCTCTTGTTTGAGGTTCTCTGCACTGGAACTTGTAAGCCTATTTCTTTCACCAGGTAAGAAAGTTTTATGTCCTTGTTTCTTCAAATAGGTTTTCAATATCTTTCTCTCTCTCTTCTTCTGGCCATCTCCATAATTTGGATTTTGGTATGCTTAAAGTTGTCCCAGAGGCTCCTTATACTACCTTCATATTTTTGGATTCATTTTTCTTATTTTTCTTCCAATTGAGTGTTTTTGCTTTCACATATTTCAAATCATTGATTTGATTCTTGGGATCATCTAGTCCAGTGTTTGGCAAACTGCAGCTTGTGAGCAACAGGCAGCTCGAAAGCCACAGTTTGCCGCTCTGTTGACTAATGAGTTTACCGACCACTGGGATAGGGGCTTAATCACAAGGAACAACAATAGCCTGTAATTATTGGAATCGAGGGTCTAGGTCAGTGGTCAGAAAACTCATTAGTCAGCAGGGACACAAACTGCAGCTTGTGAGCTGCATGTGGCTAGCAAGCCACAGTTTGCTGACCACTGCTCTAGTCTATTGTTGAATCCCTTTATATTATTATTTATTTAAGTCAATGTATGCTTAATTTCTGCCTTGTACTTTTCTATTTTTTTGAATTCTCACTAAGATCCTTGAATGTCTCACTACGTCCCTTGGAGATCTCTAGAAGATTCTTGAGTAACTTATAACTGCGATTTTGAATTCTATATCCAGTAATTTGCTTTCTTCAATTTATTTCATTTGTAACATATTTCTTTGTCTCTGAATTTTGGCTGCCTTCCCTGTGTTTGTTTCTATGTATTGGGTAGATCTGCTAAGTCTCCTTGAGTTGATAGAGTGATCTTGTATGGTAGGTGTCCTGTAAAGCCCAGTTGCTCAACCTCCCCAAACCTCTGAGTTGTGCACTGTAGGTGCACCTCCTTGTAAGCTGTGTGCACAGTCTTTTTGTACTTGAGAATTTATTGCTATTGGTATCACTGGGAGAAATTGACCTCCAGGCCAGTTGGCTGTGAGGACCAACTGCAACTATAGTGGGAGAAACGCTATGCAAGAGACACTCTTGTAGACCAGGACTTGCTTCAATGAGACTTTAGTGCTCACTGAGTCTGTTCCTTGGGTGTGCCACTTATGGATGTAAAGATTTGTAATCTGTTATGGTTTCATACTGACCACTGGGTACACTGGCTCTTGTGCCAGCCACTGCCTGAGGCCACCTGGCATGAGCTACAGAGAGATCCCAGATTCCTCCTCTTTGTATCAGTTTTGGAAATATTCAGATGAGGCCCACCTGTGAAGGAAGACAGGTTGGTGCTGGTGCAGAGTCTTGGGCCTTTTGTTGATAGGTTTGGGCCTCCCTGACCCATCAGCAGCTTGTTTGATAGGTTTTTAAGTCTGAGAAAACACAGGCCATTCATATGTAAAAGCTGCTGCCTTGCTGAGACCGGTTTGGCTCAGTGGATAGAGCGTCGGCTCATGGACTGAAAGGTCCCAGGTTCGATTCTGGTTGGGGGCATGTACCTTGCTTGCAGGCACATCTCCACAGTGGGGCGTGCAGGAGGTGGCTGACCGATGTCTCTCTCTCATTGATGTTTCTGACTTTCTATCTCTCTTCCTTCCTCTCTGTAAAAAAAAAAATATATATATATATATATATATATATATATATATATATATATATGCTTCCTACAGCTGGGGTGGGGTTGTAAATTGAATGGGGTGGAGTCTCAGGGATTCACCAGGGTGGAGCAAATAAAAATGACTGCCAGTAAGCCCTGCAACCAGGGGGCATCAAAGCAGGGGAACAATGACCATCTGGAAGAAAGCCACCATGTGAGCATTTCCATCTGGAAGAAACAACCCTTGAATTCCAGCTCTGATGCCACACAGTCCAGTACCTCATATATGTCTGGGTCCAGCAGCCACACCTGGCACCAGAGCTCAGAGGGAGCTGGGGCTTGTAAATTCAGTTCATGGTTCTGGCCTCTTAAGAGGAGCAGTTGGATCCTCTTTATAGCCTGTAGTTCTTATTGTCCATAGGGACTTTTTTCCCCAGCTCTGGGATCCTACCTGTCTGTTCCACAGAGGCAGTCTCACTACAATTTAAAAAAGTGGCACATGTGGGTGGCAGACCAGCCAATTCTGCACTTCCACCTTTTCTACCAGTCTCAGTATGCTTTCTTCTTTACTTCTCTAGTTGTAATACTTACATTCAGCCAGTGTTTTCGTGATTCGAGATTGTGGTTGTTCTGTATTTTCATTGTAATTTTGATGTGGTTGTGGGAGGAAGCAAGTACAGGTAGGTTACCTACTCCACCATCTTGATTCTCTCTATTGTGTTCATTATTGCAGTTATCTCATTCTTCATTTTGTAATGATTTTTCTTCATTTCCTCTTGATTCTTTCACATGTTTTTTAATATGTCTTTCATCCTTTTCACCATACTTAAAATCATTGCTCTGAATTATTTCTCTGATAAATTACTTGCCTCCATTTTGTTTATTTCCTTTTCTGGGGATTCCTTTTTTTTCATATGCAGGTTTTCTTTGTCTTCCTATTTTTGCTGTTCCTTTGTGATTGTTCCTATGTATTAGACCAAACTTCTATATAACCCATGTTTTTTTGAGTTTGTCTTATATAGTAGACTAGGGGCACCATGCACATATTGCTGCACCTTTAAAGGTACTGTGGGCCATGAGGCTGCAGTGGGCACAGGGTTGGATCTTGGCTCATCCTCTGCACCACCATCTTACCCCTCCTGCTGCAGCCCCTGGTCACCTCTCTGCAGGGGCTAGCAACAGGGTTGGTACCAGCAGTGCATGTGAGTGGGGCTCATGATGTCACTGGGTACAAGTGGTGGCTGCTGCCTTGATCAGCCCCCAGAAGCAGGGGTATGTGGAGAAGACCATAAGGTGATCAGGGCCAGTAGCCAGAGCTCACATGTCCTGATGGTACTGAGCAACCAGGACCAGTGCCAGGTACCAGAAGTGGGTGGGAGCAGGGCTGGCACTGCATCAGATGCTAACACTGGTCAGGACTGTGGCACATGGGATTACAGAATTTTCAGTAACCTCCGGAGGCTCACCCGAATGACAGCAAATGGTGTCCTCCCTTTGTCTGGCAACCCTAATAACCTGCTCCACTATCCCTCCACGGCTGACACCCACCATGCCCCCTGGTGGTCAGCACAGGTCACAGCAACCAGTTGTTCAGTTGTTCAGTTGTTCCACCAATCAGTCTATTTGCACATTGTGGTATATATATATATATATATATATATATATATATATATATATATATGTGTGTGTGTGTGTGTGTGTGTGTGTTTTGTGGGGCCCAGTGTTGCAATCTCTCAGGTCTTCAGGGCTGGGTATTCAGGGGATGACCCCTTCTTGGGATGTTTGAGTTCTCTTGGTGTAGTCGGGACTTGAGTGTTATTGTCCCATTTGTGGCTGGAGTCTCCTCTCATAGTGTCTGGTTATATAGCTTGTCTCTAACATGTTGACCAAACAGCACACAATATAGCTCAACAAGTCACAATTTGACAAGTCACAAAGGGGACAAAATACAAATGAACTAATGACACTGATTACCTCAATAAAAGTGACCACCAGAAAAAAAGAGAATTGGGAGAGAAAAAAAGAGAGCAAAAATTACACTGAGAAAAGAGAAAAAAAGTAATAGAGAACAGAAAAAGAAGAAAATGAAGAAAAAAATTACATGGGGAGAAAACACTACATAACAAATAAATGAAAAAAAAAATTCAAACAATAAACACCCAGAAAAGGAGGATGACAGAATCGCTACATGCAGAGCTTATATAAAAAAAGTGAGGTTAAGGAATTAAATGAATAAGGGCAGGACCATGGTTCAGTATAGAGGATATAAAAAGAGAATTAGCCGGAACTGGTTTGGCTCAGTGGATAGAGCATTGGCCTGTGGACTAAGGGGTCCCAGGTTCGATTCCGGTCAAGGGCATGTACGTTGGTTGTGGGCACATCCCCAGTGGGGGCCTGCAGGAGGCAGCTGATCAATGTCTCTCTCTCATCAATGTTTCTAGCTCTCTATTCATCTCCCTTCCTCTCTGTAAAAAATCAATAAAATATATTTACAAAAAAGAGAATTAGTGGATTAGAAAAAATAGAAAATTAAATAAGTATTTTTCTTAATTTATCTATTTATTCATCTATTTTTGGAAAAGAAGAATATAGGAGAAAGCAGATAAGCATGACTTTAGTGAATAAAACTAGTTAAAGAATTAAGAGAAGAAGAGAGCAAGAGAGGAGAGAGAAAGAAGCTTAAAAATTGTTTAGTGAAGAAAGAGACTTGGGGCAGAGTAGAGGAAGTTAGATATATAAGTAAGCCAACAAAAACTACAATAACATGTCAATAAAGCAGATAAAGATCAATTTTTAACAAGGGGTAAAAAGAAAGGGAAGAAAAAAACTAAAGTGGGGATAGGAGAAAAGAGGAGAGGATGAAGAAAGAAAAAGTGACAAAGAGTGAAAAGTAAAATAAAATACAGTGGTACCTCGAGATACCAGTGCCCTAACATACGAGATTTTTGAGATGCGAGCCATCGAGCGAGCGATTTTTGCTTTGAAATACAAGCAACAGTTGAGATGTGAGTAATCGCGAGGATCGGCCGGCTGCACATGACCCCACCAGTTTACCGCAACTCGAGCGTCTCATTGTTTCCCATGCCTCAGGGTTACAGAAAGAATTAAACTCGTATCTCAAGGTACCACTGTAACAATAATAAAAATAGAATGAATAAAAATAATACAAAATATAAAACAAAACAAAAAATAAGGAAAAAATTAAATAAAAGACAAAAAAAAAGTTAAGTGTCATTTGCTTCAGCCAGTTTTAATGCCCCATGGGAGCTGGTTTAAGATCCCACTCTTATGTCCTGTCTGTCACTTCTCAGTTTTCTGTTTGGTTGTCAGCACTGTGGTGCAGTTCCAAGTGATCCACTGCTCCTCTGTGTCTGTCTCCACATACCTGGCTACAAGCAGGCAGGACCAATCTGCCTGTTTTACCTGTCTGCCTGCTGTCAATATTAATCACTCAAGAGTCTATTTTTGACAGGGATTTAGGTAAGGGTGATGCTGTATTGCTTTCCAGGACCAAAAGGCTCCTTCCTCTTCAACCCAATCCTGAGTGCTCCCTGGGGCAATTCAGAGTTTTTGTTTCCTCTGAAAATGTGTAGTCTGGGTGCAGCTGCCCTGGCTGACCTGAGGCTGTTAGGAGGGGCTGGCTCTTCAGGAGAAAAATGCTGCTTAGGTTTAGAGGGTCCTAAATATTTCAGTGCCAGATTTCTGATCACTTCTTCCTGTCCTGCTCCCATCCAGAGCCTCTCAACAGTCTCCACAAAACTGCACTTCTACCTGCATCACAGCCTTGGGTGAGTGTGTTATGCACAGAGTTTGGGGTCTCCAATAATCAACCACTAAGGAGCGTTTTCCAATGCAAAAGCAAAGAGTCTTTATTCAAACCCGGGTTTGGCTCTCAGCCTCTTTCTTTTGCACCAGTGAGACGAGAAAACGAGCCAGACGGGAACAATGAGTTATATGGGGTAGGATAATTGGGAGGGCTAAGGAAAGTGATGAGGGTTACAGAGATTGGTCACTTGAATTAGGGTCTTTCTGTGGTTTAGCCTTTTTAGGACCCTCGCTGTGTTCCTGGAGCTTCATTGGTCCATTTGGGTGGTGGTCGGGGAAGCTAGGACATTGCTGACACACCTCTGGCCCCTCCCAGAAAAGGGAGGGGGTTTAGGCAGGGGGCCCAGCCCTATAGGACAAGATGGAGGGGAGTTCATTTCCTTTCATTCCCCCCTTGTCTTGGGACACATGTCTCAATCATGAGATGGGATGCATCTTCTGTTGCTAGAGGCCGTTACTGGGCTTGTAACCATTAATTGGACTACTCCTATGCGTTCCTTGACAAATTGGACCAGTTTGTTAATAATACAAGGACCGAAAGTTAACAGCATTAAGGGGATTATAAGGGGTCCAATGAGGGTGGAAATAAAAGTAGTTAACCATGGGGACCAATTAAACAGTGATTCATACCAAGACTGAGACCACTCCCTTCTAGCCTACTATGGCTTCTGCTATCTCTCTCTTACGAAGGCCATGGATTCTTTGACAACTCTCAGGCAGTGAAGTCTGACTCTGGGTCAGGTTCCCCATGGTGGGTGGACCCAGGTCGTGATGCAGTCTACTTTGAGGGCGGTGAAAGTCATCAGCACTACGATGTAGGGACCCTTCCAATGTGGCTCAAGGGTCTCCTGGTGATGTCTCTTGATGTAGATCCAGTCCCCGGGCTTATGCTGATGAGTAGTGGGGGCTGGGCTGGTTTCATAGATGGCATGGAGGTGTGGCCAAATGTCCTCATGCGCCCTCTGGAGCAGTCTCAAGGAAAAAAACAGTTCTTGACTTTCAAATTCTGCAAGAAATTTGACTTTAATATTAGGGATAACAGGGGGTGGCCAGCCAAACATGATTTCATAAGGAGTAAAACCCAGGGTGTAGGGGGAGTTCCTAACCTGATTAAGGGCATATGGAAGGAGAGCCACCCAGTCCTCGCCAGTCTCCATGGTCAATTTGGTAAGGGTCTCTTTTAGAGTTCTATTTATTCTTTCTACATGCCCTGAGCTTTGGGGCCTATAAACACAATGTAATTTCCAATTTTCCCCAATGGCCTTGGCCACTGCCTGAGTTACCTGTGAGACAAAGGTTGATCCAGATCTCCTGTCCTAGGGTCAGTTTGTCGGAATCCTATCACAGTGGGAAAACCATACCTGGGCAAGATGTTTTCCAGCAGCCTCTTAGCTACTATATGAAGCTGTTTCATGCTTAGTTGGGTATGCTCCTACCCATACAGAGAAGGTATCTACAAATACTAAAATACATTTATAGCCATACTTTCCTGGTTTAATTTCAGTGAAGTCAGCCTCCCATTGTGCTCCAGGCTTGGTTCCTCTGAGCCCGGTTCCTTTTTCACTTGGCCTGGTTCTCACGTTTGTGAGTTGACAGGTCTTGCAGGTGGATACAACCTACTCTATTTTGATGTCCTGTTGGTGGGTCTTAATTCTGCTGTGTTGAATTAATTCCTTTAATTTGCGTGCTCCCAGGTGAGTGGAGCAGTGCACGTGTTCTATCACTGTAACCCCAAGCCAGTCCAGTAGTATGAGCTCCTTGTTTGGTGTGTACCACCATCCTTTCATTTCCTGGACGTGGGGAAGCCTCCTGATCTGCTGCAGCTCTCCCTGAGAATACCCAGGCTGATCTGGCAAGACTGGGTCCCTGGGGTCTGGTAGTTGTAAGGCCATGTTAGGGACCAAAGTGAAGGCCGCTGCTTTGGCTGCCTGATCAGCCTTTTGGTTACTTCTTGCCACTGGGTCATCTGCCTTCTGGTGCCCTTGGCAATGGATAATGGCTAGCTTAGCGGGGAGCCACAAAGCCGCAAGCAGGTCAGGAATTTCCTATTCATTCTTTATGGTCCATCTCTTTGCTGTCAATAGCTCTCTCTCCTTTTAGATCACCCCATGAACATGAGCTGTAGCAAATGCATAATGGCTACTTGTGTAGACCTTAAGCCGTTTCCCAGCCCCCAGTGTCAGTGCCTTGGTGAGTGCAATGAGTTCTGCTCAATGAGCTGATGTCCCAGGGGGCAGAGCCTCCGCCCATACAGTGTCCATGTCGGTTACCACTGCTGCACCCGCATACCTGCACCCGTCTCGCATGAAGCTGCTTCCATCTGTCTAGGTTAGGGTCAGGCAGCAGGGTAGCGGGGTTGAGGGCCACACTTGGATGGAACCATACTCTAGGAGGGTTGAGCAGCAAGCTTTGATAGTGAGTCATACGTGCATTGCTCATCCATCTATCAGGAGGCTGTTTTAGGACCCCCTCAATGGCATTCAGGCTTGTAATCCAGATCTCCTGTCCTAGGGTCAGTTTGTTGGAATCCAGAGGCAGCAATAGCCAGCCGACCCCAGGAACTCCCTTACTTCTCTTCGGGGGGTGGGGGTAGTTCAGGACAGTTTCTTTTCTAGCATCTGATAACCGCCGCTGTCCACCCTTCAGGATGTATCCCAGGTAACTCACCCTCTCTTGGCATATTTGAGCTTTCTTTGCGGAGGCCCAATACCCTAAGGTCCCCAGGGTGGCCAATAGGTTACTGGTCCCCTGCTCGCAGTCTTCGGCGGTATCCACAGCAATCAAGATGTCATCTATGTACTGAAGGAGGGTGAGAGTGGAGTGCTCTCTCCTGTACTCACTGAGGTCTTCATGCAGTGCCTCATGGAAGATGGTAGACGAATTCTTGAACATTTGGGGCAGTCGCATCCAGGTTAGTTGTCCACTGTATCCCTCCTCCAGGTCGTGCCATTCTAAGGAAAACAGGGGTTGGCTTTGAGACGCTAGCGGCAGGCTGAAGAAGGCATCCTTCAAGTCTAGTACAGTATACCAGACTCTAGAGGGTGTCAAGGAACTTAGGAGAGTGTATGGGTTAGGAACAGTTGGATGTATATCCATGACTCTTTTATTTACTTCCCAGAGGTCCTGTACTGGCCGGTAGTCATTTGTGTGTGGTTTCTTGACAGGCAGAAGGAGGGTGTTCCAGGCAGACTGGCATGGGATCAGCACCCCCAAGTTTCGCTGTCTCCGGATGTGAGGCTGGATTCCCTCCCGGGCCTCCTGGGACATAGGATACTGCTTGACTCTTATTGGGCCTTTTCCAGGCTTTAGCTCCACCAGGATTGGGTCCCTGTGAGCAGCCAGTCCAACTCCCCCCGTTTCTGCCCAAGCAGTGGGGAATTCCTGTAGCCATCTGTCCACAGTACTTTCTACTGGGGGCACCCCCTAGTGGAGACAATACTCATGCTCCAGTCTCAGAGTCAGAACCTGCATGGTGTGGCCTTTACCATCGGTGACCTGGGGTCCCCCTTGTCTGAAAGTTTTTTGGGCTCCAATCTTGGTTAGCAAGTCCCATCCTAGTAGGGGGTAGGGGCATTCCAGTATTACCATAAATGAATGGGATACCCGGCCCGTTCCTAGATCTACTGTTCTTTGGGCAGTCCATGAATACTGACCCATGCCAGTTGCCCCTTGCACCCAGGATTCCTTATTGGCTAGCTCTCTCTGTGTGTGCGGAGGACTGAATGTTGTGCTCCGGTGTCAACAAGGAAGTCAACAGGGGTCCCCTCCACTCTAAGAGTTACCCTGGGCTCCGGGAGAGGGTATGAACTCTGACACCCCTAATAGCTCAGTTCTTCCAGCTCTAAGACTCACTCAGTCAGTCTTGCCTCCCTTCCCACTAGCCTTCTTTGGATATTCTCAGGCCCAATGTCCTATCTCCTTGCAAGAAATACACTGATTCCACTGTAACTTCTTTTTCCTGCCCCTGATGGCCCCCTTACCTTCTTTTTGGTCATCTGCAAAGCTGGCGAAGGCAGCGGGTCCGCTCCTCAGGGGATTCTGTGGTAGTGGCTAGCAGAATCTTGGCCAGGTTTCGGGTCTGCTTGTCACTGGCAGCCACCATGGTGTAGGCTTGCCAATCTTGAGGGGACTCCCGGTTATTGTACACTTTCTTGACCACTTCCAGCAAGTCCCAAAGACTCTTTTCTCCAAATCTATCTATTTTCTGCAGTTTCTTTCTGATGTCTGCAGCTGACTGGTTTATAATACTCATGACTACAGCTGCCTTATTCTCAGGGGCTTCTGGGTCCATGGGGGTGTAAATGCAGTATGCCTCCATGATCCGTTCTAAGAAAGCAGCTAGAGGCTCATCCCTTTCCTGCTGTATGTTCCCTACTTTGGTCAAATTGGTAGGCTTTCTAGCAGCCATGCGGAGACCCCCCTTTAGAGTCTCTCTGTAGACCCGGAGCCTCTCCTTACCTTCTGCCATGTTGAAGTCCCATTCAGGTCTAGTCACAGGAAAGGAGGTGTCTATCTGAGCCTGGTTAGTGCTAAGGTTCCCGTCCATTCCTGGGACTAGCTTCCAGGCCTCATTGAGGATCCTCTCCCTCTCCTCGGTGGTGAATAGGACCTGCAAAAGCTGCTGACAGGTAGGCTGATGGGTGAAAAGAACAGAATCTAACAAATTGATAAGCCCTCCGGCTTCTCAGAAAACTTAGGATTCTGAGCTTTCTAATTATAGAGATCACTAGTGTTGAAAGGCCAGTAGTGATGGGGCTGATTCCCCTCCCCCCTGTACTCTGACCAACCACCAGTGATGGTAGAGTATGGGCCTGACACTTCAGCGCCAGCCATTTTCAGGGCTCACAAGCAGGATAATAGGCTTTCTCCGTGGCACTCTTATTAGCTTCAAGTGTTCAGGGTTCAGATAGGGATCTTTAAGACATGATACTGCAGTCCCTCTATAAGTACTTTGGCATAACTACCCTGTTTAGGGAGGCAAAATGCAAATTATTTACTCTTCCTGGCTTACTGGCCTGTATTATTTGATTTCCTTACAACATTTCTCCTCTTTCTTATTACATACACAATCCTTCATTACATTTTCACTTCCAAATTAGCCCTTAAACCTTTTTTTCTATGTCCTTTAAAAATGTATAACCATGTCTCAGATCTTCTACTCAATATTCCTTATTCTTTGAAACCTTAATCCTTTATGATTCCCAACAAGTAAACAGCCAGAATTTCTGAGCTTAAAGTTCCTTTGCTGGATATTCCACCACTGCCCAAGAAGTATCCAGTAATCCCACCCTGCCAGATTGGGCAATGAAATTTCCTTTATGTGTATTAAAAGGGTTAAAAAGAAGAAAACGGGGCAGAAGAAGATCCATTGTGTTTTTGTAGTAGCATAGTTCAGATAAGCAAAAACAAAACAAACAAACACACACACAAAAAAAACAAGGACGCCTGCAGAGAGGGTTGTAGCCAGCAAAATCAACAAAAACCTACCTCTCCCTGCTTCATGATTAACTGCCAACATCCTCCCTCCTATTCCCCAGTCCAGTTGCTTGTTTCCCCTTCCTATTGTGAGTCAGAGGAAGACAATTTCTACAAAAGGGAGAAACAGAAACAGTGGGAGTTACAGAGAAAACTACAGAAGACCACTGTAGTAGTGCTCCCTTTTGAAGCCTGAGGTCCAACCTGTGGAGAAAAAATGACTTAGTCAGCCTGGAAAGATAAGGGTGTGTAGGGAGATTTCTTGTGAACTGGAAGCCTGAAAGAAAAAATCTTTAATCCAGTTACAGATGCTAAAATAAAATAGCACATTAATAACTCCAGCCTTAGTTCAGCCTTAGATGTCTCATGTTGCACTATGATATCATAGGCAGGGACAGAGCCTGTAGTCTCTCTGCCCTGCAGAGCTGTAAGCCCTGGCCCTGGAAGTCTCCAACCACCAAGAGAGATAAGAAAACTATAAATAAAAATTTTTTGTTCTTTGAAATGTCACAAATTTATTTCTAGGACTTTAAAATTTAATATAGCAAATTCACAAATCAGAACAAAATGAAACCATTATTTACACATTATTAGAGAGGAATTTTTATTAGCTGAATGGGATGACTCCCTCTATGACAGAGAGCAAAAACTCAGAAAAAGAATTCCAGCAGCTGCTAAAGACTTTTGCACTCTGTCAAGCAGGTCCATCCCAAATTAAGTGAAATAGAGATAATTGTCAACCAATGTCCACAGAATAAAACAGAGAAACACAGACACAAACAAAGGGCCCCAAGAAAGTCTTCCAACTCCGAAGAAACAAAACTGATCAAACAGATAAAAACACCTGAAAACAGCCTTCCAATCCCTCAGAAACAACAAAATTGAAAACTGGACGATGGCCGTGTGCCAACCAGTGGGAGCGACCCACTTTGTCCCAGAGGTTTGAGGGGATTCCACGTCCCTCGTGAGGGGATTCCACGTCCCTCATTAAGGGATTCCATGTTCCTCAAGATGGGGAATCAGAGCATCCTCTGACTCCTCCCGCCCGAGATCCACCCGTGCGTCCACGTACACCGTTTCAGGCACTACAGACTTCAGAAGCAAGCTCGCACACAGAACAGAAACAGACAACATGCAGACACTTACCTCGGTCAGACGGACTCTCCGGATCAGGGTCCCTCGTGGGTATTGGGAATCCAGGACGGGCCCCCAAATGTTATGCCCAGAGTTTGGGGTCCCCAATAATCAACCACTAAGAGCCTTTTCCGATGCAAAAGCAAAGAGTCTTTATTCAAACCCGGGTTTGGCTCTCAGCCTCTTTCTGGCGTAGCAGTGAGACGAGAGACCGAGCTGGGCGGGAACAATGAGTTATATGGGGTAGGATAATTGGGAGGGCTTAGGAAAGTGACGAGGGTTACAGAGATTGGTCTTTCTGTGGTTTAGCCTTATTAGGACCCTCGCTGTGTTCCTGGAGCTTCATTGGTCCATTCGTGTGGTAGTCGGGGAAGCTAGGACATTGCTGGCACACCTGTGGCCTCTCCCAGAAAAGGGAGAGGGTTTAGGCAGGGGGCCCATCCCTATAGGACAAGATGAAGGGGAGTTAATTTCCTTTCAAGTGTAATTGAAAGGTCCTATGAACTGGATTTAGTGAATAAAAACAAAGACAAAACAGAAGCAAAGCAACCACTCAACTTTGAGTCTCCCTCCCCGCCATGCAGCACTATGTGGCTCAGGCAGCTCCTCAGGCTGCCTTTCTGGTCATAACCTCTCAGGGCTGTGGACTTTTATCTGGATTTTCCAGCTCCTGGAAGCCTTATGGACTTCTTTTCCACAGTAAGATGTTACACCTGTCCCCAAGGGACATACACTTGGTGCAGCGTAACTTACTTCTGACTCTCTTGGCCTTGTGGTCAGATCCCTAATCCTACCATTGTGCAGGCATCCTCTGCCCTTTCCACTACCACATTTTCTTTATCTATTCAATCATTGATGAGCATTTGTGCTGTTTCTACCTGTTGGTAATTATGAATAATGCTGCCATAAACAAATTTATGACTAGACATATTTTATTTTTCTTGGGGCTACCCCTAGAAGTGGAATTACTTAGTCATATAATGTTTTATGTTTATTTGAGGAGCTCCCAGGCTGTTTTCCAAAATGTCTGTATTATTTTATATTTTCACCCACAGTGCATTAGAATTCTAATTTTTCCATATCCTTGTCAACACTTTTAGATTTTTATATTCATTCTAGTGGATGTCAGTGAAGTAGTATATTTTTATGGTTTTGATTTGTATTTCCCAGGTAATTTATTATGCTGAGCATCTATTCATGTAATGAGCCATTTATATATCTTTAGTGAAATGCCTACTCAGATACTTTGCCCATTTTTAAATTGAGTTATTTATCTTTGTATTATTGAGTTGTAGAAATTCCTTATTGTAGTTTTAATTTCTGGTAATTAGCATTTTAAATTATAATTTAAGTG
This sequence comes from Lasiurus cinereus, assembly GCA_011751065.1. Lineage (NCBI taxonomy): Eukaryota > Metazoa > Chordata > Mammalia > Chiroptera > Vespertilionidae > Lasiurus > Lasiurus cinereus. The sequence continues at coordinate 5,287,102 of JAAGEH010000013.1, forward strand.
ATATTAAGATTTTTATTTCTGAGGCATTCACTTCAAAAATATCTATTTCATTCATACCCGTTAAAAACAATGCTACCTACAGAAGTAGATAAAGAGCCAGACCATCCACCCAGGAAGTTATGAAGTTTCCCTTTTTTAGAAAGTTCTGGTTGACCTAAAAACTGATTCTAAAAACTGATTGTTTGACATCTTACTTTTACCGTCCCATGCTCAACATCTACTCTTATATTTTAAATTCATCAATAAATAGTGAAATTGCAAACCCACAGGCACCCTATTCTCAATTCAAATAAATTCAGATCACCAGGTTCTCCTCTCTCTCTCTCTCTCTCTCTCTCTCTCTCTCTCTCTCTCTCTCTTTCTCTCTCTCCCTTCCCCCCCACCTTGCTGTGTGACCCCAGTTTGGTATAACCACAACATTGGCTCTGATCAGGGAAATACCACTGGGGTCTATCTACAGTAGTATGGGCTAAGGTGAGTGCCCCCTGACATTTCTAGCAGAGAACAATCACTATTAATAGGCTGAAACTGACAAAATATGTATGTATTCTAGCTACAAGTCCCTTACCACATATATGATTTGAAATATTTTATTCTATTCTTTTCATTTTGTAATGGTATCTTTTGAAACACAGAAGCTTTTTAAAAATTTTGATAAAGTTCAATTTATCTCTCTTTTTTGTTCTCTTGCTTTGGTTTTATATATAAGAACCCTTTGCCAAATACAGAGAAACTGAAGTTTATCCTTATATTTTCTTCTAAGAGTTTTATAGATGTTACTCTTACACTCAGTAGTTTGATCTATTTTGAGTTTCAATGTCATCTTTTTGCATATAGCAGAGTATTTGTTAGTGGAGAAAGGGCACCAGAATGTTACCAGGAATAGAACTTCAGTTCATCAACCTTGGTACTTGATTACTGGCTAGGAAAGAATTCAGAGTCAATACTCAAATACAAACAAAAGTTTATTTAGAAAGTTAGAGGCAGAAGATGTGAGCCATGAAAGAAGTGAGTGAATTGAGTTGCACAGGCTCGGGGAAAAAAGTTACAGATACAGAAAAAGGTCCCTTGGAGCTTAGAAGAAAGAAAGCACAGAGACACATCTAAAGGAAGAAGGGGGAGAGAGGGGGAGAGAGAGAGAGAGAGAGAGAGAGAGAGAGAGAGAGAGAGAGAGAGCGCTAAGCCCTTCGTCTTGAGGTTTTTAAAGGTGGGGATTTCAGGAGAACAAAGATGGCAGCATAAGTTATACACCTATACGTGATGCCTTTTACAACCACACCAAAACTACAACTAAAGGACAAAACGACTATCCCCTAGAACTATGGGGCTGTTTTTATTTCATTTTATTTTATTTTAATATATTATATTGATTTTTTACAGAGGGGAAGGGAGAGGGATAGAGAGTTAGAAACATCGATGAGAGAGAAACATTGATCAGCTGCCTCCTGCACACCTACTGGGGATGTGCCCGAATCCAAGGTACATGCCCTTGACTGCAATTGAACCTGGGACCTTTCAGTCATCAGGCTGAGCTCTATCCACTGAGCCAAACCGGTTTCGCAGGTTTTGTTTGTTTGTTTGTTTGTTTGTTTTTGTTTTTGTTTGTTTGTTTTCCCAATTGGGAGGGAGTTACGAGTTCCCGACTTTCTGAACTCCAGTTTCTGGCAAGATTCTGGGGACCCAGACTCATACAGGGAGAAACTGGACTAATCTGCCATCAGGTCAGAAAGGGAGGGTGGCTCTCTTGCAAAAATGCACACGAGAATCATTGTTTACTGCACTGGGGCACAGGACGCAAGACATGGGGATGCAGAGAAGGCTGACTGGCAACCATAGCTGTTTGTCATGCCCTAGCTATTCCCTGGGACCCCACCCTGCCCAATTTACAAACCCACCTAGCTGTGTGCAGTGGCTTTTGCATATGAATGGCCTGCCCTCTACCAGCTTAATCTAACAAATTGCAACTGGGTTAGACAACTCCAAAATTTACAAACTCCAAGCAAAGAGGAAAAATCAGTAGATCTCCCTGTAGCTCCTGCTGAGTGGACTCAGATACTAGCTGACTTGCACCTCCTTAGAGATCCAGGAACCAGTGTACCTAGAGGTCAGTGTGAGACAACACCAGATTTTTTAAAATATATTTTATTGATTGTTTACAGAGAGGAAGGGAGAGAGATAGAAAGTCAGAAACATCGATGAGAGAGAGACATCGATCAGCCACCTCCTGCACACCCCACAGTGGAGATGTGCCCGCAGCAAGGTACATGTCCCCAACCGGAATCGAACCTGGGACCTTTCAGTCCGCAAGCCAACGTTCTATCTACTGAGCCAAACCGGTCTCGGCTCAACACCAGATTTTGACTCCTCACATCCATAAGTGACACACTCAAGAGGCAGACTCAGTGAGCACCAAAGCCCCACTAAGCAAGTCCTGCCCCATAGGGGTGTCTCCAGCACAGCAGTTCTTCCATTAATAGACACAGCTAATCCTCATAGTCAGTTGGTCTGGAGGTCAATTCCTCCCAGTGTACGAATAGCAATCAAGGCTTAATTACAACAAGACTGTGAACCCAGCCCACAAAGGGGTGCACCAAGAGTGTCCACCTCAGGTTATTGGGGAGGCAGAGCTACTGGGCCATAAAAAACAACTAGCACACAAAGCCACTCCATCAACACAGGGAAGCAGCTAAAATGTGGAGACAAAGAATCATTTCATGAATGAAAGAAATGGAGGAAAGCACACTATTGGACATAGGGTTCAAAACTACATTTATAAGGTTACTCAAGAATCTTCTACAAACCGCCAAGAAACTTAGTGAGACCTCTGAGAAACTTAGTGAGACCTTCAAGGATCTTGAGAATGCCAAAACAAACAAAAAAAATGAAAATAACCAGTCAGAAATTAAGCATACACTATCTGAAATAAAGAATAATATACAGAAATCCAACAGCAGACTAGAGGACCCCAAGAATCAAACCAAAGATCTGAAATATGAGGAAGCAAAAAACACCAAACCAGAAGAAAGAAAAAGAAAAAAGAGTCCAAAAATGTGAAGATAGTGTAAGGAACCTCTGGGACAACTTCAAGCATACCAACATAAGAATTATGGGGGTGCCAGAAGAAGAGAGAAAGCAAGATACTGAAAACCTATTTGAAGAAATAATGACTGAAAACTTTCCCTACTGGTGAAAGAAATGGACTTACAAGTCCAGGAAGCAAACAGAACCCCAAACAATAGGAATCTAAAGAGGACCACACCAAGACACATCATAATTAAAATGCCAAGGGCAAAAGACAAAGAGAGAATCTTGAAAGCAGCAAGAGAAAAACAGTTACATACAAGGGAGTACCCATATGACTGTCAGCTGATTTCTCAACAGAAACTATTTAGGCCAGAAGGAAGTGACAGGAAATAATCAAAGTGATGAATAGCAAGAACCTACAACCAAGATTAATTACTCTACCCAGCAAAGCTATCATTCCAAATTGAAGGTTAGATAAAGAGCTTCACAGGCAAGAAAAAGGTAAGAGTTCATTACCACCAAACCAGGATTATATGAAATGCTGAAGGGTATTCTTTAAGAAGAGAAAGAAGAAGAAAAAGGTAAAGATAAAAATTATGAGCAATAAAGGGATAATAAATACATACCTATCAACAAGTGAATCTAAAAATCAAATGAATAAAAAAATCCGATGAACAGAATAAACTGGTAAATATAATAGAATTAGGGGCATAGAAAGGGAATGGACTGACAATTCCCTGGGGGGAGGGGGTATGAGAGGTATGGGAAGAGATTGGACAAAAATCTTACACCTATGGAAGAGGACAATGGTGGGAGGTAAGGGCATGGGGTAGGGGGTAAGGAATCAGGTAAAAGGGAGCTATGGGGGGGAGAACTAATATCTTTAATAAAACGAACAATAGAAATTTATTTAAAAATATTCATAATATTTTCTGGTGTATCCTTTCAGGTCCTGGTATCTACTGATTGGTTAGTTCTAGAGTAGGGGGTCATTAGTCATTGCATAAGGTCCTGATGTCACCCATGGCATCACTCTGTATGGTTTTACTGCTTTTCTGGGACTGAAGCTGAAACACTACTAAGGCCTATATTTTATCTCTAGTTTAACTGCAACTCTATCTCTGTGGTCAACACACCCAAGGCTTTGCTCCTAAGATTATCTGATGTAGGCCAGAACCTCATTGTTCTGAGGGTTTAATGCTTAAGCGAGTGATCATGCAAGGGCTTGTATGGGAGTCATATGAAGCTATTCTCTGCCTCTCTTCTTCCTCCTGTAAGGATGTCTGTCACATTACTAGTAACATGCTAGGGGAGGAAAGATCAGGGAAATGTTCAATCTACATGACTGGTGAATATGAAAGGTCAGGAGGTCTAAACCACATGACTAATTATATCTCAGGAGAAGAAAGGTCAACCTGGGAGTGAGGTCCTTGTTTTGCCAGTTTCACCCATTGCTAGGTACCTGGGGACCTTCACCCTGGTGGCACTTTCATATTGGCATATCATTCTTATTTTGCTCATGCCTATATAACTATCTCCTACACATGTGTCCAACCAGTTGTTGAAAATATACTTTCCCTCTCTGTTGGATAGTCTTAGAATGGTTTTTAAAAATCAGTCACCCTAGATGTTTCAGTTTATTTCTAAACACTCAATTGTATTCCATGAATCAATATGTTTATGCATTTGCTACTTCTATAATGTCTTGATTACCATTGATCTGTAGTAAGCTGTAAAATTGGGATGTGTGAGGCTTTTTCCTTCATCTTCATTGTTAAGATTGTTTTGGCTTTTCAAAATCTACAATTCCATATGAAATTTAGAATCATCTTGTTATGTTCTAAAAATAACTCAGTGGCAAATCTGATAAGGATTGCATTGAAACTGTGGATTAATTTAGGGCATCTTAAGTCTTCTGCTCCATGTTTTGTTTGTTTGTTTATTTATTAAAAGTTATTTAATTTCTTTCAACAGTGGTTTATAGTTTTTCAAGTATAAGTTTTGTATCTCATTAAATTCATTCCTGCTTTAACTGGTTTGACTTAGTGGGTAGAGCATTGGCCTGTGGACTCAAGGGTCTCATGTTCACTCCCAGTCAAGGGCATGTACCTTGGCTGCAGGCACATCCCCAGTAGTGGGTGTGCAAGAGGCAGCTGATTGATGTTTCTCTCTCATTGATGTTTCTAACTCTCTATTCCTCTCCCTTCCTATCTGTAAAAAAAAAAAAATCAATAAAATATATTTAAAAATTGATTCCTAAGTATTTTATTATTTTTTTAAAAAAATATATATTTTATTGATTTTTCACAGAGAGGAAGGAAGAGGGATAGAAAGTCAGAAACATCGATGAGAGAGAGACATCGATCAGCCGCCTCCTGCACACCCCACACTGGAGATTTGCCCGCAAGCAAGGTACATGCCCCCAACTGGAATCGAACCCTGGACGTTTCAGTCCACAGGCCGATGCGCTCTCCACTGAGCCAAACCGGTCTTGGCAGTATTTTATTATTTTTACATCATTGTGAATGAATTTCTCTTTTGTTTTCTTTTTTGATGTTTTATTTCAAAGGTATAAAGATGAAATTAATTTTTCTTTATTGATCTTATACTGTAAAACCTTGCTGAACATATTTCTAAGTTGTAATACTGTTTTTGTATGTTTCTTAGGATTATATATATTATATATATACATATTATATATATATTGATGTACATAGATATTATTTTATTTCTTTTCAATTTTTGATTTCTTCTGTTTGTTTGTTTGTTTGTTTGTTTATTTATTATTGAATTTATTATTTTATTTATTTAATATTTAATTTATTTATTATTTAATTTTTTTCCCCAATTTGCCTGGGGAAAACTTCCAGTTCAATGTCACAAGAGTAAACACCCCGACCCTAGGAGAAAATCATCTAGTAATTTATAATTAAGAATTATGTTAGCTGTGGGTGTTTTTTTAATCCTCACTTGAGGATATGCTTATAGATTTGCATATATACAGAGAGACAGTGAACAACTCAATATATAAAAAATACTTCTGGAAGACTTTAAGGAAGAGATTGACAACAATACAGTCATAGTAGGGAACTTTAATACCCCGCTGTCTTCACCTTCACTGGATTGATCTTCCAGATAAAAATTTAACAAAGAAACAGTGACTCTAATGACATACTGTATCAGATGAATTTAATTGACATTTATAAAACATTTCACTGCAAAGCTTAAGAATGTAAATTCTTCCCAAGTGCACATGGGTCATTCTCAAAATAGACAACATGTTAGGACACAACACAAGTCTACAAATTCAAGAAGATTGAAATCCTAACAAGCACCTTCTCAAATAACAATGGAATTAAATTAGAAATCAACTACAATAAAAAACAAACAAACAAACAAAAAAACTCACATGGAGCATAAATAACCTATTATTAAACAATGAATGCATTACCAATTAGATAAAAAATATATCAAAAACATCCTCAAGACAAATGAAAATGAACACAAAACAACTCCAAATCTCTGGGAAACAGCAAAAGCTCCTGACAATGAAGTTCATAGAACTACATAAAATAAGAACATAAAATAAGAACAGCAAAAGCTCCTGACAAAGAAGTTCATAGAACTGCATAAAATAAGAACAATTAATAATAAACTATCTAACCCTACATCTTGAAGAAGTAGAAAGAGAACAACAAAACAAAGTCCAGAGTATATAGGAGGAAGAAAAAACAAAAACAGAGCCACAAATAGAAGCATCTAATAGACCATAAAACTTCAGAGAGAAGGCAGGCGGGGAAAGTAAGAGAGAAACCAAAGGGCTTGTATGCATGCATATAAGCATAAACAATGGACACAAAGACACTGTGGGATAAGGGCATGTGCAGGGGGTTGGGGGTGGCTTGGGAGAGGCCAATGGGGAAAAAGGGAGACAAATATAATACTATATGTAATATTTTAAACAATAAAGAATTTAAAAAATATATCAGAACAGAAATAAATGACATGGGGGCTAAAAACATAATATAAAAAATATCAATGAAAACAAGAGCTGGTTCTTTGAAAAGATAAATAAGATTGATTAATATTTATTCAGACTCATCAAGAAACAGAGAGAAGACCCAAATAAATGAAATAAAATATGTGGTGAAGTAACAACTGACACCACAGAATTAAAAAGGATTGTAAGGAAAGTTTGTCTGGGGGTAGACAAAATGGTGGCCAAATAGGAAGATGTGTCCTGTGCCTTCTCACAAAGCAGATAGAAGAAAAAGCTGAATCAAATAACATCCACCCAGAATTGGTGAATTAAACACAGCTGTTGAGACAATCCATGGCCAGAAGGGACAGAGGATGCCTGGAAAACGGTAAGATCAGGGATCTGGGCTGCAGAGATCTGGGACTAGAGGAACAGAAGGAAACTAGAACTAGAGGGTCAGAAGGAAACTGCACTGCACTAAGTCCATGTCCTTTGGGGGAATGCTTAATACTCATCTATGAAAGGAGGTCCACAGGGCTGCTAGCAGCTGAGGACTCTAGATATAAGTCCACAGCCATGGGAGGCCATGCCCAGAAAGGCAGCCTAAAGTTCTGCACTGGCCATGCAGTACTGGGGAAATATATATTCATAGTGGAACAGTTGCTCTATCTTTATAATTTTCTTGATTTTACTTGCCAAACCCAGTATATAAGATCTTTCAATTACAAACATTCATCTAAGTTTCAGTGCAGGAGAAGGTGGTTTTGTGGAAGCTAGGGAGAAAAATAGGGGCAGGTGATCAGGAAGCCAGCTCTGGAACAGTCTGGTCCCTCCAATCCTGAACAGCCAATCTTCTCCTGAAGAGCCATTCCCTCCTAGCAGTGCAGGTATACCCAGCCTTGAGCTCTTCAGGGAAACAAAGATTCTGAATGCCCCCAGGGATCCCTTGATGACTGAGTGAAGGGGCCATTTGGTCCCATAAAGTAATATAGCAATACCACCACCTAGAGCTGGTTTCAGAAATAGATGCTTGTGTAAATACAACTGAAAGCAGTCAGACAAACAAAGGGGACAGAATGATCCCAGCTGCCTGAAGCCAAGGCTGTGGATTCTGACAGAAGAGTGGTGGATTGCTGGGAACTTCAACACATTGATGATTACCTAACAGGAAACTGAGACATGACAGACAAAACAGTAGAAAAGTGTTTTGAACCAACTCCCATGGGACATTAAAACTCAGCTGAAGAGACAGGCCTTGGAGCTGCCCTCCGACTCAGCAGGCACTCCAGCCAAATCCTGATGCCCCAACTACAGATACATAGACCTTGGGACATTCACCTCCAGAGGTGCACTGCTCAGCAGCAGTAAATGTAACCTCCTCCTCCCCAGTGGCAGAAATCTGGACATAACATTTGCACGTTTCCAATGCAAGCAGACAGCCAGGGCACTCCACTCTGTAGGCAGCGCCTGGGAGACACTGGGAGCCCCTGCAGGTGTGATTTTGTATAGACAAGAGTGCATGGCCCCACAGTAAAAATTTTGAACTTCTTCTTCCTGAATAACTGCCCATGGACACATCAGCTGTGCAACTTCAGTGCCAGGGCCCTTCAGGGTGTGTCAAAACTCTGCACAGGCAAACTCACAGCCACAGACAAGGGAAGGCACTGTGTGCCCATACATCCACAGGGTCCTCTGCGGAGTGCTTTGAGCCCTTGCTGGGTGTGATTCTGTGCAGACAAGGAAGCACTGCCCCACAGTAGGAATTCTGAACTCCCTCTTCCTGAATAACTGCCCACATTCACATCAGCTGTTCAACCTCAGTGCCAGGAGCCCTCAGAGGGCATCAGACCTCTGCACCAGCAAACACACCTCCACTCCACAGATGCAGATTTCCAAAATGCAGGCACCCTGAGTCAATCTAACCACAGGGCTCTAGTGAGAGCCATTGTGAGTTCTCCCTGGATGATCTTGGACAATCAGGGGCACACTCACCTCCTGGCCCCAGCAGTAGAAATTCTAAATTCACTCACCTTGGAAACCTGCTCACAGGTGCCTCATTATGCAGCTACACTGCCAGAGCCCTTCAGAGAGCTTCAATGTGCCTCTCAGGCAAAAGTACTGTGGGTGCCCCTGTGAGCCGCCACTGGGAGTGAGCACCTATCCACCACAGGTACAGCAGCAAAAGCTGATGCTACCCACCCCACAACTACAAAACTCTGGACACCACAGCCATGCATTTCCAGAGTGCAGGACCCCTGAACCCCATCACACCAACAAACAGTTCCTGGGTACCACTGTGAGTCCCTGCTGGGCATGGGTGATTTCAACTACATGTACAAGACAGAAAAAATTGAGATACTCCACTCCACAGCTGCTGACTTCTAGACACCACAGTTGTGACTCTCAAGCTCGCAGGCCTACATAAAGAGAACCCAAATAACTCAAGTAGGGAGCTACAGTAGATTACCATGCCCAGGAGAACTGAGAGATTACACCAGTAGCACCATTCCCAAAAGAACCTGGGTAGAAAAGCAATTGGATCTACAATTAAAATATTATAGGAATACATAGGAAGAAAAAAAAAAAGCAACCTCCAAAGGAAAGAAAAAGAGGAATCACCAGAAAGGGAGTTAAATGAATTGAGGCCAGCAGCTTTACAGAGAAAGAATTCAGAGTAATGGTTATAAGTATGTTTAAACAGCTGGATGACAAATTCACAAAACTCAATGAGAATTAAAAGGAGCTGAATGAGAATGTCGCCATCATGATAAAGAACCAAGAGGAGATGAAGAATGACATAGCTTCAATAAAGAACACAATAGAAGGCTTAAACAGTAGACTAGAAGCATCTGAGGACCACATCACCAAATTAGAACACAAGGTAGGAAAAAACACACAAACACAGCAGCAACTGGAAAGAAGACTTAAAGAGCAAGAGGAGAGCTTAAGGGAGCTTTGGGACAACACAAAACAAAACATTATTCATGTAATAGGTGTACTAGAAGGAGAGGAAGAGCAGCAAGGAATAGAAAACCTGTTTGAAGAAATAATGACAGAAAACTTCCCTGATAGTGGCAAGAAACAAACAAACAAACAAACAAACATGAAAGTCTAAGAAGCACATAGAGTCCCAAACAAGATGAACCCTAAAAGACCGGCACAAAGACATGTCATAATTAAATTGGCAAATACCAACAACAAAGTAAGAATCTTAAGGGCTGCCAGAGAAAGCCAGAAAGTTACCTACAAGAGTTCTCCCTATAAGAATATTAATGCATTTCTCAATAGAAACACACTAGGCCAGAAGGGAATGGAATGAAATTTACACTGTGATGCAAAGCAAGGGACTGAACCCAGGAATACTATAACCAGCAAGGCTATCATTCGAAATTGAAGGTGGAATCAGGAGCTTCACAGACAAAAGGGGGTTCAGAGAGTTTATCACTACCAAGCCAACAATGCAAGAAATGCTAAAGGGATTGCTGTAAAAAGAAGGAAGAGAAAGGAAAGAAGAAACATAAACACTAAGGAAATATATGATAAGAAACTTGTACTTGTCAAAAATAACATTAAACATAAATGGATCAAATGAACCAATCAAAAGACATAGGGTAGATGAATGGATAACAAATCATGACCTATATATTTTCTGTCTGCAAGAGACCCACCTCAGAACAAGGGATTCACGCAGACTGGAGTGAAGGAATGGAAAAACATTTTTCAAACAAATGGAAATGAGAAAAACCTGGGGTTGCAATACTTATATCTGATAAAATAGATCTCAAAATAAATGCCATAACAAGAGATAAGGAAGGTCACTACATAATAATAAAGGGAGCAATTCAAGAAGAAGATATAAATCTGGTAAACCTATATGCAACCAATACAGGAACACCCAGATACATACAACAACTTCTGAAAGATATCAAGGGAGAGATTGATAGCAATACAGTCATAGTAGGGGACTTTAATACCCCACTGACACTACTGTATAAATCAATGAAACAAACAAATCAGCAATCCTAAATGACACACAAGATCAGATGGACTAAATAGACATCTTTAAAACATTCCACCTAAAAGAAACAGAATAAACATTCTTCTCCAGTGCACATGGAACATTTTCAAGGATAGACCACATATTAGGACACAGGCAAACTCTCTTCAAATTAAAGAAGATAGAAATCATATCAGGCATCTTCTCAATCACAATGGCATAAAACTGGAGATCAAATACAATAAAAACAATCCAAAAAAACCAAACACTAGGAGACTGAAGAGCATGCTATTAAACAATGACTGGGTTACCAGACAGATCAAAGAAGAAATAAAAAACATCATGGCAATAAATGATAATGGAATCAAAACAATCCAAAATCTATGGGGCACAGTGAAAGCAGTCTTGAAAGGGAATTTCATAGCTCTACAAGACTACTGCAAAAAAATAATAAACAATGATAACAAATTACATTACCCTACAACTCAAAGAGTTAGCACAAGAGCAACAAAAAATCCCAATATATTCAGAAGGGAGGAAATAATAAAGATCAGAGCAGAGTTAAATGACATAGCGATGAAAGAATCAATACAAAAGATCAACAAAACCAAGAGATGGTTCTTTCAAATGATAAACAAGATTGATGAACCTCCAACCAGGCTTACCAAGAAGCAAAGAGAGAGAACCCCAAAAAATAAAATCAGAAATGAAAGGCAAGAAATAACAATAGAACCCACCGAAATACAAAGGATTATTAAAAAATACCATGAACAACACTATTCCAACAAACTGGACAACGTGCAGGAAATGGGCATCATCCTAGAAAAATACAACCTTCAAAAACTCAATGAGGAAGAATCTAAAAATCTCAATAGGCCAATAACTATTGGAGAAATTGAAGCATTCATTAAAAAGTTTCCAGCAAATAAAAGCCCAGGGCCAAATGGCTTCAGAGGGAAGTTCTACCAAAACTCAAGGAAGAAATAAAACCTGTACTCCTCAGACTATTTCAAAAATTCAAGAGGAAAGAACACTTCCAATCTCATTCTCTTAGCATCACCCTAATACCAAATCCAACTAAAGGCAACAAAATGAAAGAGAATTATATATCCCTCATGAACATACATGCCAAAATCCTCAACAAATTTCTAGCAAATAAGATCTAGCAGTGCATCAGACCAAGTAGGATTTATCTCAGGAATGCAAGGATGGTACAATATCTGCAAATCAATAAACGTGATACATCACATAAACAAATTGAGAGATAAAAACCACATAGTCATATCAATTGATGAGGGAAAATCATTTGACAACATCCAACAACCATTTTTGATAAAAACTTTCAGCAAGGTCAGATTAGAAAGATCATACCTCAACATAATAAAAGCCAATATATGATAAATCCAGAGCCAACATCATACTCAATGGAGAAAAACGAAAACCATTTTCCCTAAGAACAGGAACAAGACAGGGATGCCTACTCTCACCACTCCTGTTCACCATAGTACTGAAAGTACTAGCCATTGCAATTAGACAACAAGAAGAAATAAAAGGCATCTAAATTGGTAAAGAAGAAATAAAACTGTCCTTATTCACAGATCACAAGATATGTACAGAGAAAACCTTGAAGACTCCATCAAAAAATTATTAGACTTAATAAATGAATTTGGCAGTGTAGCAGGATATAAAATCAATGCCAAGAAATCTATGGCATTTGTAGACACAAACAGTGAACTTAACAGAAAGAGAGACTAAGAAAACAATCCCATTTACCATCACACACAAAAAATTAAGATACCTAGGAATAATTATAACTAAGGAGATAAAAGACCTCTACTTAGAAAACTACAAGACATTGAGAAAAGAGATAGAGCAAGACATAAATACATGGAAGAGCATACCATGTTCATGAATTGAAAGAATCAACATTGTTAAAATGTCCATATTCCTCAAAGGAATCTATAGATTCAATACACTCCCCCATTAAATTACCAACTGCATATTTCAAAGACTTAGAAAGAAATCTCCAAAAATTCATATGGAATAATAAAAAAAGACCCCAAATAATCACAGCAATCCTGAGAAAAAAGAATAACGTAGGTGAGATCTCAATACCAATTTCAAACATATTAAAAGCCACTGTTCTCAAAACAGCCTTATACTGGCACAAGAACAAGCATATAGATCAATGGAATAGAGTAGAGAACCCAGATATGGACACAAACCACTATGCTTAATTAATATTTTACAAAGGAGGCATGAACATACAATTGAGTCAAGACAGTCTCCTCAATAAATGGTTTGAGGAAAATTGGCAGATACATGCAAAAAAATGAAACTAGTCCACCAACTTACACCATACACAAAAATAATATAAATATGGAAGAAGGACTTAAACATAATATGGGAAACCATAAAAATACTAGAAGAATCCACAGGCAGAGTAATCTCAAACATATGTCAAAGCAATTTCTTCTACTGCTCCTAGGGCAATAGAAATTAAGAAAAAATAAACAAATGAGTATACATCAAAATAAGAAGCTTTGTCATAGCTAAAGAAACCACCAACAAAACAATAAGAAAGCCCACTGTATGGGAGATCATATATGCAAAAGTTATCATTGATAAAGGGTTTAATCTCCAATATCTAGAGGGAACTTATACAACTTAATAAAAGAAAAGAAATGATCCAATTTAAAAAAATGGGCAATGGACCTAAATAGATACTTTTCAAAAGAAGACATAAGGAAGGCCAAGAGACATATGAAAACATGCTCAAAATCACTAATGGCTATCATCAATCTGTCAGAATGGCTATCATCAACAAATCAACAAACGACAAGTGTTGGCAAGGATAAGGAGAAAAAGGAACTCTTGTGCACTGCTGGTGGGAATGCAGACTGGTGCAGCCACTGTGGAGAACAGTATGGAGTTTCCTCAAAAAACTAAAATGGAACTCCCATTTGACCCAGTAATCCCACACCTAGGAATTACTAGAAACTAGAAACACCCATCACAAAATATATATGCACCCCTATGTTCATAACAACACAATTTACAATAGCTAAGATTTGGAAATAGCCTAGGTACCTGTCAGAAGTGACTGGATCCAAAAACTATGGTGCATCTATACAATGGAATACTATGCTACCATAGAAAAGAAGGCATTCTTACCATTTGCTGCAACCCACATGGAACTGGAAAGCATTATTTTGAGTGAAATAAGCCAGTCAATGAAAGAAAAATACCACGAGATCTCACTCATTTGTGGATAATAATAATAAATAAATAAAACATTATAAACTGATGAACAAAAAGGTAGAGAGGCAGCAACACATCAAACAGACTATCAAATTACAGCAAGAAGGTTAGGGAGAGGTGAGGTAGATAAGAGATTAACCAAAGGACTTGTATGCATGCATATAAGCATAACTAATGGATGCAAGACACTGGGTTTGAGGGCATGTGTGGGAGTGCGTGGGGGGCAAGGGAAAGATATGTACACATGTAATACCTTAACAAAAAATGAAAAAATAATAAAAAGTAAAACAAAAAAAAGCTCAGCTGAAGCACACTTGACTACTTCAATTTTTTATTTTTTCATTTTTAAATCTTATTTTATTGTTTAAAGTATTACACATAGGACAACATATCTCTCTCTTTTTTCCCATTGACCTTCCCCCAGCCTCCCTTACAAACTGTTGCATAACCTCATCCCACCCCGATCCCCCAGTGGCTTGTGTCCATTGGTAGTGCTTATATGCATACATACAAGTCCTTCAGTTGATCTCTTCCTCCCAGATGGCAATACTCCCCTGCCTTTCTGCTGTAATTTGACAGTATAGTATATGCTTTACTGCCTCTGTATCTATCTTTTTATTCATCAGGTTATAATGTTTTTTATTTTCCATAAATGAGTGAGATCATGTGGTATTTTTCTTTCATTGACTGGCTTATTTCACTTAACATAATGCTCTCCAGTTCCATCCATGCTGCTGCAAATGGTAAGAATTTCTTCTTTTTTATAGCAGCATAATATCCTGTTGTGTAGAAGTACCATAGTTTTCTAATCCATTCATCTGCTGATATGCATTTAGGGTGTTTCCAAATCTTAGCTATGGTTAATTTTGTTGCTATGAACATAGGGATGCATATATCCTTTCTGATTGGTGTTTCTAGTTTCTTGGGATATATTTCAAGAAGTGGGATCACTGGGACAAAAGGGAGATGCATTTTTAATATTTTTGAGGAAACTCCACAGTGGCTGCACCACTGTGCACTCCCACCAGCAGTGCACAAGGGTTCCTTTTCCTCAGCATCCTCACCAGCACTTGTCACTTGTTGATTTGTTGATGATAGCCATTCTGACAGATGTGAGATGGTTTAGCATTGTCATTTTTATTTGCATCTCTAGGATAATTAGTGACTGAGCATGTTTTCATATGTCTCTTGGAATTCCTTCTGTCTTCTTTTGAAATGTTTCTATTTAGGTCCATTGACCATTTTTTAAATTGGATTATTTATCTTCCTTTTATTAAGTGGTATGAGTTCACTGTAAATGTTGGAGATTAAACATTTATCAGTGATGATATTTGCAAATATGTTCTCCCATACAGTGGGCTTTCTTGTTTTGTTGATGATTTCTTTTGCTGTGTAGAAGCTCTTTTTTTGATGTAGTCACATTTGTTTATTTTCACTTTAGTTTCCATTGTCCTAGGTGCAGTATCAGTGAAGAAATTGCTTTGGCATATGTCTGGTATTTTGCTGTCTTTGGATTCCTCTAGTAATTTTAAGGTTTCCCATGTTACGTTTAAGTCCTTGATCCATTTTGAGTTTATTTTGTGTATTGTGTTAATGGGTGGTCTAGATTCATTTCATGTATCTGTCCAATTGTCTGAACATTATTGAGGAGACTGTCTTGACTCCATTGTATGTTCATGCCTCCCTTGTCAAATATTAATTGAGCATAGTGTTTTGGGTCAATATCTGGGATCTCTATTCCATTCCCTTGATGTATATATCTGTTCTTTTGCCAGTACCAGGCTGTTTTGAGAACAGTGGCTTTGTAATACAGTTTGACATCTGGTATTGAGAGCCCACCTAATTTCTTCTTTCTCAGGATTGCTGTGGCTATTTGGGGTCTTTTGTTGTTCCAGATGAATTTTTGGAGAGTTGTTTCTTGGTCTGTGAAATATGCCATTGGTATTTGAATAGGCAGAACATTGGGTCTATTGATTGTTTTGGGTAATATGGACATTTTAATGATGTTGATTCTACCACTCCATGAACATGGTATGTTCTTTCTTCTGTTTATGTTTTCCTCTATCTCTTTTTTCAGTGTCATGTGGTTTTCTAAATAGAGTTCTTTTACCTCCTTAGTTAGGTTGATTCCTAGGTATCTTAAATTTTTTGATGCCATGTCCAAGGCTTGTCCAGGTGTTGGTGTGGCTGCACTTCTGGCCTTCATTTATCCCCTCTACAAGATGATGTGGGTTCCTTGCTAAAGCAGTGACAACCTGGGCATACTCGCGTTGGTAGCAGAGGCTCCCTTTCTAGGAGAGACCAATATTTCAATCCAGACTCCTGCAATGTCTAACTGTACTTCATTTCACCCTCCACAAACACATACACATCTACACATGGCCTTCTCACTCCTTTATTCACTCCCACTCTCTCCCTTCCTGCCATCCTGTCAGCTGCCCTGTTCTGTGTATCTTTTTTTTATATCCATTCTTTTGAATTCTGTTTCTGGTATATTGCTTGCTTCCATTTAAATTGGTTATTTTTCTGGAGATTTCTCCTGATTATTCACTTGAGACATGTCTCTTTTTCTCCCAATTTTGATTGCCTCTCTGTATTTTTTGTATGTACAATGCAGATTTGGTTTGCTTCTCAATGTTGGTATGGTGGCCTTATGTAGTAGGTGTAATTTGGGGGTCAGTTGTACACTCTTCCTTATAATCTGTGCTAGCTGCTCCAGGAATGTTCCTTGTGTGGGCTATATGATCCCTCCTGGGTACTTCAGTTTTGATTGCTTTGGGCTTCTTAGTAGATAGGATTGCCTCTCTGATTTGCTATGAGAATTGACTTCAACAATGTGTGAGCTGCTATTTTGGCTTTGACCCCATGAAGCAGATTTTGTCCAACAGAGTCTGCTGTCTGCCAATATACTTTGTGTGTGTGAAGGGGTGCTGCTTTTCTTCACTTTATTTATTTATTTATTTATTTATTTATTTATTTATTTATTTATTTTGTTCTTCTGCTTGAGGTTTCAAATCACCTATCTTCAAGTTCACTAATTCTTTCTTCCAATTGGTTGAGGTCATTGTTACTGCTCTCTTTTGAACTCTTGTACTCGTTGAAAATATATTTATCCCCAAGGTTTCTGCTTGATATATATATATATATATATATATATATATATATATATATATATATATTCCCTTTTTATTTCATTGTAGAACTTATTTTGTTGATGCATTCCCCGCTCCCCGCTCCACACCCCAGTTTCATTTAGTGGTATATTTGTGTGTTTTTTTATTTCCTCTATTTTTAAGAGGCTTTTTTCTGATATGTTTTGTCAGATAATTCATACATTTCCGTTTTTAAAGTTATTATTAAAAATTTATTAGTTTTATTTGGTTGTCATTTTTTGTTATTCATAATCTTTACAGTCTTATGTTTCTGACTTCACATTTCACAATGTAATCTTCTGAGACAAGTTAAATCCTAGCCAAGCAGCTTTTCCAGAGATACTGTGTGGGCCATCTGGTGGCGTTTTGGGGTATGTTTGTTGCTGAAGTCCTTTGTGAGCAGGTTTATTGTCTAATAAGTGCTAGAAACTCTGATATTTGGTTACACAGAGGTCACCATGGTGACTTTTTCTGTGAAGGTAAGCCTGGAACCTCTGTTCACTAGAGAAGTCCTGGTGTTTGAATTGGTGATGATTGCCCTGAGATCTGGATGTGCATGAGAAGTCCTGGATCCTCAGTCTACAAGCACTGGTGGCCACTCACATTGGCCCAGTCTATGGGTTTGTTAAGACCAGCCTATAGGCTGGAATCATGTGGACTGGCTTGGTGCAAGGAGAAATTTCAAGCCTTAGTTGCAGGACATAGCCTGTAATTTGTGGTCTCAGGGACTGGGATGATGATATATTAGGGGTGGGGGGCGGGGGGAGGGGATGTAGCACCAGTGAATACCAGGAGTCTGGTTTTGTGGAAGCCAGTTTCAAAACTAGATCCATGGCTCTTGTCTTAAGACTAGGATAGGTAAGTAACTAGGACTTCTAGGTATCAATCTGGGGCTTGGGGGCCACCAACATTGGTTTTATGAGGGATTATCTGGAGCCTTGAGCCACAGGAGCCACTTGGGGCCATAGGAACTAGCAGGAAATAAGGTGGAACCATGGTCCACAGCTGAAGAAACCACCTGAAGCTGTGGGAACTTCCTGGGGCAGCTGAAGCAAATAAGTGGCTGGGAGATCTGGGAGCCATGTTTCACAGGACCCTTCCAAGAACTTTGTAACATGGAAGGATCCTAGATTTTCTAAAGACACCTGGGGCTACTGAAGGTAGAAGATACTGTGATGACCCTGGGTCCTGTGTTCATGGTATCCTCTGGTAATCTTGTGTCAAAGATGCTTCCTGGAGCTGCTGAAGCCAACAGGCTTCAAGGTGAGACAGGCACCTGGATTTTAAAAAGCTTTCTGGGAGCATGGTACCAATGATGCTACCGGTGACCATAGGTGTCAGGATGATCTATGGTCCTGTTTGTGGTATCATACAGGGAACCACCTATAACCACAGGAGTCAGTCTAGTGTAAGACAGTACTTTATTGGGGTCTGTGGTTCGCACTTCATTCACTTCCCATTGTGAGGGCATCTATTTTCACACTAGGCTGCCTAAGTTAGGGAATGGGGATGGGAATAGTGTGAATCTCTTTCTTACTTCACTCAATGCATCTTTTCTTATTTGCTCTACCCAGGTGCTATAAACCCTAATCTAGAATCCTTTGCTCTTGTGAAAGTAATTGTATAAACAGATAGTTTCTCTTATTGGTGTCTCTGAGGCAGAAACAAGCACTAGAAATTCTTATGCTACTAGTTTGCTCATTGTTTTCTAAATAAATCAATCCTGTTCAGCTCATCAGGCAAGGATGGTAGCAAATTCAAGCTTACTTTGTTTTTCCACTTTCTAAGATTACACAGAATTATAGGGAGTAAACAGTCAAAGAAATGGAGTCTGTGTACTCCAAAAGTTCCCCATGCCTACCCTTTGTTTCTCCTTTGTTCTGCCACAGGTAGTTCTTTTTGAGGTTTGGTAATCCTACCTTAGTTACAAGCCTCCAAACAGGATCTCACACTTTGAATTATATACACTTCAGTGCTATACTGCCTTCTTCTGAAGGATATAGTTAATGAGATAACTATGGAATTTCCAGGCAGAGTTTTACTCATGCTTAATGAATGCTAATGATTTTGATATACTGGCTTCCACTTTCAATTTTATTCAGGTGACTCCCAACCTTTACTATAACTGTGAACAAATTAGGCCAGAGGAAATAAATAGAACCAAAGGCACATAGGGGTAAATAATGGGAGTCTAAATTTGAATCCAAGCCTTCATAATTTTTCATATATCTGATTTTTTCTTTTTAACTGTTTCTTTTTCTGGCTTCCTAAAAATACTGAACAATGATAAATTTCTACTGCCCACTGGCAAAATCAGTTTCTCCTTCACAAACACTTTCTTCATTGTAGTACACTATGCTGTACATCTTTGTTGACTATACCTGTGTTGTCTTATGAAGGCATATATTATTCTTGTTAGAGTTTAAGATAATTGAATATAAGAGTAGGTTTTCTAGTTTCATATTGAATTATTTTATAATAATGGTAGTATTTTTAGTCAGAATCTATTAAAATGCAAAAAAGCCAGTTAAAAGGAGAGTGGAGAACAATGCAAAGTTAAATTATGCATGGGGAATAGAAAAAGCTGCTTTCGAATGATGGGTATCTAAGAAAGTGAACATCTCTAGAGGAAGATCTATTATAAAACACAGCCTCCTCACATTCTAGCTCAGTGAGTGAATCATGGTAAAGACTCTAAAAATATTTGTGGAATTACTGTTTAGATTTTACTGACGGTTTTTGGTGTGGTCTTAATCTAGTAATAATATACTTTTCCTGTATGGTCAGGAAAGGAAATGTTCTAATAAGTTATATTTTCAGGTAATAAAATATTTAGCCACTTAAATGTTAAACTGTATTTTAATATTTTGATGATAATTACTATAATGTTAATAGTATAGTTTTTTAATTTAGTGTACTGAAATATATAAAGTAATTTCATTTTTCTTAATAAACTCAGGGTCATCCATAAAAATGTTCATTATTGTGAATTGCAGTAGTGAGAATAAAGATGTTTATATAGCTGTGTGTATCACAGTGCCTGTAATAAGCTTGAAATATATAACTGTTTTTATATTTGGTTTCTTCTCTAAAAGTGGAATGAGTAGAATGATGAAGGTATGATTAAATACATTTCAGGACAAGGTAACATGAATTATTTTTTTGGAAACTTGAGTAAATCAAACAACTAAGCATCTGCCTACAAAGTAATGATTTTATCTTTTCAACAATCCATGCCAGCATTCCATCACTAAAATTGAAGTCAAAAGTGTTCTATTTTCATCTGAGTTCAACTGTTTGGCTGTGTGATACTTGATTAGTCTTATTTTTCTCTATGAACTTCTGTTTTCTCATTTGTAAAATGAATATTACAATGTCTTCCCCCACAAGGTTGTCATGAGATTCAATTAAAGGGCTTTAATAAATTTAAATGATATACAATAGAAATATTATTATAGTAAAGTATCATTAGTACCTTTTCACTTGTCAGAAAGTTTTTCCTGGTGGTATCAACTATTTTAATATTAGTAATCCGAGGTATCACATTTATTTCATTGTCATATTTAAAATACATGGTAATCACAATTGCATTATATCAACTGATGGAATATGAAAAAGCTATATTCCTCACCACCTCAAGAATTTGTGCTGGTTCATATTGGGGTATGCTTTCTTCTAACCTCCAAATTCATGTTTTTGTTTTTTTTTTTACAAAATATATTGAGGCCCAGCTTTGCAAAGATCATTCCATGTGGAGAGGTCTTTGGCAGACTCCAGCCCAGGCCCAAGGTGCAGACCTTATTATGGATCTATTGAGGTTTGGAAGGCTCACACACTGCCAGAATCACATGGGAAGAGACTAAGTTGTGGAGCTGGAGGGAAGGATCAGTTTTTCCCTGTGTGCCTGAGTAGCACCTCCATTTCTTTGTGGAGCCTACAATTTACATGACCAAATCTTTGTAATTTTTCAGTCTAGTGAACTCTGCTGAGAAAACTCCCTGAGATCCAGCCCTATCGTTTAGGTTAGCAGGTCCCAGAAGGGTGGTGGCTGACTGTGTCAGGTGGTGTACCCTGGGACTGGCACAAAGTTTGAATCCATATCAACCTGGTGAATACCACTTGTAATTACCTGAGGACTCACTGAGAACCTGCATCATGTAACTTTCACAAAAGCAGAGGATTTTACAGTGACTGAGTCTAACAGGCAGCCAGCAAGTTGAGGTGGAGCTCAAGGTGAATCGGACCTTTTGCTGACTAGCACCTGGGCTCAGAGGTGGTGGAAGCTAGCCTTGGAATGCAGGTTGGCCCCTCTCACATGCAGTTAGGCCCATCAGAGTCAGACACAAACTGTGAATCTCTTGGTGGCTCCAGACAGGTATCCTAAGATTGATTAAAGGCAGTGTCTGACACTGACTTACCCCAGAGTTCCTTCCAGGGAAAACAACCTGGTGCCAGGTTTCAAAGCATACCAGAGCACAAACCAATTAGTTTCACAAGCAGCACACAAAAATGGAGATCCTGGCAGGCATCAGGAATTTCTGGGGAAAATTACACTCTGTGGCTTAAGCTACCGCCTAGTAGCTCACACAATGTGGGAGGGGTCAATTCTCATATTTGGCCAGTTTGAGAATCAACCTTAACCCATGGATGGGCCTACAGTGATCAAGATTCAACTACAATAGGAAGACTCACATAACCCACACAAGGGACATTCCTGGAGCATTTGGCTGAGGTTATCAAAGAAATTGCCACCCTGTGTCTCACAAGACACATACTATATTAGACTATCATAAAAATATTGGAATACATAGCATATTTACCCAAATCACAGAAACAGATATAGTGAGACAGCCAAAATGGGAATACAGAGAAACATGCCTCAAATGAATGGATAGGACAAATCTTTAGAAAAAGAACTAATAAAGGAGAAAAAGCAAACTACCAGATATCGTTTAAAAAAAAAACAGTTCTATAGGATGCCCAATGAACTTAGAGGAAGAATAGATAATCTCAGTGATAACTTAAACAAAGAGATATGAAACATACAAAATGACAGAGAACCATAATAATAAAAAAAACAGTCAGAAATGAAAAATACAGTATCTGAAATGAAGAATACAACAGAAAGAATCAATAGCAGGTTGGCTAAAACAATGTGGACTTTTTGTTTGGGACTCTCTGTACTCCCTGGACTTGTAAGTCTATTTCTTTCACCAGATAGGGGAAGTTTTCCGTTATTATTTCTTCAAATACGTTTTCAATATCTTTTTTTTCTCTCTTCTTTTCTGGCACCCTCATAAGTGAATCTTGGTATGCTTTAAATTGTCCCAAAGACTCCTTACACTATCTTCATATTTTTTGGATCCTTTTTTTTTCTTTTTGCTCTTCTGATTGTGTGTTTTTTGCTTCCTCATATTCCAAATCATTGATTTGATTCTAGGAATTCTCTACTCTACAGGTGAATCTGTATAAATAAATTTTCCTTTATTTCAGTTAGTACGTACTGAATTTCTAACTAATCCTTTTTCATATACTTGGCATTCTAACTAAGATTTTTGAAAGTCTCATGAAGATCCTTGAGTAACCTTATAGCCATGGTTTTGAACTCTGTATCCAGTAGTTTTCTTGTTTTCATTTATGACTTGCTTCTTTGTCTCCACATTTTGGCTGCTTCCCTGTGTTTGTTTCTATGTATTTGAGAGAGCTTCTATGTGTCCTGGAATTGGTAGAGTTGCATTGTGTAGTAGGTGTCCTGTAGGACCCAATGTATTGGCCTTCCTTTTATCTGAGCTGGGCACTAACTGTGCCTCTGTGTGAGCTGTGTGCACAGTCTTATAGTTGAGCCTTGATTGGCATGACTTTGAGCTGACCTCCAGCCCAATTGGCTGTGAGAACCAGCTGTTATTATTGTGGGAGAGCTGATGTGTGGAAACATCCTTATAGAGCAGTACTTGCTTCAGTGGAGCTTGGTACTTACTGAGTTTGCCCTTTGAGTGTGTTGCTTGTGAATGTGCAGAGTTGTAATCTGCTATGTTCTGAAGCTGTCCACTGGGTACACTGATTCTAGGGACTTAAGGGAGGTATAAAGTCAGCCATTGCTTGGGGACACCCAGCAGGAGCTACAGAGGGATCTGAAGATGGCTGCTATTTGCTATTTGTATTGGGCTTGGAGGTACCCAGGCGAGGCCAAGCTGTGAAGCAAGGCAAGCTGGTTCTAGTGCTGGGTCTTGGGCCTTTTATTGGTAGATTTGGGGCATGCTGTAACCAGCTGCAGCTTGTTTGAGATATTTTAGCAAAGTCTGATACCTGAGCCAGGACAGGCCATTCATATGGAAAAGCTGATGCAAACAGCTTGGGTGGGGCTGAAAAATGGATAGGGAAGTGTCTCCAGGAATCCCCATGGCAGAAAAAATAGTGGGCTCCAGGCTGATGGAGACTCAGGTATAGCTACCAGTCAGCTCTGTGACAGGGGAGGTCTCAGCACAGTAACAGTGGCTTCCCTGATGCCAAACAATCCAGTTCCTCCCCAAATGTGTCTGAGTCCCCTGGTACCAAAGCTCATAAGATGTGGGGCTGTGTAAGTGTGTGTGGGGGCCCTTTAAAAGGACCACCTGGATCTTCAGCAGCCTCTGTGTCACTCAACCATAATCCCTGCTGGCATTTACAGTCAGTAATTGCAGGGACTTCTCTTACCAGCTCTGGAACCCTGGGCTTGGGATCTGGTGTGGGGCTGAGACCCCTTGCTACTCATGGGCAGCTGCCACAGAAATGATATCCTTTTATTTTCTTTTTCTTTTTTACTCACATAGTATCTTTTTATTAAACAAAACATAGACATTTGGTTACTAAAAGATATCACCTTTAGCAGAGCAATATAAGAAAAATATGAAATATATCCTCCAAAAGCTATACTGGTTTTCTTTAACAGGTTGTGAGATGGACCTTAGAGGCAGTACTATCTTCATTTTGCAAATAAGGAACCATGACCTTACAGATAAAGTTTTCAGAATAGGGTCGCCAATCAACAACATCCGCCTCAACAAGAAACTAGTTAGAAATGCCCTTATCAGGCCCCAACTGAGACCAAATGGATAGAATCTCTAGGGGTGGGACCAAGTGATCTATGTTTTTTTGTTTTGTTTTGTTTATTCCCTAAAATCTATTTTTTTAGATTTATTTTTAATTAATTAATTATCATTTTCCCCCTATTGCCCTCCCCACCCCCCAGTACATGCCCTCATCCGTCCCCACCCCGCCTTCCCCCATTGCCCTGTATCCACTCACTATGCCTACACACACATGCACACAAGTCCTTCGGTTGATCTCCTACAGGCTCCTCCTCCCCAACTTTCCCTGCCTTCCCACTGTAGCACGACAGTTTGTTCATTGCTTTTTTGCCTCTGCTTCTGCTTCCCCCGCTCCACCCCCTGTTTCTTGTCTTTAAAAACATCTTTCCCCTGTAGGCTAGAAATAAACCCACCAGAGCAAAGGAAAAATGAGTCCCAATTTCAATGTCTGATAGCTTTGAGTCCCAGTTTCAGTATCAGACAGTTCCTTATGAGTACATGTCATCAATGGTATCTGCATACTGGAAAGATGGTGGCGATGCTGGTTCGACCCTCTCTGCTTTGGTCCTAGGCATCCTTTTCAATTAAAAAAAATGGCACACCTGAGTGTCAGACCATCCTGTTCCATGCCTCTGCACCTCATAGCAGTCTCAGAGTGCTTTTGTCTTTACATCTCTAGTTGTAGGACTTTCATTCAACCAGCGATTTCAGAGAGGATGGGAGAGGGAAAGAGAGATAGAAGCATCAATGATGAGAGAAAATAATTGATCAGCTGCCTCCTGCATATTCCCTACTGGTGGTAGAGCCATAAACCTGCATGTTTCCTATTAAAGACTTGAACCATGATCTCCTGAATCATAGGTTGTCACTCAACCACTGAACCACTCTAGCTGGTCAATCTCTGTACTTCTTTATTACACCAATACTGACTGTCATAAAGGGAAAATAAGAAAACAATCATATTTACAATTACACAAAAATCAAGAAATAAATTTAATCAAGGATGTAAAAGACAAGACCTACACTTGGAAAATTATAAAATATTGAAGAAAGAAATTGAAGAAGATACCAATGTCTTTTGATTGGAGCATTTAGTCCATTTACTTTTAACATTATTATTGATAGTTACATATTTTTGCCATTTTTATTTTTTATGCTTATGTTTTCCTTACTTTCTATTTCTTCTTTTTATAGCAGTCCTGAGAGCACTTCTTGCATTGCTGGCTTGGTGGTAATAAACTCCCTTAGCACTTTTTGTCTGTGAAGCTCCTGATTTCCCCTTCAAATTTGAATGATAGCCTTGCTGAGTATAGCATTCTTGAATTCAGCCTCTTGCTTTGCATCGCTTTGTATATTTCACTCCACTCCATCTGGCCTTGTAAATAAACTTACTGTCTCTCTCTGGCAGCCTTTAAGATTCTTACTTTGTCACTGAAGTTTGCCAATTTAATTATGATGTGTCTTGGTGTGACTCTTTTTGAGTTCATCTTAATTGGGAATCTGTGTGCTTCCTGGATGTGTGAATTTTTCTTCACCAAATCAGGGAAGTTTTCTTTCTTTTTTCCCCTTTTTAATTGATTACAGTATTACATACGTGTCCTTACCCCCGCATTACCCTCCCCTGCTCATCTCTTACCCCCCTAGTCTATGTGTCCATTGGTTAGGCTTATATGCATGTATATAAGTTCTTCGGTTGATCTCTTCCTGTTACCTCCACCCTCTGATACTTTCTCTCTGAGGTTTGAGCATCTGATCAATTCTTCTCTGTCTCTGTATCTGTTTTTATTCATTGGTTTATGTTGTTCATTATAAATCACAAATAAGTGAGATCACGTGGTATTTATCTTTCTCTGACTGACTTATTTCGCTTAGCATAATGCTCTCCAGCTCCATCCATATTATGGCAAATGGTAGGAGATACTTCCTTTATAGCAGATTAGTATTTCATTGTGTAGATATACAACAGTTTTTTGATCCACTCATCTGGGGATGGGCACTTAGGCTATTTCCAAACCTTTGCTATTTTAAATTGTGCTGCTATGAACATAGGGGTGCATATATCCTTTCTTATTGGTGTTTCTAGTTTCTTGGGATATATTCCTAGAAGTGGTATCACTGGGACAAATGGGAGTTCCATTTTTAGTTTTTTGAGTTAACTTCATATTGTTCTCCACAATGGCTGTACCAGTCTGCATTCCCACCAACAGTTCCTTTTTCTTTGCATCATCATCAGTACTAGTCATTTGTTGATTTCTTAATGATTGTCATTCTGACAGGTGTGAGATGATACCTCATTGTCATTTTGATTTGCATCTCTGGAATGATTAGTGATTTTGAGCATGCTTTCATATATCTCTCAGTCTTCTGTATGTCCTCTTTTGAAAAGTTTTGAGTTAGATTCCTTTCCAATTTTTTGATTGTACATCTTCCTTTTAAATAGTATGAGTTCCCTGTAAATGTTAGAGATTAAACCCTTATCTGAAATAGCATTGGCAAATATGTTCTTCCATGCAATGGATTTTCCTGTTATTTTGTTGATGGTTTCTTTTGCTGTGAAAAAGCTTTTTATTTTGGTGTAGTCCCATTTGTTGGATTGGCAATGAGACTCACCCCCAGATTCATTGTGCAAGCAGTTTTGGATGTGATTATGGTTTCTGCTCTTGTGGAAAAGGTTGTATAAAATCTCTCTGGTATGTGCTCACTATGTGTTTTCAGAGACCATGGCTTGGGAAGAAGAAGTCTCAAGTCTTGAGACTCAGGTATTG
Organism: Lasiurus cinereus; assembly: GCA_011751065.1. NCBI lineage: Eukaryota > Metazoa > Chordata > Mammalia > Chiroptera > Vespertilionidae > Lasiurus > Lasiurus cinereus. The sequence goes on from JAAGEH010000013.1 coordinate 5,314,347, forward strand.
TGACTTTGGGCAGGTTGATATGACTCTTGCTAGAATATCATCTCATTATGACCATCCCAGCACCTGTGTCAGTGAGGTGCAGATGTCTTATAGTTTGTGCTTTAGGCAGTGGGACTCTGGCCAAAGTGAGTTCCTTCTCTCAATCACAAGGGCATTCAAAATCCAGAAGCTGGGGATGTGGCTAAAACAATGTGAACTTATCCAGGGAGGTACATCCTCAGTAACTCACCAAGCTGTCCAGACGTTGGTAGCCAGGAGGGGTATGTCATGAATACTGCAGAGGGAACTGCACTCCCTTGATTGGAGAGGCACACACCCAGGGGAAGCTCACAGATGGGCCCAGGATCCATCTGCAAGGAGGTCCACACACTGGATCAAAGTGATAGTGGTGTGCCACTGGCCCCATGGAGGGGAAAGTCCCAGTTTCTGCTTTGGGGGATGTGTGCCCTTTGTTGGATATGTGTCCCCAGTGGCTGTGTATGGAGGCACCCAGGAGCTGTCTGCTGGCCCATTAGGCTTAGGGGACCCATGTGATAGAGTTATACTACGGCGGGGGACTGGATGCCAACAGCTGGGGTTGTACCTTGCAGTGGCTCAGAGAAGCACCCAGGACTCACCTGCTGGGGCAATGGCCTCAGGGGCTTGTGCAATGGATCGGTGCAACTGCAGTAACCAGAGATTGGTACCTGAGGAGGGGGAAGTCCAATATAATGCTGCCAGGGAGTTGCACCTTTGGTTGGATATGAATACACCTACTGATAGCTTACAGAGGCACCTTGAAGTCTCCTGCTGGGGCGGTGGCCTCAGAGGGCCTGTGTGCTGAAAGCACATGACCATGGTGTTTATTGGTAAGGAGCCTGCAAGGAAGAAGTGAGAATTTCTACTTCTGGGGCCGTACACCCTTGTTTGGATACAAGTGCACCCAAGGGGGGCTCACAGAGGCACCCAAGAGTCACCATTGGTTTGGTGGGCTCAGGAGGACTATGTGCTGGAATAACACAACTATGGTGTCCAGCAGTCAGCAGCTGTGGAGTGGGAAGATTCCGTTTTTGCTGTTGGGGCCTTGGGCCCTTGGTTGGATTCGTATTTGTCCAGTGGTGGCTCACAGAAGCACCCAGGGGTCATTTTCCACTGCAGTACACTCAGAGGAGCCCTTGGACTGAAGTTGAGTGACCAAGGTGTCGTGGGCAGGCTGCCTGGTGGGGTGAATTCTGAATTTTTACTGTCTGGGTTGTGCTCCCTTGTTTGGATAAGAATGTACCCAGCAGGGGCTCACAGCAGCACCCAAGAGCTGCCTTTGAGGTGGTGGATTTAGGAGGCCAGTATACTGTAAAGGTGTAGATTAAATGTTTGAATGGTGTTGCTGGGAGAGGAAAGTCACACTTACTGCTGTGGGAGCCATGCGCCTTTGGAGATAGAAGTACTAGGGTCTGCATGACTGTGGGTGGGGCATCAGGATTTTGGCTGGACAGGCTGCAGGGTCTTGGGAAGTGTCCAAGGCCAGTCTTGGTGGTGGTGCTGATGGGTTACTAGAAGAGGCAGCACTCCCCTTCCAGATAGCATGGGCTTAGTGCCTGAGCCCCACATCCTAGGGAGTGCCTGCAGTGGTCATAGGTACTCCCTGTCCAGGAGAGCCTCGTTTGCCAGCCTCTTTTACTCCTGCCAGATTTAACTGTCCATCACTCACTCACTCACTCACTCACTCACTCACTCACACACCAAATACATCCATACACTTTCCTTTCACCCCCTCACTCACTCACACCTTCTTCCTCACTACCATCCTGCTAGCCACCATCTTCTTTCTCCCTCAGGGAAGTATTATTGCATTATTTTTTCAAGCAGGTTTTCTATTCCTTTCTCATCTTCCTTTCCTTCTGGCACCACTATTGTACAGATGTTTTGGTTTTTGTTGTCCCAATGCTCCTTAGGCTTTCTTACTGCTGTTTAATTTCATTTTATTTTTACAGTTGCTGTTCTACTTGGGCATTTTTTTTTCTACCTTGTCCTCTAACTCACTGATGCATTCCTCAGCTTCTAGTCTTTATTTGAAACTTTGCATTGTGTTCTTCATTTATGCTATGTGATTCTTCATTTTTTCTTAATTCTTCTTTATTTCCCATTGATTCTTAAACATTATTAAATTTGTATTCCAGCCTTTTCAGTATCCATATATATAATCATTACTCTGAATTGTTTCTCTACAAATTGCTTACCTCCATTTTATTTATGTCCTTTTCTGGTGATTCCTCCTTTTCTTCTATATGGGGGTTGTTTTTTGTCTCCCCATTTTTGCTATTTCTTTGTGACTGTTTCTATGTATTAGATCAAACTGCTATACCACACAGATTTTTTAAATTTGTCTGATATAGTTGATTTTGTAGAATCCAGTGGTGCAATCTTTCTGATCTTCTGTGTTGGGTATTCTAGGGAATCCCCTTACTTGGGATATTTTGGTTTTCTTGGTGTAGTTGGGTCTTGAGGGTGGTTGTCCCATTTGTGGATGCAGTGTCTACCAAGATGTCTGGTTTTGTTGCTTGCTCTCTACCTCGTTTACCAAACAGCACAAAATACAACTTGGCAAGACACAACATAAAGGAAACACACCCTGAATGTACTCATGGCACCAATAACCCCAATAAAACTGACCACCAGAGAAAACAGAATTAGGGGAGCACAAAGAAAGCAAAGATAATATTGAGGAAAGGAAAAAAAAAGGTAAGAGGAAAAAAAAAAAAAATAAATGATAAAAAAATATTGGGAGAAAAAAACACACAAGATAAATAGATAAACAAAATAATGCAAACAATAAACACCCAGAAAAATAGCGGGATAGAATCTGTAGAGGCAGAACTTATATATAGAATGAAAAGTTATGGAATTTAATGAATTTGGGAAGGAAATGGTTCAGTATACAGGAGATAGAGAATGAGTGGATAACAAGAGAAGAAACAGAAAAAAAGAAATAAGGTTAAATTAATATAAATTAAAAATAATATATATATATATATGCAAATTTATTCATTTATTCATCCATATTTGGAAAAGGAGAATAGAGGAGAGAAAGTTTATTGAAACTAATTAAACAATTAAGAGAAGAAGAGAGCAAGAAAGGAGAGGAAAAAGAAGCATAAAATTGACTAGCAAAGGAGAAAGGAGAATGGTGCATGGACTTAAAACAGAGGAGAGGAAATTATATATACATATATATATATATATATATACACATATATATATATATATATATATATATATATATATGTAAGCCAACAGAGACTACAATAATAATAACATGTCAATAAAGCAGATAAGAAAAGTAAAATTTTAACAATGTGTAAAAAGAAAGGTGTTAACATAAACACACACACACATACAAAAAAACAACAACATTGAAAACTGATAAGAATTTTTGTGAGTTTATTTGAGACAAACTATTGACATATTCTGGGAAGCAGAACCTCAACAAATGCTCCAGAGAATGGCGGGTTACATTTGTATTTATACATTGTAATCAAAGGAGAGACATACATGGGTTAAATGAAAGTCATTGGTGATAGATTAAGGAGGTGGTATAAAGCAAAGTGTAGTCGGGGAGGGAACTCCTGGAATTGGATAAAAAGTAAAATGATGGACACATACTTAGGTGGGTGCAGGAACAATTAACATGATAATGAAGAAATTTGTGGTATCCATTCTGGTGCCTGCCGCATTTGGTTGTTCCCCAGAGCCTCCAGAAAAAGAAGTTACAAGTTATCCAGACATTTCAAGGGTATGTTATCTTAGATGCAAAAAGACAGATAGGCTCAATTAAGGTAAAAGTTGACCTTGTCAGTGAAGATACTGGCCTAGGACATAACTGCTTTTAGTTAAAGTTTAATTTCAGACTATCAATCTTAATCTCTCAAGTGACTGTTTCTGAGAGGGCTTTAGGTGCTGTATTGCTTTCAAGGACTGAATGCCCCTTTTCTACCCAGTCCCTGAGGGCTCTTTAGGGCTATTCAGAGTCTGTTTCCTTTGTACTTCTCAGGGTGTAGTCTTGCTGTGGCTGTTCTAGCTATCTTGAGTCTGCTGGGAGGGGCTGACTGTTTTCTTTTTTCTCAAGATTGCTGAGGCTATTCAGGATCTTTTTGGTTACATTTAAATTTTTGGAATGTTTCTCTTATAGCTGTGAAATATGCCATTGGTATTTTAATAAAGATTGAGTTGAATCCATAGATTGCTTTTGGGTAGTATGGACATTTTGTTTTTAAATCTTTATTGTTGAAAGTATTATATAAGTCCCCTTCCTCCCCCTTACCCCAATTTACCTCTTCCAGTCCACCCTCGGCCCTAAACCCAGTCCCTCATCACTCCATTGTCTGTGTCCATGGGTTATGCATATATGCATACGAGTCCATTGGTTGATCTCTTCCCATCCATCTTCCCTTGCTTCTGTCTGCAATTTGACAGTCTGTTCCATGCTTCTATGACTCTGGGTCTATTTTTGTTCATCAGTTAATTTTTCACATTAGATTCTATATATGGCTAAGATCATGTGATACTTATATTTCTCTGACTGGCTTATTTTGCTTAGCATAATGCTCTCCAGGTCCACCCATGCTGCTGCATATGGTAGGAGTTCTTATAGGCATTTAGGCTGTTTCCAAATCTTAATTACTGTAAATGAAAATAGGGGTGCATAAATTCTTTTTAATCAGTGTTTTGGGTTTCTTAGGATATATAGACATTTTAATGATGTTAATTCTTCCTTTCCATGAACCATGTATTTGCTTCCACTTGCTTGTATCTTCCTCTATTTTTTTTCAATGATCTTTTGCGTCCTTAGCCAAATTTATTCCTAGGTACTTTCCCTGTTTCTGTTGCAACAGTAAATAGGATTGTTTCCTCAGGTTTTTTTCTAATTGTTGATTATTAGTGTATAAAAATGTAACCATTTTCTGTGTATTCATTTTATATCCTGCTACTTTGTTCAATTCATTGATGAGATCTAATAGGTTTTTTTGTGAAGTCTAGAGTTTTCTATATAGAATATCATATCATCTGCAAATACTGACAATTTTACTTCGTCCTTTCAAATTTGTACACCTTTTTTCTTCTTGTCTGATTTCTGTATTGTTGTGCCCAGAGTTCGGGATCCCCAATAATCCACCACTAAGGAGCCTTTTCCGATGCAAAAGCAAAGAGTCTTTATTCAAACCTGGGTTTGGCTCTCAGCCTCTTTCTGATGCAGCAGCGAGGCGAGAGACCGGACCGGGCGGGAACAATGAGTTTTATGGGGTAGGATAATTAGGGGGCTTGGGAAAGTGATGAAGGTTACAGAGATTGGTCACTTGAATTAGGGTCTTTCTGTGGTTAAGCCTAATTAGGACCTTAGCTGTGTCCCTGGAGCTTCATTGGTCCATTTGGGTGGGGGTCCGGGAAGTTAAGACATTGCTGGCACTCCTGTGGCCACTCCCAGAAAAGGGAGGGGTTTTAGGCAGAGGTCTCAGCCCTATAGGAGAGGAGTTCATTTCCTTTCAGTATCTATGACTTCCAGAACTATGTTGAATAAGAGTGATGAAAGTGGGCATCCCTGACTTGTTCCTGACCTTAAAGGAAACACTTTTAGTATTTTGCCATTGAATATTATCTTGTCTGCAGGTTTGTTATATATGGTCTTCATTATGTTGAGGTATGATCCTATTAATACTTTGTTAAGAATTTTTGAGTATGTCCTCTTGTTGGATTGATCCCTTTAGTATAATATAGTGGCATTTCTTTTTTTTAATTAATTTTTTATACATATCTCCCCATTGCCCCCCCTCCCTCCCAGGCATAAACCAACCCCCCAGTGTCTGTGTTCATTGGTTATGCTTATATGCATGCATACAAGTCCTTTGATTGATCTCTTATCTACCTCACCTACCTTTAATCTTCCTGCTGTAATTTCACAGTCTGTTTGAAGCTTTACTGTCTCTGTATCTATCCTTTTGTTCATCAGTTTATAATGTTCTTTATTATCCACAAATGAGTGAGATCATGTGATGGTTCTCCTTCATTGCTGGCTTATTTCACTAAGCATAAGGCTCTCCAGTTCCAACCAGGTTGCTGCAAATGGTAAGAATTCCTTCTTTTTAATGGCAGTATAGAATTCCATTATGTAGATGTACCACAGTTTTCTGATCCACTCATCTGCTGACGGGCACCTAGGCTGTTTCCAAATTGTAGCTTTTGTAAATTGTGCTGCTATGAACATAGGGGCGCATAAAACCTTTCTGATTGGTGTTTGTGATTTCTTAGGATAAATTCCTAAGAGTGGGATTACAGGGTCAAATGGGAGATCCATTTTTAGTTTTTTGAGTGAACTCCATACTGTTCTCCACAGTGGCTGCACCAGTCTGCATTCCTACCAACGGTACACAAGGATTCCTTTTTCTCCACATCCTCGCCAACACTTGTCGTTTGTTGATTTGTTGATGATTGCCATTCTGACAGGTGTAAGATGGTATCGCATTGTCATTTTGATTTGCAACTCTCAGATGATTAGGGACTTTGAACATGTTTTCATGTGTCTCTTGGCCTTCCTACTGTCGTCTTTCGAAAAGGTTCTATTTAGGTCCGTTGCTCATTTTTTTATTGGATCGTTTATCTTCCTTTTATATAGTTGTATAAGTTGGCTGTAGATTTTGGAGATTAAAGCTTTATTAGTGATATCCTTTGCAAATATGTTCTCCCATACAGTGATCATTCTTTTTGTTTTGTTGATGGTTTCTTTTGCTGGGCAAAAGCTTTTTATTTTGATGTAGTCCCATTTATTTATTTTTTCGTTAGCTTCCATTGCCTTTGGAGCAGTATCAGTGAAGAAGTTCTTCCGGCAAATATCTGAGATTGTGCTGTCTGTGGATTCTTCTAGTATTTTTAAGGTTTCCCTTCTAATGTTTAAGTCCTGTATCCATTTAGAGTTTATTTTTGTGTTCGGTGTAAGTTGGTGGTCCAGTTTCATTTTTTTGCATGTATCTGTCCAATTTTCCCAGCACCATTTATTGAAGAAGCTATCTTGGCTACATTCAATGTTCATGCCTCCTTTGTCAAATATTAGTTGAGCATAGTGGTTTGGGTGGATATCTGGGTTCTCTATTCTATTCCATTGGTCTCTATGTCTGTTCTTGTGCCAGTACCAGGCTGTTTTGAGAACAGTTGCTTTGTAGTATAGCTTGAAATCTGGTATTGAGATCCCACCTACTTTATTCTTCTTTCTCAGAATTGCTGTAGCTATTAGTAGTATTTTTTTTTGTTCCAGATGAACCTATGAAGAATTCCTTCTAGGTCTGTGAAATATGTCGTTGGTATTTTAATGGGTAGTGCATTGAATCTATAGATTGCTTTGGGTAGTATGGACATTTACATGATGTTGATTCTCCCAATCCATGAGCATAGTATGCTCTTTCATCTGTTAACATCTTCCTCTATCTATCTTTTCAGTATCCTGTAGTTTTCTACATATAAGTCTTTTACCACTTTAGTTAGGTTTATTCCTAGGTATCTTAATTTTCTTGGAGCGATAGTAAATGAGATTGCTTTTTTAGTCTCTCTTTCTGTCATTTCACTATTAGTGTATAGAAATGCCACAGACTTCTTAGCATTAATTTTGTATCCTGCTACAGTGTCAAATTCATTAAGTCAATTAGTTTTTGAATGCACTCCTTTTTTTATGTACAATATCATGTCATCTGCAAATAAGGACAGCTTTACTTCTTCTTTTCCAATTTGAATGCCTTTTATTTCTTCTTGTCTAATTGAATGGCTAATACTTCCAGTACTATGTCGAACAGGAGAGGTGAGAGTGGGCATCCCTGTCTTGTTCCTGTTCTTAGGGGAAATGGTTTTAATTTTGGCCCATTGAGTATGATGTTAGCTGTGGGTTTATCATATATTGCTTTTATGATGTTGAGGTATGCTACATCTATTCTCACTTTGCTGAGAGTTTTTATCCAGAAAGGGTGTTGGATTTTGTCAAAAGCTTTTTCTGCATCAATTGATATGACTATGTGATTTTTATCTCTCAATTTGTTTATGAGATATATCACATTTATTGATTTGCAGATATTATACCATCCCTGCATTGCTGGGATGAATCCTACTTGGTCATGGTGTATGATCTTTCTGATGTACTGCTGGATCCAATTTGCTAGAATTTTGTTGAGGATTTTGGCATCTATGTTCATGAGAGATATTGGCCTATAATTCTCTATCATTGTGTTTTCTTTATCTGGTTTTGGTATTAGGGTGATGCTAGCTTCATAGAAGGTGTTTGGAAGTGTTCCTTCTTCTTGAATGTTTTTTAATAGTCTGAGGAGGATAGGTTTTAATTCTTCCTTGAATGTTTGATAAAACTCTCCTGTGTAGCCATCTGGTCCTGGGCTTTTATTTGCTGGAAGGTTTTTGATGACTGCTTCAATTTCTTCCATAGTTATTGGACTATTGAGATGTTTAGATTCCTCCTCATTGAGTTTTGGAAGGTTATATTTTTAGGAAAATGTCCATTTCTTGCAGGTTGTCCAGTTTGTTGGAATAGAGTTGTTCATAGTATTTTTTAACAATCCTTTGTATTTCCACAGGGTCTGTTGTTATTTCTCCTCTTTCATTTCTGATTTTGTTTATTTGGGTCTTCTCTCTTTGCTTCTTGGTGAGCCTGACTAGAGGTCCATCAATCTTGTTTATCTTTTCAAAGAACAAGCTCTTGGTTTTTTTGATCTTTTGAATTGTTTCTTTGGTCTCCAAGTTGTTTATCTCCGCTCTGATCTAGTCTTATGGGGGTTCCTTTGTAGGTAACTTTCTGTTTCTCTCTGGCTGCGTTTAAGATTCTTACTTTGTTGTCGTTGTTTGCCAATTTAGTTATAATGTGCCTTAGTGTCGGTTTGTTGGGGTTAATTTTGCTTGGGTCTCTGTGAGCTTCTTGGATTTGTGTGGGTTTTTTCTTTTTTATATTGGGGAAATTTTCTGTCATTATTTCTTCAAACACATTCTCTAATCCTTGTTCAGTTTCCACTCTTTCTGGAACCCCAATTATGCGGATGTTGTTTTGTTTCATGTTATCCCAACGTTCCCTTAAGCTCTCCTCTAGTTTTTTAACTTTTTTTTTATAGAAGTTGCTGTACTTGGGTATTTTTTCCTACTGTGCCTTCTAGGTCAGTGATGCAGTCCTCTGCTTCTTCTAGTCTACTTTTGATGCTTTCTATTGAGTTCTTTATAGCAGTGATGTCATTTTTCATTTCTTCTTTATTATTCTGCATTTCTTTTAGGTTCTTCTGCATTTCTTCTTGCTTCTTTTGCATTTCTTCTTGCTTCTTCTTAATTTCCTTTTGGCTCTTACTCACGATGTCGAATTTGTCTTCCATTCTTTTCATCCACCTTATGATCATTTATCTGAACTCCTTCTGTGGCAGGCTTATTTCTGCTTCTATTTTGTTTACTTCCTTTTTTGGTGATACCTTCCTATCTGTCGTTTGTGGGCTGTTTATTCTTCTGCCCATGGTTTTTCTTCTCCGGGTGTCTGGTTAGGTAGTTCTCTCTCCTACGTTGATTCAAAGGCACAAACTACAAAACGACTCAGTACAGCACAAAAGGCACTGAACAGAAATGTATTCACGATGTTAATAATCACCAATAAGGTGACCACCAATTAAAGACAAATTAGGGGTAAGTAGAGAAAGTGTAAGAGGAAATTGAGGAAAAAAGAAAGGAAAGAAGTGCCAAAATCGAATTGGGAGAGGGAGAATTAATAAATAAACAAATAAATAAATAAACTAAAAATAAAATTAAATTAAATTTAAAAAAAGAAAAGAAAAAGAGAAACAAAGTCAGAGAGAAAAGAAAGTTTATAAGAGAGAAAAGGGGAACAAAATATAGATATCAGGAGGAAACTCCAGTAGAACAGTCACTACTCACAATAAAGGCCAGCAACCAGTACCTAGAGATTAATACAAACTGCAGATAACAACTGGTATCGAGGGAGGTGAGGGAAAAGAGAGGTAAAAAACAAAGCAACCAAAAAGCAAAATAAACAAGTAGAATACAATAAAATAATCTCACAAAAAAGTTCAAAAAATCAATATAATCACTGTTCAGGCAAATAGTAACAAAAGGACAAAGAGAAAAAACAACTTTTTGGCTAGTGAAGACAAGAGGAGAGAGGTTTGTATGGACTTGTAGTAGGGGATTTGAAATTAGATATATAAATGGTGTGGAATTTTAATCAGGTAAAAAGAAAAAATAGGGGGAAACTAAATTTGGAAAAGGGAAAAAAAAAAAAAAACAAGACAACCAAATGGGGAAAGTTAGGAGGTAAGTGTTGGCATAAAGGTAGGGTTTAGTTAGAGTGAAATTATGCTAAAGGAGAGATGAAAATAGAATGTCCAAAAAGGTAAAATACTAGTAGTAATTAATAATACTAGTTGAAAACAAAAATGTAATAATTAAAAATGTAAAATCAATTGAGGCGGAAAGAAAAAAATAGTCTTTTAATTAAAATATGTAAAAATTAAAAATTAAAAAAAAATTAAAAAATAGAATGGTCATTCACTTCCACTATTATTCTGCTTCAGACTCCTGTTTCCCAGTAGGGAAGGTACTGCAATTCCCTGTGTTCCAATGTTGGTATTTTAATCTCTTTATTCTTTTGTAGATATTCAAGAGTCAATTTGTGTGTCATCCACTGGGTGGCAATGTTTTGGAATTGATCTCTGAGACAAAGTACAGGACCTCTGTAGGCTGTGCTCAGATCCTGCTACTGTGGTTCTCAAAGCCGGTTTGTGGGGATTTTGCAGCCGGGACACAGTAATAACTCCCAGGCTGTCCCTCTGCCTCAGATAAAAAACAAGTCGTTTTCCAGAGCTCCCCTCTGTCAACAGGTCAGAGAGTTTGCCTCCACACTTAGGGATCACACCCTCCCCACCTCTGCGGACCTCTCCAGAGGCAGCATTCCTGCAGCCCGGCTCCAAAAGTTTGCACGTCTCTGTTCTGAGGGGCAGGAGACCTCACCTTATCTCAGGCAAAATCTGATGTGTCCATGTGCCATGTGGATCTCTGAATCCGCCTCATGTCTGTGCTGATTGGAGAGTGGTGTTCTGGGTCTTTGACTGTTTGGTGGGTGTTTCAGCCAGCCACAGCTTTCAGACCACCGCAGACATCTACCTCCCTCTGCAAGATGGCTTGGTCTCTGCGTTTGTGCTGGTGGCTCCTGCCTACAAAAACCCCGTGGCAGTGGGACTGCCTAGCCAGGAGAGCCCCGTCCAGCAGTTTCTCACCTTCTCCTGGATGATAACTTAACTTGCCACCAAACACTCCCCATGTGACTCTCAGCTGCTCTCTCTCCCTCTGCCCAGCGATAAAGCCCCAGACGAATCTGTCTATTCTACCACCATTTTCCGAATCCTCAATGTTTCTGACTTTCTGTCTGTCTCCATTTCTCTGTGTAAAAAATCAATAAAATGTACTAAAAAAAAAAAAAGCTTCCAACAAAGAAAAGCCCGGGACCAGATGGCTACACAGGAGAGTTTCACCAAACATTCAAGGAAGAATTAAAACCTATCCTCCCCAGACTATTCCAAAAAATTCAAGAAGAAGAAACAATAACAAACACCTTCTATGTAGCTTGCATCACCCTAATACCAAAACCAGATAAAGATAACACAAGGAAAGAGAATTACAGGCCAATAACCCTCATGAGCATAGATGCCAAAATTCTAGCAATTCGAATCCAGCAGTACATCAGAAAGATCATATATCATGACCAAGTAACATTTATCCCAGGAATGCAAGGATGATACGATATATGCAAATCAATAAATGTGATACATCACATAGACAAAATAAGAGACAGTATCACATAGTCATATCAATTGATGCAGAAAAAGCATTTGACAAAATCGAACATCCTTTCTTGATAAATACTCTCAGCAAGGTGGGAATAGAAGTTTCATACCTCAACATCATAAAAGCCATATATGATAAATCCACAGCTAACATCATACTCAATGGGCAAAACTAAAACCATTTCCCCTAAGAACAGGAACAAGACTGGAATGCCAACTCTCACCACTCCTCCTTGTCATAATACTGGAAGTATTAGCCATGGCAATTAGATAAGCAGAAAAAATAAAAGACATACAAAGTGGAAAGTAAAAAGTAAAGCTGTCTTATTTGCAGATGACATCATACTGTACATAAGAAACCTGAAAGACTCCATTCAAAAGCTAAAAGACTTAATAAATGAATTTAGCAATGTAGCAGAATACAAAATTAATTCCAAGAAATCTATGGCATTTCTGTACACTAATAGTGAAATTACAGAAAGGGAGACTAAATAAGCAATCCCATTTACCTTTGCACCAAAAAAAAAATATTATACCTAGGAATAAATTTAACTTAAGGGGTAAAAGACCTATATGCAAAAAAATACAAGAAACTGAAAAAAGCGATAGAGGAAAAAGTAAACAGATGGAAGGGCATACCGTGCTCATGGATTGGGAGAATCAACATCATTAAAATATCCATACTACCCAAAGCTCTCTATACATACCCATTAAAATACCAATGACATATTTCAGAGACCTAGAAAGAACTCTTCAAATATCCATCTGGAACAAACACCAAAACCGAGTAGCCACAGCAATCCTGAGAAAGAACAAAGTAACTGGGATCTCAGTACCAGATTTTAAGCTATATTACAAAGCAACTGTTCTCAAAACAGCCTGGTACTGCCACAAGAACAGACACATAGATCAAAAGAATAGAATAGAAAATCCAGATATCTGCCCAAACCACTATGCTCAATTAATATTTGACAAATGAGTCATGAACATACAATTGATTCAAGACAATCTCTTCAATAAATGGTGTTGGGAAAATTGGACAGTTTCATGCAAAAACTAAAGTATGCCAACAACTTACAACATACACAAATATAAATTCCAAATGGATATAGGATTTAAACATAAAATGGGAAACCATAAAAATACTAGAGGAATCCACAGGCAGCACAATCTCAGACATGTCGAAAGAACTTCTTCACTTATACTGCTTCAAAGGCAATGGAAGCTAAGGAAAAAATAAACAAATGGGACTGCATCAAAATAAAAAGCTTTTGCACAGCAAAGGAACCATCAACAAAAAAACAAGAAAGACCAGTGTATGGGAGAACATATTTGCACATGTTATCACTGATAAGCGTTTTAATCTCCAATATCTACAGCCAACTTATACAAGTTAATAAAAGAAACACAAATGATTCAATAAAAAATGGGCAAAGGACCTAAATAGAACCTTTTGGAAAGATGTCAAAAGGGAGGCCAAGAGACACATGAATACATGCTCAAAGTCACTAATTATCTGAGAGAGGCAAATCAAAACGACAATGTGATACCATCTCACAACAGTCAGAATGGCAATCATCAACAAATCAACAAACAAAAGACAAGTGTTGGGGAGGATGTGGCGGAATAGGAACCCTTGTGCAGCAACCTGGATGTAACTGGAGAGCATTATGCTAAATGAATTCAGCCAGTCAATGAAAGAAAAATACATGATTTCACTTATTTATGGATAATAAAGAACATTATAAACTGATGAACAAAAAGATAGATACATTGGCAGTAAAGTATCAAACAGACTGTCAATTATAGCAGGAAGGTTAAGGAAGCGGTGAGGTAGATAAGAGATTAATCAAAGGACTTGTATGATGCATATAAGCATAATCAATGAACACAAGACACTGGGGGATTAAGGTATGTATGGGAGGGGAGCAATGGAAAGATATGTATATGTGTAATACATTAATAAAATTTTTTAAAAATAAAAAATAAAAAAATATTTTTATTCATTTTTGAGCATAAGGGAGAGTGAGAGATAGAAACATCAAGGATTAGTGAGAATCTTTGATCAGCTGCCTCCTGCACACCCCATATTGGGGATCCAGTCTGCAGTCTGGGCTTGTGCCCTGACTGAGAATTGAACCTTGACCTCCTGGTTCATAAGGTTTATGCTCAACCACTGAGCCATGCCTGCTAAGCAAATGGAAGAATATTTTTAATGAGTGTATTTTAAGGGGCCTTTGGGAGAAAATGAAGCATAACCACATCCACATCAAATGGGTCCCAGAAGGAGAAGAGAGAGAGAGCAAGGGATTGAGAAATACTGACTGAAAATTACTTACCTTGGTGAATTAAAAATACCAACAAGTCCAGGAAGCACAGAGAATCTCAAACAAATGAACCCAAAGAGCACCACACCAAGACACATCAGAATTAAAATGGCCAAATTTAAAGACAAAGAGAGAACTTTAGAAGCCAAAGAGAAAAACAATCATTTACCTACATGAGAGCTTGAATAACACTTGTCAGCTGATTTCTGAAGAGAAACTTTTCAGGGCAGAGAGATTTGTAGGAAATATTCAAAGTAATGAAAAGCAAGGACTTACAACCAAAGCTACTTGACTCAAAAGGGGTATCATTTAAAATTGAAGGGGAAAGAAAGATATTCCCAGACAAGTAAAAATTACAGAGGTTTGTTAAAATCAAATTAGCATTATGAGAAATATTAAAGGTCTTGCTTGAAGAAGATCCAAATAAGTATAATCATATACAGTGCTCAAGGATAGGTAAAATGTCCATATTACCAAAGCAACCTACAAATTCAACACAAATCCTATCAAATTACCAATGGCATATTTCAAAGAACTAGAACAAATATTTCAAAAACATATGGAACCACAAAAGACCCAAATGGCAGCAACATTCTTGTAAAACAAGAATACCATTGGAATAATTATGCTACATGATATCAAGCTATACAACAAGGTAATATTACTGGTAATGGGAATAGCATAGTACTGGAATAAAAACTGACACATAGTACAATGGAAAAGAATAGAAAGTCTAGAAATAAACCCACACCTGTATAGTCAATCAATATTTGAGAATGGAGGCAAAAGCATACAATGGGGTAAATATAGTCTATTCAATAAGTGGTATTGGGAAAATTGAACAGATAAATGAAAAATAAAAATACAATAAAGCTTGACCACCTTCTAAACTGCACACAAAAATAAATATAAAATGGATTTAAGATTTAATTATTAGACTTGAAGCAATAAAAATCCTGGAATAAAACATAGACAGTAAAATACTAGACATTCCTTTTAGCAATATTTTTTTCTGATATATATGTCCTTGGGCAAGGAAAACAAAAGAAAAAATAAACAAATGTTACTACTCAAAACAAAAGGTGTTTGCACAACAAAGAAAAATATCAATAAAATGGAAAGACAACCAAGTGAATGATAAAAAATGTTTGTTGATACGTCTGAAAAGGGATCAGACTTGAACTAAATCAGAGAACATTCACCCACAATTAACAAAGTAGACAGAGCTGAGGAGACAATTATCAACAAAGAAGGACAGAAGATTCCAGGAGAATGGTAGGAAGGGGGAGCTTCGTGGAAGAGGGCCATCTTGTCACTGGG
This sequence comes from Lasiurus cinereus, assembly GCA_011751065.1. Taxonomy (NCBI): domain Eukaryota; kingdom Metazoa; phylum Chordata; class Mammalia; order Chiroptera; family Vespertilionidae; genus Lasiurus; species Lasiurus cinereus. The sequence continues at coordinate 5,329,846 of JAAGEH010000013.1, forward strand.
CTGAGAGAGTGGGGTGGAAGTTGCACTGAACAAAGGCTGTGTCCTGGGCAACAGGTGTAATACCCAACTGAGAAAAGAAAAATCCATCGGGCTACTGAATTCTGGTGAATCTAGACCTAAGACCACAGCCAAGACGGTGGGTGGGTAGAAAGAGATCAACCAAAGAACTTGTATGTGTATAGGCCTAAATCATGAACACAAAAATATAGGGTGGTGCCCAGACTGGTTTGGCTCAGTGGATAGAGCGTTGGCCTGCGGACTGAAAGGTCCCAGGTTCGATTCCGGCTGGAGGCATGTACCTTGCTTGCGGGCACAATTCCAGTAGGGGGTGTGCAGGAGGCGGCTGATCGATGTCTCTCTCTCATCGATGCTTCTGACTTTCTATCCCTCTCCCTTCTTCTCTGTGGAAAATCAATAAAATATATTAAAGAAAAATATGGTGGTGAAACCTGAGATGGGGTGGTGGTGGGATCCAGGCTTAAAGAGGTTAATGAGGAGAAAAGGTTATCCTATATAATAAAAGCTCAGCAACCAAACAGGGGAATGACCAGAACAACTGTTTGACCAAGCGCTATGAACTGCATTGACCACTAGGGGGCAGATGCTCAATGCAGGGAGCTGCCCCCTGGTTGTCAGTGTGCTACCACAGTGGGAGCACTGCTTGGGTAACTGGGATGAGCAGCTGCTCCTGCTGTGAACCCCTGGCCGGCAGGCAGGAACCCTGACTGTGATTGCTGCCTCCTCCTCTTCACTCCCTGCTGCCTCCTCCAATGCCTGCAGGCTATAGAGTGCCATTACCAGGGTCACTGAGCTAACCCTGGAGGCTGGGAAGTGGGTTCATGGCCACCATGGAACTGAGGCCTATTCCACCACCTCTCAGTGCTGTTATCCTGGGCCAGGGTCTGACCGGGTCTCCCATATAGGTGAGTGCTCCAGCTCCACAGAAGATGCTGGGCCTGGGACCAGCCACTCAGAGGGCAGGTCCACAGCTGCTCAGCTGACCAGGATGAGTAGCACTCCCACAGCAGGCCAATTCCTGCAGGCCATGCCCCTCCAGTGCACAAATCCTGTGCACTGGGCTTCTAGTATGCATATGTAATACTTTAAACAATAAAAACAATTTAGAGATGGTTGAGAAATGGTGGCAGAATAGACGGATGGATCTGGAGCTTTGTCGCTGGGCAGAGGGAGAGAGAGCAGCTGACAGTCGCACTGGGAGTGTTTGTTGGCAAGTTAAGAATCAGTTATCCTACAGGAGAAGGTGAGGGACTGCCGGATGGGGCTCCCCTGACAAGGCAGCCCCACTGCCATGGGGTTTTTGTCTGCGGGAGCCACCAGTGTGAACATGGAGACGGCATCATCTTACAGAGGGAGGTGGATGTCTGTGGCAGTCTGAAAGCAGTAGCTGCAGCACCTACCAAACAGCCAGGAGACCCAGAACACCGCTCTCCAATTGGCACAGACACACGGACTCAGAGGAATGCCACAAGGCACACAGAAAGGTCAGATTTCGCCTGGGATAAGGTGAGGTCTCCTGTCCCGCAGAACAGAGACTAGCACACTGTGGGACCGGGCTGTGGGAAAGCTGCTTCTGGAGAGGTCCACAGATGTGGAGCAGGGCGTGATCCCTAAGTGTGGAAGGGGACTCTCGGAGCTGTTGACAGAGCAGAGCTCTAGAAAAAAACTCATTTTGATCTGAGGCAGAAGGACAGCCTGGGAGTTATTACAGTGTCCCAACTGCTCGAATCTCCATAACCGGTATTGAGAACCACAGAGTAGCAGGATCTAAGTGCAGCCTAGAGAGGTCCTGTGCTTAGTCTCAGAGGTCAATTCCAACATACTGCCACCCAGTGGATGACACACAAATTGACTCTTGCATAACCACAAAAAGATGAACAGATAAAAACACAACTCAGCAGTGGAATACAGGGAACTGCAATACCCCCCCGACTGGAAAACAGGAATGCGAAGCAGAACAATAGTGGAAGTGAATGACCTCCACTACTGCCCATTCTATTTTTTTTAATTTTCTTTTTCATTTTTTATTTATATTTTATATTATTATTTTTTATTTTTGCATATTTTAATTAAAAAACTATTTTTGTTTCTTTTCTCCTCAATTGATTTCACCTTTTTATTTATTACAATTTTGTTTTCAACTAGTATTATTACTACTACTAGTTTACCTTTTTGGAAAGAAAAAAAGTGTCATTTTGTTTTCTCTTTATTTTACTTTGGGATTAGAGTTCTACATTCTATTTTCATCTTTCCTTTAGCATAATTTCACTGTATCTCAACTCTACCTTTTTGCCAACGCTTTACTCCTAACTTACCCCATTTTGTTGTCTTGTTTCTCTTTCCCTTTTCCAACTTTAGATTCTCCATATTCTTTCTCTTTACCTGGTTAAAATTTCACCCCACTTATATATCTAATTTCAAATCCACTACTCCAAGTCCATACAAACATCTCTCTTCTTGTCTTCACTATCCAAAAAGTTGTTTTTCTCTATGTCCTTTTGTTACTGTTTGCCTGTACAGAGATTATAACGATTTTTTGTACTTTTTTTGTGAGATTATTTTAGCTACTCTATTTGTTTTATTTTGCTTCTTGTTTGCTTTGTTTTGGTTTGTTTTTTTACCTCTCTTTTCCCTCGCCTCCCTTGATATTAGTTGTTATTTGTAGTTTGTATTAATCTCCAGGTACCTGTTGCGAGCATATGTTGGAATTAGTGGTCATTCTATTGGAGTTTTCTCCTCACATCTATATTTTGTTCCCCTTTTCTCAATTATCCTCTTTCTTTTCTCTCTGACTTTTTCCTTTTTCTCTTTTCTTTTTCTTCTCCTTTTTATTATTTTATTTTATTATTTCTTAATATATTTTTTTCTATCTTCTCCCAATATGTTTTTGGCACTGCTTTTTTTTCTTTTTTCCTCTTTTTCCTCTTCTTTTTTCTCTACTTACCCCAAATTTGTCTTTCACTGGTGGTCAACTTATTTCTGGTTATTAACATTGTAAATACATTTCTGTTCAGTGCCTTGTGTGTTGTACATGGTCGGGTTGTAATTTGTGCCTTTCAATCAACTTAGGAGAGATAACTACATAACCAGACACCCAGTGAAGAAAGACCATGGGCAGACGATGAAACAGCTGGCATACGACAGAAAGGCAGGTATCACCAGAAAAGGAATTAAATGAAATAGAAGCAGAAATAAGCCTGCCAGAGAAAGAGTACAGAGAAATGATCATAAGGTGGATGAAAAGAATGGAAGACTAAATCGAGAATTTGAGTAAGAGCCAAGAGAAAATAAAGTAGACCCAAGAGGAAATGAAGAAGAGCCAAGAGTAAATGAAGACAAAGCAAGAAGAAATGCAGAAAAATCAAGAAGGAATGAAAAGTGACATCACTGGTATAAAGAACTCAGTTGAAAGCACCAAAAGTAGACTAGAAGAAGCAGAGGACTGCATCAGTGAGCTAGAAGACAAGGCAGGAAAAAATACAAAATTGTACAGCATCTTCTAGGAAAAAAAAAAATTAAAAAGCAAGAGGAGAGCCTAAGGGAACTTTGGGATAACACGAAACAAAACAACATCCACGTAATTGGGGTTCCAGAAAAAGCAGAAACTGAGCAAGGAATAGAAAAACTGTTTGAAAAAAAAATGACAGAAAACTTCTTCAATATAAAAAAGAAAAAACCCACACAAATCCAAGAAGCTCACAGAGTCCAAAGCAAAATAAAACCTAAAAAACAGACACCAAGGTACATTATAATTAAATTGGCAAACACCAACAACAAAATAAGAATTTTAAATGCGGCCAGGGAGAAACAGAAAGTTACATATGAAGGAACCCCCATAAGACTAGCAACTGATTTCAAAACAGAAACTCATCAGGCCAGAAGAGAATGGAATGAAATAAAAAAGTCATGCAAAGGAAGGGTCTGAATCCAAGAATACTGTACCCTGCAAGGCTTTCAATCAAAATTGAAGGTGAAATCAGAAGCTTCACAGACAAAAAAGGACTAAGGGAATATATTACCACCAAACCAGCAATGCAAGAAATGTTAAAGGGTCTGCTGTAATAAAAAGAATAGGAAGCGAAGAAGGAACTCGGGTAAAGACTAAAAATGGTGTCAGATAAGTACCTATCAATAATAACATTAAATGTAAATGGATTAAATATTCCAATCAAAAGACATAGGGTAACCGATTGGATAAGAAAACATGATCCATATGTCTGCTGTCTACAAGAAAGCCACCTCAGTAAAAGAAATGCACACAGCTTGAGGGTGAAGTGATGGAAGACAGCATTTCAGGCAAATGGAAATGAAAAAAAAAAAGCTGGGGTTGTATTACTTATATCTGACAAATTTGATCTCACAGTGTAGGACATAATAAGAGATAAAGAAGGCCACTTCATAATAATAAAGGGAACAATCAAACAAGAAGAAATAACTCTGATAAACATATACGCACCCAATATAGGACCACCTAAATACATAAAAAATCTCGTGGAGGATATTAAGCAAGGAAATTGACACCAATACAATCATAGTAGGAGACTTTAATACCCCACTTTCACCACTGAACAAATCCTCTAAACAAAAAATCAGCAAAGAAACATTCCTAAATGACTCACTAGACCAGATGGAATTAATTGACATCTTCAGAACATATCACCCCAAAGCCACAGAATATACATTCTTCTCCAGTGCACATGGGTCATTTTCAAAGATAGATCATATGCTGGTTTATAAGAAAAGCCTTTTCAAATTCAAAAAGATAGAAATCATATCAAGCATTTTCTCAGACCACAGTGGCATAAAACTAGAAATCAGCTATAATAAAAACAATAGAAAGAAATCAAACACATGGAGACTAAACAGCATGCTATTAAACAACAACTGGGTAACCAGAGAGATCAAGGAAGAAATAAAAAACATCATGGCAACAAATGACAATGACAACACAAACATCCAAAATTTATGGGACACAGTGAAAGCAAACTTGAGACGGAAGTTCATAGCCCTACAAGCCTACTGCAAAAAACAGGAAACAATGGTAATAAATTACCTAACCCTACAACTCAAAGAGCTAGAATGACAGCAACAAGAAAAGCCCAGTGTAAGCAGAAGGAAGGAAATAGTAAAGATGAGAGTGGAGATAAACAACATGGAGAACAAAGAAACAATTCAAAAGATCAACAAAAGTAAGAGCTGGTTCTTTGAATGGATAAACAAGATTGATGGACCTCTAGCCAGGCCCACCAAGAAGCAAATTGAGAAGACCCAAATAAACAAAATCAGAAACTAAAGAGGAGAAATAATGGCAGACCCCGCCGAAATGCAAATGATTGTTAAAAAATACTATGAACAACTCTATTTATACAAATTGGACAACTTGGAAGACCTGGACATATTCCTAGAAAAATATAACCTTCCAAAACTCAATGAGGAAGAATCTAAATATCTCAATAGTGCAATAAATATGGAAGAAATTGAAGCAGTCATCAAAAAGCTTCCAGCAAATAAAAGCTCGGGACCAGATGGCTACACAGGAGAGTTTTACCAAACATTCAAGGAAGAATTAAAATCTATCCTCCTCAGACTATTCAAAAATATTCAAGAAAAAGGAACAGTTCCAAACACCTTCTATGAAGCCAGCATCATCCTAATACCAAAACCAGATAAAGACAACACAATGAAAGAGAATTATAGGCCAATATATCTCATGAACATAGATGCCAAAATCCTCAACAAAATTCTAGCAAATAGGATCCAGCAGTACATCAGACAGACCATGACTAAGTCGGATTCATCCCAGGAATGAAGGGAGGGTACAACATCCGCAAATCAATAAATGTGATACATCACATAAACAAATTGAGAGATAAAAATCACATAGTCATATCAATTGATGCAGAAAATGCATGTGACAAAATCCAACACACTTTCCTGATAAAAACTCTCAGCCAAGTCGGTGTAAAAGGGTCATACCTCAACATCATAAAAGCCATATATGATAAACCCACAGCTAACATCATACTCAATGGGCCAAAACTAAAATCATTTCCCCTAAGAACAGGAACAAGATAAGAATGCCAATTCTCACCTCTCCTGTTAGACATAGTACTGGAAGTATTAGCCATTGCAATTAGACAAGAAGAAGAAATAAAAAGCATCCAAATTGGAAACGAAGAAGTAAAGCTGTCCTTATTTGCAGATGACATGATACTGAACAAAAAACCCGAAGGATTCCATGCCAAAACTAATTTACTTGATAAATGAATTCGGCAATGTAGCAGGATATAAAATTAATGCCAACTAATCTGTGGCATTTCTATACACTAATAGTTAAATTACAGAAAGAGAGACTAGAAAAGCAATCCCATTTACCATCGCACCAAAAAAATTAAGATACCTAGGAATAAACCGAACTAAAGAGATAAAAGACCTATATGCAGAAAACTACAGGACACTGAAAAAAGAGATAGAGGAAGATGTTAATAGATAGAAGAGCATAACATGCTCATAGATTGGGAGAATCAGTATAATTAAAATGTCCATACTACCCTAAGGTATCTACAGATTCAATGCAATACCCATTAAAATACCAATGACAGCCGAGACCGGTTTGGCTCAGTGGATAGAGTGTCAGCCTGTGGACTGAAGGGTCCCAGGTTTGATTCTGGTCAATGGCATGTACCTTGGTTGTGGGCATGTCTCCAGTGTGGGGTGTGCAGGAGGCGGCTGATCGATGTCTCTCTCTCATCAATGTTTCTGACTTTCTATCCCTCTCCCTTCCACTCTGTGAAAAATCAATAAAAAATATATATTAAAAAATACCAATGACATATTTCACAGACCTAGAAAGAATTCTTCATAGACTCAACTGGAACATAAAAAGGCCAGTAATAGCCACAGAAATCCTGAAAAAGAAGAATAAAGTAGGTGCGATCTCAATACCAGATTTCAAGATATATTACAAAGCAACTCTTCTCAAAACAGCCTGGTACTGGCACAAGAACAGACATACAGACCAATGGAATAGAATAGAGAACCCGGATATCCACCCAAAAGACTATGCTCAACTAATATTTGACAAAGGAGACATGAACACACAATGGAGCCAAGATAGCCTCTTCAATAAATGGTGTTGGGAAAATTGGACAGATACATACAAAAAATGAACTGAACCACCAACTTACACCAAATACAAAAATAAACTCAAAATGGATAGAGGACTTAAAAATTAGAAGGGAAACCATAAAAATACTAGCAGAATCCACAGGCAGCAAAATCTCATACATATGCTGAAAGAACTTCACTGATACTGCTTCAAAAGTAATGGAGGCTAAAGAAAAAATAAACAAATTGGACTACATCAAAATAAAAAGCTTTTGCACAGCAAAAGAAACCATCAACAAAACAACAAGAAAGACCACTGTTTGGGAGAACATATTTGCAAATGTTATCACTGATAAAGGTTTAATCTCCAACATCTACAGCCAACTTATACAATTTAATAAGAGGAAGATAAGTGATTCAATAAAATAAATGGGCAACAGACCTAAATAGAACCTTTATGAAAGATGACAAAGGAAGGCCAAGAGACACATGAAAACATGTTCAAAGTCACTAATTATCTGAGAGATGCAAATCAAAACGACAATGCGATACCATCTTACACCTGTCAGAATGGCAATCATCAACAAATCAACAAAAGACAAGTGTTGGCGAGGATGCGTAGAAAAAGAAACCCTCATGCACCGTTGGTGGGAATGCAGACTGGTACAGCCACTGTGGAGAGCAGTGTGTAATTTCTTCAAAAAACTAAAAATGGATCTCCTATTTAACCCAGCAATCCCACTCTTAGGAATTTATCCTAAGAAATCACAAACACCAATCAGAAAGGATTTATGCACCCCTATGTTCATAGCAGCACAATTTACAATAACTACAATTTGGAAACAGCCTAGGTGCCTGTCAGCAGATGAGTGGGTCAGAAAACTGTGGTACATCTACATAATGGAATTCTATGCTGCCATTAAAAAGAAGGAATTCTTACCATTTGCAGCAACCTGGTTGGAACTGGAGAGCCTTATGCTTAGTGAAATAAGCCAGTCAATGAAGGAGAAGCATCACATGATCGCACTCATTGGGGGATAATAAAGAACATTATAAACTGATGAACAAAAGGATAGATACAGAGACAGTAAAGCTTCAAACAGACTGTGAAATTACAGCAGGAAGTTTAAAGTTAGGTGAGGTAGATAAGAGATCAATGAAAGGACTTGTATCTATGCATATAATCATAACCAATGAACATAGACACTGGGGGGTTTGGATATGCCTGGGAGGGAGGGGGGGCAATGGGAAGATATGTATAAAAAATTAATTTAAAAAAAGGAAAAAAAGTAAATAAAAAAAAAGAATGAGATCAGGGAAAAACTAAAAAAAAAACACAAAAAAACAAAAAACAAAAACAAAAACTCTCAGCAAACAAAATTGAGGTCCAGACAGAGTCAAAGGGGAGTTATACCAAATATTCAAGGAGGAACTAAAACCTATCCTTCTCAGATTATTCCAAAAAACTCAAGAGGAAGGAACACTTCCAAGCTCATTCTATGTAGACAACATTACCCTAATACCAAAACCAGATAAAGATAACACAATGAAAGAGAATTATAGGCCAATATCTCTCATGAACATAGATGTCAAAATCCTAAACAAAATTCTAGCAAAGTGGATCCAGCAATACATCAGAAAGATCATATACCATGACCAAATAGGATTTATCCCAGGGATGCAAGGATGGTACAATATCCACAAATCAACAAATGTGATACATCATATAAACAAATTGAGAGATAAAAATCACATAGTCATATCAATTGACACAGAAAAAGCATTTGACAAAATCCAGTACCCATTATTGATAAAAACCCTCAGCAAGATGGGAATAGAAGGATTATACCTCAACATAACAAAAGCAATATATGACAAATCCACAGCCAACATCATACTCAATGGATAAAAACTAAAACAATTTCCCCTAAGAACAGGAACAAGACAAGATTCCCACTCTCACCACTCCTGTTCAACATAATACTAGAAGTATTAGCCATTGCGATCAGACAGGAAGAAGGCATCTGAATTGGAAAAGAAGAAATAAAACTGTCATTTTTCACAGATGACATGATACTATACGTAGAAAACCTTAAAGGCTCCATCAAAAACTATTCGACTTAATGTTGTGGGATACAAAATTAATGCCAAAAAATTGATGGCATTTCTTTGCACCAATGGTGAACTTACAGAAAGAGAGAATAAAAAAGCAATCCCATTCACCATCATACCAATAAAGTTAAGATACCTAGGAATAAACTTAGCTAAGGAGGTAGAAGACCTATATGCGAAAAACTACAGGTCACTGAAAAAACAGATAGAGGGAGACATAAACAGATGGAAGAACATATTGTGTTCATGGACTGGTAGAATCAACTACCGAAAGCAATCTATAGATTCAATGCAATCCCCATTAAAATACCAACAGCAGCCAAAACTGGTTTGGCGCAATGGATAGAGCATCAGGCTGTGGACTGAAAAGTCCCAGATTCGATTCTGGTCAAGGGCATGTACCTTTGTTGCGGCAAATCCCCAGAAGTGGTAGTGCAGGAGGCAGCTGATCGATGTTTCTCTCTCATCAATGTTTTTAACTCTCTATCCCTCTCCCTTCCTCTCTTTAAAAAATCAATAAAATATATTTAAAAAAATAGCAACAGCAAATTCAAAGACCTAGAACAAATATTCCAAAATTTCATCTGAAATTAAAAAAAAAAAAAAAACCAAATAGCCACAGCAATCCTGAGAAAGAAGAACAAAGTAGGTGGGACCTGAATACCAGATTTCAAGCTGTATTGCATAGCCACTGTTCTCAAATCAGCCTGGTACTGGCACAAGAACACACATATAGGCCAATGGACTAAAATAGAAAATCCAGAAACTGACCCAAACCACTATGCCCAATCAATATTTGAGAAAGGAGGCAAGAGCATATAATGGAGTCAAGTGAGTCTCTTCAATAAATATTATTGAGAAAATTGGACAGATACATGCATAAAGATGAAACTGGAACACAGTTACACAATACACAAAAATAAACTGGAAATGGATAAAAATGACTTAAAGATAAGATGGGAAACTATAAAAATACTAGAGGAATCCACAGGCAGCAAAATCTCATACATATGCCAAAGCAATTTCTTCACTGATACTGCTCCTAGGGCAATGAAAACTAAAGAGAAAATCATCAAATGGTACTACCTCAAAATAAAAACCTTTTGCACAGCAAAAGAAACCAACAAAACAACAAGAAAGCCCAGTGGATAGGAGAACATATTTGCCAATGTTATCACCAATAAGGGTTTAATCTCCAACATTTACAGAGAACTCATACAACTTAACAAAAGGAAGATAAAGAATCCAATAAAAAATAGGCAATGGGCTTAAATAAATACTTTTCAAAAGAAGACAGAAGGAAGGCCAAGAGACATATGAAAACATGCTCAAAGTCACTAATTATCTGAGAGATGCAAATCAAAACAACAATGTGGTATCATCTCATAACTGTAAGAATGGCTCTCATCAACAAACTATGAAATGACAAGTGTTGGCGAGGATGCGGAGAAACAGGAACCCTTTTGTACTGGGAATGCAGATTGGTCCAGCCACTCTGGAGAACAGTATGGAGTTTCCTCAAAAAACTAAATATGAAACTCCCATTTGACCATGTGCTCCCACTACTGGGAATATATCCCAGGAAGCTAGGAACACCAATCAGAAAGGATATATGCATCCCTATGTTCATAGAAGCACAATTCACTATAGCTAAGGTTTCGAAATAGCCTAAGTTCCCATCAGCTGATGAGTGAATTAATCAACTGTGGTACATCTATACAATGGAACATTATGCTGCTTTAAAAAAAAAAGGAATTCTTACCATTTGCAGCAGCATGGATGGAACTGGAGAGCATTATGCTAAGGGAAATAAGCCAGTCAGAGAAAGACAAATACCACATGATCTCACTCACTTATGGAATATAATGAACAACATAAACTGATGAACAAAAACAGATCCAGATACAGAGAAGCAGCGATCAGACTGTTAAACATTAGTGGGAAGGTGGGGAGTGTGAGGTTAAAGGGGAGAGATCAACCAAAGGACTTCTATGCATTCATATAAGTTGAACCAATGACAAGACACCAAGGGGAGAGGGCGTGAGTGTGGGGCATTGGAGAGTTATTGGGGAGGGGGAGGATGAGGACACATGTTATACCTTAATCAATGAAGAAATTAAAGACTGGAAAAAATACAGTGTAGCTGATTGCATAAGAAAACATGACCCATATATATTCAAGAGACCCATCTCAGAACAAAAGATTCACTCAGACTGATAGTGAAGTCATGCAAGTAATTTTCCATACAAATGGACATGGGGAAAATTGCAGGATAACATTTATATATGACAAAATCGACTTTAAAGCAAATGCCATAAGAAGAGACAATGAAAGCAACTTCATAATACTGAAGAGATCAATACAAGAGGATAAAACCCTGGTACATATATGTGTGACCTATATAGAAGCACCTAAATATATATAAAAAAGCTCTTGGGTGACTTTAAAGGAAAAATTTACAGCAATATGTGCAAAATAGCAGGCTTAACACCACACAGACATCCCTGGATAGATCTTTCAGACCCCCCAAAAAAAATCAACCAGGAAAAGGAAATCTTAACACACTAGATTAGGTGGATTTAATATCACCCCAAAGCTGTAGAATATAATTTTTTCAAGTGAACTTGGGTAATTCTCAATGAAAATCCACATGTTAGGACACAAAATAATTTCTACTAGCCTGAGAAGATTGAAGTCATATCAAGCATCTTCACATATTGATTGCAGTGGCAGGAAACTGGAATTCAATTACAATCAAAACAGTAAAATATATTCAAACACATAAAGCATCTTATTAAACAATGAAGGGTTACCAATGAAATCTAGGAAGAAATAAAAAAAAAACTTTCTGGAAACATTAAAATGAACACAAACCAAAATCTATGGAACACAACAAAAGCAGTATTCAGAGGGAAATGCATAGCATTACATGCCTATTTCAAGAAACAAGCAAAAGCTTTAATAAACTATCTTACACTACCACTAAAACATTAGAAAGAAAATAAAGAAAGAAAGATTAGAATAAGTAAAAGGAAGGAAATAATAAAGATTAGAGCATATTTAAATAATATAGAGACTAAAACACAAAATATCAATTAATCCAATAGCTGGTTCTTTGAAAAAATATCATAAATTGATAAACCTTTAGCCAGATTCATCAAGAAACAGAGAAAAAGAGAAAGGACCTAAATAAATGAAATCAGAAACAAAAGTGATGTATCAACTCACACCACAGAAATACAAAGGATTATAAGAAAATAGTATAAAAACCATATGCCTATAAACTAGACAATATGGATGAAATGAACAAATTCTCTGAAAAACACATTTTCCAAAAATCAATTGGGGAAAAAAAAAACCTGAATAGGTCAATAACAACTGATAAAATTGCAGCAGCAGTAATAACAACAACAACAACAACAACAACAACAACAACTATCAGCAAACAAAAGCCCTAGTCCGGACGGCTACAAAGGGGAGCTTTACCAAACATTCAAAGAACTTACACCTATCCCTCTACAACTATTACATAAAATCCAAGAAGAAACACTTTCAAGCTCTTTTTTTTTTTAAGCCAGCATTATCATAATTCCAAAACCAGGTAAACACAATACAAAAAAAGATAATTATAGGTCAATATCCCTGATGAAGATAAATACTAACATCCTCAACAAAATATTAGCAAATTGGACTCATCAATATATTAAAAATATCATACACAATGAACAAGTAGGGCTTATTCCAGGTATGCAAGGCTGGTACAATATTCGCAGATCAACAAATATGATACATCATATAAACAAATGGAAAGGCAAAAATCACATGATCATATTAAGAGGCAGAGAACAAGCACTCTACAAAATTCAACATCCATTTTTGATAAGAACTCTCACTAAAGTGGAAAAAAAGGGATCATACCTCAACATAATAAAGACCATATATCACCTATCTACAGCCAACAGCATTCTCGATGTGCAAATCTAAAAGCATTCGCGCTAAGTATAGGGGAAAAAATGGATATCCACTTTCACCACTTTTATTCAACACAGTATGGGAATCCTAGCCATGGTTATCAGACAAGAAGAAAAAATAAAAGACATCCAAAGAAGAAAGAAGTAAAACTATCATTATTCACAGATGATACAGTATCATATATAGAAAACCTTAAAGGCTCCATAAAAATCTATTAAATTTAATAAATGAATTTGGCAGTGTATCAGAATACAAAATATCAGGATACAAAATAAACATCTAGATATTGATGGCATTTTTATACACAAATAATGATCTCTCAGAAAGAGAAACTAAAAAAAAACAATCCCATGTACCATTGTAACTAAAAAAAATTAAGATACTTAAGAATAAACATAACCAAGGTAAAAGACCTGTACTATGAAAACTACAGTGTGTTGAAAAAGAAGATAGAAAAAGATATAAACTAGGTTGCTGGGTAAGGCACTGTGGATCAGGATGTAAGGTTGTGTGTTTGGAGGCCTTGGGTCATGTTGACAGGGTGGGGTATTCATTGTCAAGGCAGTGGGGCCAGTTGTCCAGGAACACTGGGTCGGGCATGCTGGTTCATGGTTTGCTGGTTCCTGTGTCCAGGCTTGGCCCATGTCTGGGAGGTGGTGCAGGCCAGGTGCTCAAGTCAGTGAGAGGTTGGGGCAGGCTGAATGCCCTGCTGCTACTGAAGTGGGGTAGCCTGTCCCTCCCAGATGGAGGAGATGAGGCTGGCCGATCCCTGGCTCTGCTCACTCAGTTGTTGGGGCAGGCCCAGCGTTCTGCTGATGATGAGGCAGGGAAGCCTGTCTTAGAATCTGGATGTGTGACCTGACTGGGAATCAAACCAGCAACCCTCTGGTGCACCAGATGATGCCCAACCAACTGATCCACACCGACCAGGGCTACTAGCCTCTTAATTGTTCTTCACCAAGATTTCCATTGTTTTTAAAATTGCCCTTAGTCATGGAATTCTCTACTCTGTTTCAAATACAGCCAGTTGCTTCAGTTAAAGCTAGAAATGTCTTTGTCTTTATGGCTTGGCTTTATTCCTGGGCAGAATTTCTGTGCTACTGAACAAAGACTAAGGATGGATATTCACTGTTCTCACTTGGATATTTCTGTTCTACAAATAGGAACTGGCATTGGAAGGGGTGGTAGTCCCTAGTTGCTCAGCTTGTTCCTCCCAGTATGGACCTTCCATTCTATGACTGAAATGGGTGAGATATATTATTGGGACCTCAATATTCTCTATCAGGGATAGAACTTTCATTCTATGAAAGAGAATGGTGGTAAGGGTGACATAATTTTTTCAACTATGTTTGCCTCAAACAGAGCTTCAGTGAAATAGGCCTTTGGTCTGAGATATGCCATTGATGGCCAGCCACTGCCATAGTGAAATTATAGTTTCAGGCCGGGAATCTGAGGAAAAGAAACACTCACTTTCTTGGCAGCACATATCTCAAGTAAAGTTTATAGGGTAGAGCTTCTGTAAAATGGAGCTATATATTCACTGGTGGAGAGGAGTAATAGACAAGTTGTTCAAAGGCCAGAATTATTCTTACTTAAATTTATTATATTTCCTTGAATAGACATTTATCTAATTTTTAAAGAATTATTACCAGATACTTTAAATAATAGATTTTAAAAATCACTTTTACCAGTTAATTTTTATGAAATCCACTGGGCTCCTTACCCTTACTCTTTCATTCCAAAGTCCTCTTCAAAAATAAACTTTTCACTAGCTGAACATTATAGAAGTCATATACTGTATATTGGTTTAATAGACTTGCTTTTATTAACTTAGCATTGTTATTGTGATTTATTGACGTTGCTGCACATAATTAGTATGAATTTTCACAGCTGTTTTTGTAAACCTAAAACAATTTTTCTCTCTAGTATTTAGTATTGTCATATTTTTAATTTTTGCCAGTTGCATGTATACAAGATGCTATTTCTTTGTGTTCTTGATTTAATGGATAATTATTTATGACCACATGAATGAAATGACTTCTTGAAAATCTTGAGAATTGTTTATATGATTTTGTGATTTTAGAACAAGAGTTAAAAAATTTAATGCATAATTTTTAGTTTTCAATGCCAAATGAGCTAATTACTACCACATGCTCATCTCCTTATTTCTAAAATGTCTATATTTTATTTTTATTTTTAATTAAATCTTTATTATTTAGATTATTACATTTGTTTCTCTTTTCCCCCCTCTATAGCTCCCCTCCACCCGGCTCCCACTCCTCCCTCTACTTGACCTCATCCATAGGTATATGATTTTTGTCCAGTCTCTCCCTGTACACCCCTCACCCCATTCCCCCTAAGAATTATCAGTCCACTCCCTTTCTGTGCTCCTGATTCTATTATATTCACCAGTTTATTCTGTTGATCAAATTTTTAATTCACTTAATTTTTAGAGCCACTTGTTGATAGATATGTATTTGTTGTTCATAATTTTTTATCTTTTACCTTTTTCTTCTCCCTCTTCTTAAAAAGTACCTTTCAGCATTTCATATAATACTGGTTTGGAGTTGATGAACTCCTTTAGCTTTTTCTTATCTGTGAAGCTCTTTATCTGCCCTTCAATCTTGAATGACAGCTTTGCTGGATAGAGTATTCTTGGTTGTAGGTTCTTACTATTCATCACATTGACTATTTCTTGCCACTCCCGTCTGGCCTGCATCGTTTCTTTTGAGAAATCAGCTGACAATCGTATGGGTGCTCCCTTATAGGTAATTAAATGTTTTTCTCTTGCTGCTTTTAATATTCTCTCTTTGTCTTTTGCTCTTGGTATTTTCATTATGATTTGTCTTGGTGTAGTCCTCTTTGGATTTCTTTTATATGGGGTTCTGTGTGCTTCCTGGACTTGAAAGTCTATTTCTTTTACCAGATGTGGGAAGTTTTCAGTCATTATTTCTTTAAATAGGTTTTCAGTATCTTGTTCTCTCTCTTCTTCTGGCACCCCCCCCCCCCAATTCCGATGTTGGTATGCTTAAAGCTGTCTGAGAGGCTCCTTACATTATCTTCACATTTTTGGATTCTTTTTTCTTCTGGCTTTTCCAGTTGAGTGTTTTCTGATTCTTTATATTTCTTTTTTTTTTTACTTGATTCTTGCCTTCTCCTAGTCTGCTGTTAGGTTTCTGTATAATATTTTTTATTTCAGTCAGTTTATGTTTAATTTCTAGTTGGTCCTTTTCCATTTCTAGTGGGTTCTTTTTCATCTCCTCTTGGGTCTCACTAACTTTGTCCAACTTTTCTAGGATATTCTTGAAAAACCTTATAAGTGTGGTTTTAACCTCTATATCCAGTCCATTTGTTTTCCTCCATTTTTTTTGTTTGTGATCCCTTCCCTTGTCTCTGCATTTTCACTATGCCAGGAGAACCTCTGTGTTGGATTCAGCCTTATGATACCAGACTTGCAAAACCACAAAAACCTCTCTGTTGAGCTTGGGATTGGTGGAGTATCAGGGCTTAAGGGACCGCTTTGCCTTCCAGTTGGCTCCGCCTTCCACGGCTCCTGAGTCTCACGTAACTGGGTAATCACTGGAGTGGTCCCTGTGCATGCGCACACCCTTGCAGTGCCTCTAGAATGCTGCCCCTCTGGCTCCCCTGCACTCGGGGACCATATGAGTCTGGGTCCCCAGGGTTTTACCTAAAACCGGGGTTTAGTGGAGTTAGAAGTGACCCAGTTGGGAGGGTCTGTCTCCCGCTCACTCGTGAGAGCCAGTGGCACAATCAGCTGTCAGTCCTCTGTGCACAGTGCCATGCATGCCACCAGCTTCTGATCTTTTGCGACTCCCCTAAATTTCTGTGCACTTCTCCCTTTTCACAGTCCAAACTCCCCCGCCCCTTATGAGTTTCAGCTTGATCTGGGGTTTAGTGTCATAGGATAAGGGGTGCAATGCTGTTGAGAATCTCTATCTCCCTCCCGCCAGAGAAAGCCAGCTATGTTCTCTGGCACTCGCTCTCTCCATACCCATGCATCTCCATATCTCAGCCTTTTGCAGCTCCTCTGACTCTCTGTGAGCCCCTCTCCTTCCTTCTAGTTGTAGAATTTCCACTCAGCCAGCTTTCCTGTGGTTCTGGATGATGTCTGTTCTGTCTTTTAGTTGTAGTTTTGAAATTGTTGTGCAAGGCAGCAGTGTAGGTGTTTACCTATGCTGCCATCTTGGATTCTCTAAAATGTCTATATTTTAAACCACTATTTTTTAGACCCACACCCACAGACATTTCAGACCTCTTGCATGCATATGGAAAGTAACATAAACTTTGTTTCCTGCTTCCTGACTACCTTCTGCAGAATCCAGCATTTTGAAAAGTAGATAAACACTATTCTACACATGGTATTACCAGTACATCTTAGCATTTCTGCATACCTTTTTCCAGCCCCCAATCAAATTTTTATTTGAAGGGTCAATTTTAATTTTAATGTTTGTTTATAAAAATATATAAGTGTAGCTGAGACCAGTTTGGCTCAGTGGATAGAGTGTCGGCCTGCGGACTGCCAGGTCCCAGGTTCGATTCCGGTCAGGGGCATGTACCTTGCTTGCGGGCACATCTCCAGTGTAGGGTGTGTAGGAGGCGGCTGATTGATGTTTCTCTCTCATCGATGTTTCTGACTTTCTATCCCTCTCACTTCCTCTCTGTGAAAAATCAATAAAATATATTTAAATATATATATATATATATATATATATGTATATATGTGTGTGTGTGTGTGTGTGTGTGTAAATATTACTTTTTAATAAGATAATATGTTGATATAAATGAATTTTGAACATATTTCCATCCAATACATCAAATGTTAAATGAGCATCACAACCCTTAATTAAAACAACAGCAGCAAACATCAAGATATTTCTAAACCATGACTGTTTCATATAAAATCTTCTAAACTCAACATAGGCTTTAGCTTACCTAAAATACCTTAAAATTATAAGGAGCTATTTTAAACTGATAAGAACTTCAACAGAACTTCTAAACTTTACATTTTTACTTCACCACCTCATATTTTAGGTTATTTTGTTACTAGAGGTCTGGTGCACGAATGTATGCATGAGAGGGGGGGGTGTCCTTCACTCAGCCCGGCCTTCACCCTCTAGAAATCAGGAACTGTTGATCCCTGTGGGATTGGGCCAAAACCAACAGTTGGACATCCCTCTCACAATCTTAGACCACTGGCCCCTAACTGCTCCCCTGCCTGCCTGATCGCTCCTAACTGACTCTGCCTACCTGATTGCCCCTAACCACCTCTGACCGCCTGATTACCCCAAAGTACTCTGACTGCCTGACTGATCCCTCCTAACTCCCTCTGCCGCCTGATTGTCCCTAACCACTCTTCCTGACTTCATGATTGCCTATAACTGCCTCTGCCTCAGCCCCTGCCACTGTGGCTTCGTCCGGAAGGATGTCCAGAATGACATCTGAAAGGTCATTTAGCTGTCTTGTCTAATTAGCATATTTCACTTTTATTATTATATTTTACATGTTTATATATTTCTGGTTGTTGCAAGCCCTTTCCTCCTTCTCTATAACAATAATATCTTGAGTGATTAAGCCATACTTATATACTTGGAATCTCTCTGGTGTATGGAGCTCCAAAAAAAAGTGGTAAATGTTGGGAGAGCTGAATATTTACCCTAAGATTTTTTTATTTTTATTTTTCTACCACTGGAGGAACCATAGGCTCCAGTGATATCTTCTGTGTGGTGCTGCACTAACATTGGAGAAGGGTGATGCAGTAAGCATGTAGCTATACTTTCTCCCCTTCTGATGCAATCTCTTGGTCTCTCTGGTGCAGGAGAGTGCTTTAGCTTCAACTTTGTGGTTCTAGGATTTTATCCATGGTGACTTGGCCATGAACAGTTGTATGTTGCTGTTGCTTTGTGAGGAGAAAAGTCAGAAATTACCTTTGTTGCCATCTTTCTCAACTATGTTTAGTTTATAAGGATCCAACATACTCTCTTCCAAAATTGTACCATTTTGTATTACCTCCTGTTTCTCCATGTCTTTGCCACCATTTGGTGTTGTTAGTGTTCTACACCTTGGCCTTATAATGAGTGGGGCAGAACCAGGATGGCAGCATTGCTAAATGCTAATGCCTACCCACTCCCACAACCACATCAAAATTATAACTAAAATACAGAAAAACCATCACTCAGAATCTTCTGAAATCTGGCTGAATGGAAGTTCTACAACTAGAGAAATAAAGAAAGTACACTGAGACTGATAGAAGGTACAGAGGTTTAGAACTGGCTGGTCCTACACCCATGTGTGACATTATTTTAATTGGAAGGGATATCTCAGGTGTGGAGGCCTCCCATGAAGATCAGAGGACCCTGACCCCATACCAGATACCTAGCCCAAGGTTCCAGAGATGGGAAGAGAACTTTAGGCTGTAAAAACCAGTAGTTATTGTGGCTGAGTGACAAAGAGGTTTTTGGAGACCCAGGAAGTTATTCTTAAAAGGCTAGCATACAAATTTACATGGTCCAGCTCACTCTGAGCTCCAGTTCTGGGGCATAACCTTGGGATGCTGGGATCCAGGGACATATGGGGAGAACTGGACTCTCTGGCATCAGAGCAGAAACTTGAGGGAAACATTTTGCCAGGAAGGGGAGCTCTCAGTGGTTATTGTTCCTGTACTGAGACCTCCCTCATCATAGAGCTAACTGACAGCCATGTCTGAGTTTGCATTAGCTTGGATCACACTGTTTACTTTGCCCTAGTGATTACCTGAGACCCTGACATATCCAATTTTCAGCCTCATCCAAGTTGTTTGCACCAGCTTTTTCATATGAATGGCCTCCCCTGGCTCAGGCTTCAGGCATTTCTAAAATCAAGCAAGCATCAGCTGGCATCCACTATCAATAAGGGGCCCTTGAGAGCTTGGCCTCACTTGCGCACTTCTGATGGCCATATGTGAGTTGCTCTGTGGCACCTGCTAGGTGGCCCAAGGAAGTGACTGAATGCACTTTCTGGGAGGCTTTAGAGATAAGACACAAGGTTGATGGCTTCTGACCATACCAGATTGAAACTACACACCCACAAGCAACATACTTAAGGGGAAGACTCGGTAAGCACCAAAGCCCTACTGAAGCAAGTTTTGCTTCATATGGGTGTCTCCTGCTCAGCAGCTCTTCCACTGTATTTTCAGCTGATCCTCATAGCCAATTTTCCTATAGGTCAAGAGCAATACAGGTTCCACTACAACAAGACTGTGCACACAGCCCACACAGTGGTGTACCTAGAATGCCTAACTCAAGTGATTTGAAAGGCTGAGCCACTAGACACCTAATACACAAGGACATCTAATACACAAGACTATTATATTAATTCCACCAGATATAGCAGCAATATCTAATACATAGAAAGAAACACAGGGAAGCAGCCAAAATGGAAAAAAAGAAACATGTCACAAAAGAAAGAACAGACAAAAATCTCCAGAAAAAAAAGGAGTTCGTACCATTTGCAACAACATAGATGGAGATGGAGAGCATTGTGATAAGTAAAATAAGCCAGGCAGAGAAAGATAAATATCACATGATCTCACTCATTTATGGAATATAATGAACAACATAAACTGATGAACAAAAATAGATCCAGAGACAGAGAAACATCAATCAGAATGTCAAACCTCAGGGAAGGTAGGGGATGATGCGGGAAAAGAGGAGAGATCAACCAAAGGACTTACATGCATGTACATAAGCCTAACTAATGGACACAGATAACAGTGAGGTGGGGGTGTGAATGGGAGGTGAGGGATAATGGACTAATAAGGACACACATATAATGCCTGAATCAATCAATCAATCAATCAATCAATTAATAAGAGATAGAGGAACATGTAAACAGATGTAAGAACATACCATGTTCATGGATTGGCAGAATCAACATCATTAAAATGTCCATACTACCCAAAGCAATCTATATATTCAATGCACTCCCCATTAAAATACTAACCTCAAAGAAAAAACTCTCCAAAAATTCATCTGCAGTATAAAAAGACCTCGAATAGCTACAGCAATCCTGAGGAAAAAAAGGAACAAAGTAGGTGGAATCTCAATACCAGATTTCAAGCTGTATTAAAAAGCCACTGTTCTCAAAACAGCCTGACCAAGACATATAGACCAATGGAATAGAATAGAGAATCCAGATATTGACCCAAACCACTATGCCCAATTAATATTTGACAAAGGAGGCATGAACATACAATGGAGTCAAGACAGACTCTTCAATAAATGGTGTTGGTAAAATAGGACAGAAACATGTAGAAAAATGAAACTAGACCACCAATTAACACCATATACAAAAAAATAAACTCAAAATGGATACAAGACTTAAATATAACATGAAAAATCATAAAAATACTAGAGGAATCCACAGGCAAAGAAATCTCAGACATATGCCTAAGCAATTTCTTCACTGATACTGCTCCTAGGGAAATGGATGCTGAAGAGAAAATAAACAAATGGGACTACATCAAAATAAAAGCTTTTGCACAGCAAAAGAAACCATCAACAAAACTACAAGAAAACACACTGTATGGGAGAACATATTTTCAAATTTTATCATTGGTAAAGGCTTAATCTCCAACATCGACAGGGAACTTATACAACTTAATAAAAGGAAGATAAATGATCCAATAAAAAATGGGCAACAGACTTAAATGAAATCTTTTTGAAAGAAGACAGAAGGAAGGCCAAGAGACACATGAAAATATGCTCAGTCACTAATTATCCAAGAGATGCAAATTAAAACAACAATGCCGTACCATCTCACACCTGTCAGAATGGCAA
Organism: Lasiurus cinereus; assembly: GCA_011751065.1. Lineage (NCBI taxonomy): Eukaryota > Metazoa > Chordata > Mammalia > Chiroptera > Vespertilionidae > Lasiurus > Lasiurus cinereus. The sequence goes on from JAAGEH010000013.1 coordinate 5,351,889, forward strand.
TCATCAACAAATCAACAAAGGACAAGTGCTGGTGTGGATGTGGAGAAAAAGTAACCCTCCTGCACTGCTTGTGGGAATGCAGATTGGTGTAGCCACTGTAGATAACAGTATGGAATTTCCTCAAAAAAGTAAAAATGGAGCTCCCATTTGACCCAGTAATCCCACTCCTAGGAATATATCCCAAGATACTAGAAACTCCAATCAGAAAAGATATATGCACCCCTATGTTCATAGCAGCACAACTCACTATAGCTAAGATTTGGAAACAGCCTAAATGCCCATCAGCAGATGAGTGGATTAGAAAACTATGGTACATCTATGCAATGCCCTCCTATGCTGCAAAAAAAAAAAGAGAGAGAGAGAGAGAAGGTATTCTAACCATTTGCAGCAACCTGGAGGGACCTGAAGAGCATCATTTTAAGTGGAATAAACCAGGCAATGAAAGAAAAATACCACATGATCTCACTCATTTATGGAAAATAAAAAACATTATAACCTGATGAACAGAAAGATAGATACAGAGGCAGTAAAGCACTTAGTAGACTGTGAAATTACATCAGGAATGCTGTGGAGTGTTGGGGAGAGAGGGAAATAGATCAACCAAAGGACTTGTATGCATGCGTATAAGCACACCGATGGACACAAGACACTGGGAGTGGGATGAGGACATGCGACAGGGTGTAAGGGAGTCTGGGGGAAGGTCAATGGGGAAAAAAGGAGATATTTGTACTAATATCTAATACTTTAAACAATAAAGAAAAGAAGCAAAAAATAAAAATTTAAAAAAAGAATTAAATGAAATGGAAGCAAGCAATCTATTAGATACACATTTCAAAATTGGTTATAAGGTTGCTCACAGATATATTTTTAAATATATTTCTTATTTAATTTTTAGAGATATGTTTTTATTGTGTTCAGAGAGGAAAGGAGACAGATATTGATATAAACATCAATGATGAGAGAGAATCATTGATTATCTGCCTCCTGCATACCCCAACTGGGGATCAAACCCACAATCTGGGCATATGCCCTTGACTGAAATCAAACCCAGGACCCTTCAGTCCGAAGGTGAATGCTCTATACACTGAGCCAAATTAGCTAAGACATAATATTGCCCAAGGATCTTAATGGGAGTTTCAAAGGACTCAATGAGAGCTTCAATGCAATTAGTAAGACTTTCAAGGATCTTAGTGAGAATGTCAGAGACATGAAAAAGGAGCAATCAGAAATTAAGTAATCAACTACAATAAAAACAAAAAAAAATTAAAAAACTTGAAGGATGAATATCATATCATTTAACAATGATTGAGTTATCAAAGAAATCAAAGAAGAACCTAAAAACATCGCAAAAATGAATGACAATGATAACACAACTATTCAATATCTATGTGACACAGTGAAAGCAGGCCTTAGAGGTAGGTTCATAGCATTAAAGGCCTAGCTCAGAAAATAAGGAAAAGTGGTAATTAATTATCTAAATCTACAACTTAAAAATTAGAAAAAGAACAACAAGAAAAGCCTAGAATGATCAAAAGGAAGGAAATAATAAAGATGAGAACAGAATTAAATGACATAGAGAATGAAAATCAATACACAAGTTCAATGAAATCAAGATCTGGTTCTTTTAAAAGATAAACAACATTGATGAACCTGAAGGTAGTCTCACCAGGAAGCAAAGACAGAAGACCCAAATAAACAAAATTAGAAATGAAAGAGGTGAAATAACAACAGACCCTACAGAAATACAAAGGATTGTAATATATATATATATATATATATATATATATATATATATATATGCTATGAACAACTGTTTTCCAACTAACTTAACAACCTAGAAGGAAATAGACATATTCATAAAAAAATACAGCCTTCCAAAACTCAATCAAGAAGAATAAAAAGAAAAATATCAACAGGCCAATAACTAAGGAGGAAATTGAAGCAGTCATCAAAAAACTTCCAGCAAACAAAAACACTAGTCTGGTTTACTTCACAGGCAATTTTTACCAACATTCAAGGAAGAACTACAATCTGTCCTTCTCAGAATATTCCAAAAAATATAAAAGGAAGGCACACTTCTTAGAACTTTTTATGAATCCAGAATTATCCTAGTCACAAAACCAGATAAATACACTTCAAATAAAGATAATTACAGACCAATATCTCTCTCTCTCTCTCTCTCTCTCTCTCTCTATATATATATATATATATATATATATATATATATATATAATAATAATCCTAAAAAAATCCTGACAAATTGGATCCAGCATTACATTAGAAAGATCATACACCATGACCAAGTGGGCTTTATTATTCTGGGGATGCAAGGCTGGTATAATATCTTCAAATCAACAAATAGGATACATAACATAAACAAATTGAGTGAGAAAAATCACATAATCATACCAGTAGATGCAGAAAATGCATTTGACAAAGTCCAATACCTTTCATGATAAAAACTCTCAGGAAAATGGTAATAGAGAGATCACACCTCCATATAATAAAAGCCTTATATAACATACCTACAGCAAACATGTTACTCAATGGGCAAAAATAAAACTATTTCCCCTAAGAACAGGAATGAGACAAGGATGCCCACTTTCACCACTTTTGTTTGAAATAGTACTGGAAATGCTAACCATAGTGATCAGAAAAGAGGAAGAAATAAAAGGCATCCAAATTGGAAAACAAGAAATAATATAGTCATTATATGCAGATGACATGATATTGTACTTAAAAAAACCCAAGGACTCCTTCATAAGTCTACTAGACTTAAAAAAATGAATTTAGCAATGTAGCATCATTCAAAATTAACACCCAGATATCTTAGGCTTTTTTATACACTGATAATGAACTCACAGAAAAACTACATAAGTGATCCCATTTACCATTCCAACACAAAAATTAAGGTACCAAGGAATAAATTTAACTGAGGAAAAGGAACTGTACTCAGCATCCTTCAAATATCTAGAAAAAAAATCTCCAAAAATTCATCTCTAACAAAAAGGACCCCAAATAGGTGTAGCAATCTTGAGAAAGAACAAAGTTGGAGGGATTGCAATACCAGATATCAAGCTATATTACAAAACCACTGTTCTCAAAACTGTCTGGTACTGGCAAAAAAAAAAAAAACAGAGTTATAGACCAATGTATCAGAACAAAGAACCCAGAAATCGACCAAAGCTATTATGCTCAATTCATAATATGACAAAGGAGGCAAGAGCATATTCTGTAATCAAGAGAGCCTTTTCAATAAATGGTGTTGGGAAAATTTGACAGATACATGAAAAAAAATTAAAAAATAAACTAGAACATCAACTTACACCATACACAAAAATAAACTCAAAATGGATAAAAGACTTAAATGCAATATGGAAAACCATAAAAATCATTGAAGGTATCAGCAGCAAAATAGCAGATATTTGTTGTAGCAATATCTTTACTGATACAGCTCCTAAGGCAATGGAAAATAAGGAGAAAATAACCGAATGGGACTATCAAAATAAAAAGCTTTTGTAAAACAAAAGAAACCATAAACAAAACAACAAGGAAAGCCCATTGTAGATGAGAACGTATTCGCTAATGTTATCACCAATAAGGGTTTAATCTCAGAAAGGATGGCGGCTACTGATGGGAGGGCAGACTGCCAGATAGTGCGTGAGTGAGAGAACAAAGGGAGAGTGTATGGTCGCACAGGGAATATCTGTTTCTGAGTTGAGGGACAGGTATATTCCAGAGGATTGCAGGGGATTGTCAGATGGGGTTCCCTTGATGGGGTACTCTTTACTTCTGCTGGGATCCCTCCCTGAGCAACCTGCTCTGATGCGGAGACCATACCATCTTGAAGGGGAGAGTGGATGTTATCAGAAAACTGAAAATCCTAGGAATCTACAACATGGGCACACAGCAAACAGATGCGTACCCAGGAACACTGGTATCCAAGTGACAGGAGCATGCACATTCAGAGAAGCTCTGTGCCTCCTCATGGAAGGGTCAGATTTCCCATAGCATAAGGTGAGGTCTGTGGTTCAGGCAGGAGAGGGAAATGCGCATGCAGGAACTAGAGGATCCAGAGAAGTCTGTGCCCAGAAGAGGACAAAGCTATTGAGGCTGGTATGATCCCCAAATGTGGACGGGGATCCACATGGCTGTTAACAGAAGGGAACTCTAAAAAGCAACCCATAGCTGAACAGGGCACAAAAGGTCATCCTAATTTTTTTTAAAATTTTTATTAATTTTTATACATATCTCCCCATTGCCGCCCCTCCCTCCCAGGCATACCCCAATCCCCCAGTGTCTATGTTCATTGGTTATGCTTATATGCATAGACACAAGTCCTTTGAATGGTCTCTTATCTACCTCACCTACCTTTAATCTTTCTGCTGTAATTTCACAGTCTGTTTGAAGCTTTACTGTCTCTGTATCTATCCTTTTGTTCATCAGTTGATAATGTTCTTTATTATCCACAAATGAGTGAGATCATGTGATGCTTCTCCTTCATACACTGGCTTTTTTCACTAAGCATAAGGCTCTCCAGTTCCAACCAGGTTGCTGAAAATGGTAAGAATTCCTTCTTTTTAATGGCAGCATAGTATTCCATTGTGTAGATGTACCACAGTTTTCTGATCCACTCATCTGCTGACGGGCACCTACGCTGTTTCCAAATTGTAGCTATTGTAAATTGTGCTGCTATGAACATAGGGGTGCATAAATCCTTTCTGATTGGTGTTTGTAATTTCTTAGGATAAATTCCTAAGAGTGGGATTACAGGGTCAAATGGGAGATCCATTTTTAGATTTTTAAGGAAACTCCATACTGTTCTCCACAGTGGCTGCGCCAGTCTGCATTCCCACCAAAAGTGCACAAGGGTTGCTTTTTCTCCGCATCCTCTCCAACACTTGTCGTTAGTTGATTTGTTGATGATTGCCATTCTGACAGGTGTAAGATGGTATCGCATTGTCCTTTTGATTTGCATCTCTCGGATGATTAATGACTTTGAACATGTTTTCATGTGTCTCTTGTCCTTCCTTCTGTCGTCTTTTGAAAAGGTTCTCTTTAGGTCCGTTGCCCATTTTTTTATTGGATCGTTCATCTTCCTTTTATTAAGTTGTATAAGTTGGCTGTAGATTTTGGAGATTAAACGTTTATCAGTGATAACATTTGCAAATATGTTCTCCCATACAGTGATCTTTCTTGTGGTTTTGTTGATGGTTTCTTTTGCTGTGCAAAAGCTTTTTATTTTGATGTACTCACATTTGTTTATTTTTTCTTTAGCTTCCATTGCCTTTGGAGCAGTATCAGTGAAGAAGTTCTTTCGGCATATATCTGAGATTGCGCTGCCTGTGGATTCCTCTAGTATTTTTATGGTTTCCCTTCTAATGTTTAAGTCCTGTATCCATTTTGAGTTTATTTTTGTATTTGGTGTAAGTTGGTGGTCCAGTTTCATTTTTTTCCATGTATCTGTCCAATTTTCCCAACACCGTTTATTGAAGAGGCTATCTTGGCTCCATTGAATGTTCATGCCTCCTTTGTCAAATATTAGTTGAGCATAGTGGTTTGGGTGGATACCTGGGTTCTCTATTCTATTACATTGGTCTATATGTCTGTTCTTGTGCCAGTACCAGGCTGTTTTGAGAACAGTTGCTTTGTAGTATAGCTTGAAGTCTGGTATTGAGATCCCACCTACTTTATTCTTTTTTCTCAGAATTGCTGTAGCTATCCGTGGTCTTTTTTTGTTCCAGATGAATCTATGAAGAATTCTTTCTAGGTCTGTGAAATATGTCATTGGTATTTTAATGGGTACTGCATTGAATCTGTAGATTGCTTTGGGTAGTATGGACATTTTAATGATGTTGATTCTCCCAATCCATGAGCATGGTATGCTCTTCCATTTGTTAACATCTTCCTCTATCTCCTTTTTCAGTGTCCTGTAGTTTTCTGCATATAGGTCTTTTACCTCTTTAGTTAGGTTTATTCCTAGGCATCTTATTTTTTTTTTGGTGCGATGGTAAATGGGATTGCTTTTTCAGTTTCTCTTTCTATCATTTCACTATTAGTGTATAGAAATGCCACAGACTTCTTAGCATTAATTTTGTATCCTGCTACATTGCCAAATTCATTAATTAAGTCAATTAGTTTTGGAATGGATTCCTTTGGGTTTTTTATGTACATTATCATGTCATCTGCAAATGAGGAAAACTTTAGTTCTTCTTTTCCAATTTGGAGGCCTTTTATTTCTTCTTCTTCTCTAATTGCAATGGCTAATACTTCCAGTACTATGTCGAACAGGAGAGGTGAGAGTGGGCATCCTTGTCTTGTTCCTGTATTAGGGGAAATGGTTTTAGTTTATGCCCATTGAGTATGATGTTATCTGTGGCTTTATCATATATGGCTTTTATAATGTTGAGGTAAGATCCTTCTATTCCCACTTTGCTGAGAGTTTTATCAAGAAAGGGTGTTGGATTTTGTCAAATGCTTTTTCTGCATCAATTGATATGACTATGTGATTTTTATCTCTCAATTTGTTTATGTGATGTATCACATTTATTGATTTGAGGATATTGTACCATCCCTACATTCCTGGGATGAATCCTGCTTGGTCATGGTGTATGATCTTTCTCATGTACTGCTGGATTCTGTTTGCTAGACTTTTGTTGAGGATTTTGGCATCTATGTTCATGAGAGATATTGGCCTATAATTCTCTTTCATTGTGTTGTCTTTATCTGGTTTTGGAATTAGGGTGATGCTGGCTTCATAGATGGTGTTTGAAAGTGTTCCTTCTTCTAGAATGATTTTGAATACTCTGAGGAGGATAGGTTTTAATTGTTCTTTGAATGTTTGGTAAAACGCACCTGTGTAGCCATCTGGTCCCAGGCTTTTATTTGCTGGAAGCTTTTTGATGACTGCTTCAATTCCTTCCATAGTTATTTGTCTATTGAGGTGTTTCCTTCCTCCTCATTGAGTTTTGGTAGGTTATAGTTTTCTAGGAAAATGTCCATTTCTTGCAGGTTGTCCAATTTGTTGGAATAGAGTTGTTCATAGTATTTTTAAACAATCCTTTGTATTTACACAGGGTCTGTAGTTATTTCCCCTCTTTTATTTATGATTTTGTTTATTTGGGTCTTCTCTCTTTGCTTCTTGGTGAGCCTGGCTAGAGGTCCATCAATCTTGTTTATCCTGTCAAAAACCACCGCATTGTTTTGTTGATCTTTGAATTGTTTCTTTGGTCTCCAAATTGTTTATTTCCACTCTGATCTTCATTATTTCCTTCAATGTGTGTACACTGGGCTTTTCTTGTTGCTCTCCTTCTAGCTCTTTTAGTTGTAGGTTTCAGTAATTTATTACCATTGCTTCCTGTTTTTTTTCAGTAGGCTTGTAGGGCTATGAACTTCTCTCTCAAGACTGCTTTCACTGTGTCCCATAAATTTTGGATTTTTGTGTTGTCATTGTCATTTGTTGCCATGATTTTTTTATTTCTTCCTTGATCTCTCTGGTTACCCAGTTGTTGTTTAATAGCATGCTGTTTAGTCTCCATGTGTTTGATTTCTTTCTATTGTTATTATAGTTGATTTCCAGTTTTATGCCACTGTGGTCTGAGAAAATGCTTGATATGATTTCTATCTTCTTGAATTTGAAGAGACTTTTGTTATGACCAAACATATGATCTGTCTTTGAAAATGACCCATGTGCACTGGAGAAGAATGTATATTCTGTGGCTTTGGGGTGAAATGGTCTGAAGATGTCAATTAATTCCATCTGGTCTAGTGAGTCATTGAGGATTGATGTTTCTTTGCTGATTTTTTGTTTAGAGGATTTGTCCAGTGGTGACAGTGGGGTATTAAAGTCTCCTACTATGATTGTATTGCTGTGAATCTCTCCCTTAATATCCTCCTAGAGTTATTTTTATGTATTTAGGTGCTCTTATATTGGGAGCATATATGTTTACCAAAGTTATTTCTTCTTGTTGGATTGTTCCCTTTAGTATTATGAAGTGACCTTGTTTATCTCTTGTTATGTCTTTCACTTTGAGATCTAATTTGTCAGTATAAGTATTGCAACCCCAGCTTTTTTTTCATTTCCATTTGCCTGAAATACAATCTTCCATCCCTTCACACTCAATCTGTGTGCATGTCTTTTCCTAAGGTGGGTTTCTTGCAGACAGCAGATATATGGATCATGTTTTCTTATCCAATCGATTACCCTATGTCTTTTGATTGGAGCATTTAATCCATTTACATGTAAAGTTATTATTGATAAGTAGTTATCTGTTGCCATTTTTAGTCCTTACCCTGGAATTCCTTTTTTGCTTCCTCTTTCTTTTTATTACAGAAGACCTTTTAACATTTCTTGCATTGCTGGTTTGCTGCTAATGCATTCCCTTCGTACTTTTTTGCCTGTGAACCTTTTGATTTCACCTTCAATTTTGATTGTGAGTCTTGCAGGGTACAGTATTCTGGAATTTAGACCCTTCCTTTGCATGACTTTGTATATTTCATTCCATTCCCTTCTGGCCTGACGAGTTTCTGTTGAGAAGTCAGTAGCTAGTCTTATGGGGGTTCCTTTGTATGTAACTTTCTGTTTCTCTCTGGCTGCTTTTAAGATTCTTACTTTGTTGTCGGTGTTTGCCAATTTAATTATAATGTGCTTTGGTGTCGGTTTGTTCGGGTTCATTTTGCTTGGGACTCTGTGAGCTTCCTGGATTTGTGTGGGTTTTTCTCTTTCCCATATTAGGGAAATATTCTGTCATTATTTCTTCAAACACGTTCTCTAATCCTTGTTCAGTTTCCACTCTTTGTGGAACCCCAATTATGCGGATGTTGTTTTGTTTCATGTTATCCCAAAGTTCCCTTAGACTCTCCTCTTGCTTTTTAACTTTTTTTCTAGAAGCTGCTGTACTTGGGTATTTTTCCTACCGTGTCTTCTAGCTCACTGATGCGGTCCTCTGCTTCTTCTAGTCTACTTTTGATGCTTTCTATTGAATTCTTTAAAGCAGTGATGTCATTTTTTTATTTCTTTGTGCATTTCTTCTTACTTCTTCTTCATTTCCTCTTGGCTCTTACTTATATTATGAAATTTGTCTTCCATTCTTTTCATCCACCTTCTGATCATTTCTCTGAACTCTTTCTTTGGCAGGCTTATTTCTGCTTCTATTTTGTTTACTTCCTTTTCTGGTGAAACCTGCCTTTCTGTCTTATGTGGGCTGTTTCTTTTTCTGCTCATGGTCTTTCTTCTCCAGGTGTCTGGTTATGTAGTTCTCTCTCCTACATTGATTGAAAGGCACAAACTACAACACGACCAGGTAGAGCACACAAGGCACTTAGTAGAAATGTATTCAAGTTATTAATAATCAAAAATAAGGTGACCACCAATGAATGACAAAGTAGGGGTAAATATAGAAAGAAGAAGAGGAAAATTAGGAAAAAAGAAAAGAAAGAAATGCCAAAATCAAATTGGGAGAGTGAGAAAAAAAAAGATAAATAAATGAACAATAAAATAAAATAAAATAAGAAAATGAAAAGGAGAATAAGGAGGAGGAAAGAGGAAGAGAAAAAAGTCAGAGAGAAAAGAAAGTGTATAAGAGAGAAAAGAGGAACAAAATATAGATGTCAGGAGACAACTCCAATAGAACAGTCACTAATCCCAATAATGGCCAGCAACCAGTATGTAGAGATTAAGGAAAACTGCAAATAGCAACTGGTATCGAGGGAAATGTGGGAAAAGAGTGGTACAAAACAAAGCAAGCAAAAAGCAAAATTAAACAAGTAGAATAAACTAAAACAATCTCTCAAAAAATTTTCAAAAAATGGATATAATCACTTTTCAAGCAAATAGCAACAAAAGGACATAGAGAAAAAACAACTTTTTGGCTAGTGAAGACAAGAAGAGAGAGGTTTGTGTGGACTTGTAGTAGGGGATTTGAAATTAGATATATAAATGGGGTGAAATTTTAACCAGGTAAAGAGAAAAATAGTGAGAATCTAAAGTCGGAAAAGGGAAGGAGAAACAAGACAGCAAAATGGGGAAAGTTAGGAGGAAAGTGTTGGCATAGAGGTAGAGTTGAGTTGGAGTAAATATATGCTAAAGGAAAGATGAAAATAGAATGTAGAACTCTAATCCCGAAATAAAATAAAGAGAAAACAAAATGACACTTGTTTTTTTTTCCAAAAAGGTAAAGTACTAGTAGTAATTAATAATACTAGTTTAAAACAAAAATGTAAAAATTAAAAAGTTAAAATCAATTGAGGTGGAAAGAAAAAAAATAGTCTTTTAATTAAAATATGTGAAAATGAAAAATAAAAAAAAATTAAAAAAAAAGAAAAAAGGAAAAAGAAAAAAAAAATAGAATGGTCTTTCACTTCCACTATTATTCTGCTTGGCATTTCTGTTTCCCAGTAGGAAGGTATTCCAATTCCCTGTGTTCCCCTCTTGGTGTTTTAATCTTTATTCTTTTGTGGTTATGAGAGAGATAATTTGTGTGTCATCCACTGGGTAGCAGTGTTTCGGAATTGATCTCTGAGACAAAGCACAGGACCTCTCTAGGCTGTGCTCAGATCATGCTACTCTGTGGTTCTCAAAGCCAGTTTGTGGGGACACTGTAATAACCCCCAGGCTGTCCCTCTGCCCCAGAAAAAAAACAAAACAAAACAAAAAACGAGTCGTTTTCCAGAGCTCTCCTCTGTCAACAGCTCAGAGGGTTTGCCTTCACACTTAGGGATTACGCCCTGACCACCTCTGCGGACCTTTCCAGAGGCAGCTTTCCCGCATCCCGGTTCCCACAGTGTGTGCGTCTTTGTTATCCGGGGGTAGGAGACCTCACCCTGACCCAGGCGAAATCTGACCCTTCACGCCGCGTGGATCTCCATATCCGTGGCCTGTGCATCCGTGCTGCCTGGGAAGCCATGCTCTGGGTCCCCGGCTGCTCTGTGGGTGCCTCTGTCAGCTGCAGCTTTCAGAACTCTGTAGACATCCACCTCCCTCTTATCCCAGGCAAAATCTGACCTTTCCGTGTGCTCTGTGGATCTCTGATTTCGCCAAGTGTCTGCACCGATTGGAGAGCAGAGTTCTGGGTCCCCAGGTCCCCAGCTGCTCGATGGGTGCCCAGCCGAAGGCTTCAGACCGCTGCAGACATCCACCTCCCACTGCAAGATGGCTCTGTCTCCGCGTTCACGCTGGTGGCTCCGGCGGACAAAAACCCTTTGGCAGTGGGGCTGCCTGGCCAGGAGAGCCGTGTCCAGCAGTCCCCCACCTTCTCGTGGAGGATAACTGACTCTTAGCTTGCCAACAAACACTCCCAGTGCGGCTCTCAGACGCTCTCTCTCCCTCTGCCCAGCGACAAATCTCCAGACGCATCTGTCTACTCCGCCACCATTTTCTCTCCTAAATTTTTTTTTTAAGTGTGCCGGCTGCTTAGACCCAAGAGGTAAACAGACTGCACAGACTTGCCCCATAGCACCGGAGTTCATGCACTTACCCTCGCTCTTTCCCCCCCCCCTTTTTAATCTGTGCTTTGGATTACTAAGCCCAATATATAGGAGGCACTCAAAGAGACTGCAGGGGAAAGTTGTTTTTGTGGAACCTGGGGATCAGATCGGGGACTAACAATCAGAGAACCAGTTCTGGGGCAATCCATTCCCCCAAATCAGTATTAACTGCCACAGGGAAAACAGTATCTAAACACTAACAAGAGAGGACCTATAGGCCCAGAGGTCAATCCAAAACACTGCCACCCAGGGGTTGAATCACAATTAACTCTTGTGTAAACATAAAAAAAAAAGGACTCGAAAATCCAGACCATAGCTACAACATTGAGGAGCAGTGGAATGCAGGAAACTTCAATACTGTCCTGACTAGGAAACAGGTGTGCCAAACCGAACAGTAGAGGAAGTGAATGAACTTCACTACAGCACATTTTTATTTTTATTTTATTTTCTTCTTTTACTTAAGAAACTTTTATTCCATACTTAATTTTACCTTTCTAATTATTATATTTTTAATCAATATTGTTACTACTACTATTTTACTTTTTTAAGTGTCATTTTATTTTCTCTTTATTTTATTTTATTTTGGGATTAGTGTTCTACATTCTATTTTCATCTTTCCTTTAGCATCATTTTACTCTATTTCAACTTTATCTTTATGCCAACACTCTCTTTTCCCCTTTCTTTGTCCTGTTTCTTTTATCCTATGCCTACTTTGGATTTTCCCAATTTCTTCTTTTTAGCCCTTGTTTAACTTTCACCCAACATATATATCTAACTTCCAATCCCCTCACTTCACTTGATATTGGTTGTTGTTTGTGCTTTGCATTCATCTCTAGGTATTTGTTGCTGAAATTTGTTGGGATTAGTGGCTTGTAGTATTGGAGTTTTCTTCCCATAGCACCGGAGTTCATAAGTAGTTTATCCCCCTCTTCCTTTTTACTCTTTTTCTTTTCTCTCTTACTTTTCTTTCCTTTTCCCAATTTCATTTTTTCGCTCCTTTATCCCTCTCTTTTTTTCTCTCTTTTTTTAATTTCTTATCCCCAAATTCTCTTTTCTCTGGTGGTTATTAGGGATTATTAGATTCATGAATACATTTGGGATCGGTGCCTTCTGTGTTGTGCCTTATCATATTGTATTTTGTGTGTTTAAATCAATGCATTGGAGGGAGAACTAGAAAACCAGACTCCCAAAGAAGAGAGATCAAGAGGAGACAAAGCAACAGCCCACATTAAAAAGAAAATCAGGAGAAAAATCAAAATGGCTGCATAGGTTATCACCTAAGCTGCTGCCTCACACCACAGTTTCAAAATTACAACTAAAAAACAGAATGGACACCATCCAGAACCACAAGAAAGCTGGCTGAGTGAAAATTCTACAACTACAAGTAAAGAGAGGGAATCATGAAGACTCAGAGGAACCGTAAGTAGCTGAGGTACAGAGACACGCTGGTGGAGAGGATAGGCTGAGGAGGGTCTGGCTGGCTTCCTTTATCAGGAGGGAGATGAAAAACCCCGACTGCATTAAACCCCAGCTTCAGGCAAGACTCATACGGGGGAGTTTGAACTGTTGTGAAAAGGAAGGAGTACATGGAAACTTAAAGGAGCCATGAAAGACAGAGCTCTGGGTGCCCATGAAAGTACATGCAAAAGTGCACACACAGAGCACTGACTGCTGATTGTGCCGCTGGCTTTCTCTAGCAGAAGGAAAACAGAACCTCACAACAGCACTGAAATTCAGGTCTAACTGCACTGAACCCCAGTTTCAGGCGAGACCCTGAGGACCCAGACTCATACAGGTCCCTAAAGTGGACAGAAACTCAGAGGAATCCGAAAGGCAGAGGTCTAGAGGCAAACCCACATGTGCAGACACAGCTTACCCTCACAACCAATTGGCTTGGAGGTCAATTTCCCCCAGTGATTCCAACAACAATTAAGAATTAACTACAACAAGACTACACACACAGTTCACAAAGGGGTGCACCAAGAGTGTCCACCTCAGGTAATTGGGGAGGCAGAGCTACTGGGCCACATAGGACACCTAGCACACAAAGCTACTCTACCAACTCAGGGAAGCAGCAAAATATGTGGAGACAAAAGAACAGATCACAAACAAAAGAAATGGAGGAAAACAAATGACTTGATATAGAGTTCAAAACCATGGTTATAAGGTTTTTTAAGAATTTTCTAGAAAAGATGGATAAATTTAGCGAGACCCAAGAGGAGATGTAAAAGGACCAACTAGAAATTAAACATATACTGACTAAAATAAAAAATTTTATACAGAAACCTAACAGCAGACTGAGGAACGCAAGAATCAAGTCAAAGATTTGAATGCAAAGAAGCAAAAATCACTTCACCAGAAAAGAAAAAAAGAATTAAAAAAAAAGTTAAGATAGTCTAAGAAACCTCTGGGATAACTTCAAGAGTACCAACATCAGAATTATGGGGGTGCCAGAAGTGAGAGAGCAAGATACTGAAAACCTATTTGAAGAAATAATGACTGAAAACTTCCCCTCCTGGTGAAAGAAATAGACTTACAAGTCCAGGAAGCACACAAAACCCCAAACAAAAGGAACCCAAAGATGATCACACCAAGACACATCATAATTAAAATACCAAGAGCAAAAGACAAAGAGAGAATATTAAAAGCAGAAAGAGAAAAACAGTTAATTACCTACAAGGGAGCACCCATATGACTGTCAGCTGATTTCTCAACAGAAACTATGCAGGCCAGATGGGAGTGGCAAGAAACATTCAAAGTGATGAATAGCAAGAACCCACAACCAAGATTACTCTACCCAGCAAAGCTATCATTCAGACTTGAAGGGAAGATAAAGAGCTTCACAGATAAGAAAAAACTAAAGGAATTCATCACCACCAAACCAGTATTATATGAAATGCTGAAAGTTATTCTTTAAGAAGAGGAAGAAGAAGAAAAAGGTAAAGGTAAAAAATTATGAACAACAAATACATATCTATCAACAAGTGAATCTAAAAATCAAGTGAATTGAAAATCTGATGATCAGAATAACCTAGTGAATATAATAGAATTAGGTGCACAGAAAGGGAGTGGACTGATAATTCTCAGGGAGAAAGAGGTGAGGGGAATGTAGGGAGAGACTGGACAAAAATCATACACCTATGAATGAGGACAATGAAGGGAAGGTAAGGGCAGAGGGTGGGGTGGGAGACAGGTGGAGGGGAGCTATGGTGGGGAAAAAGAGGAATAATTGTAATAATCTGAACACTAAAGATTTACTAAAATAAAAAAAAAGAAAAAAAGAAGTCAGGACACAAGTTTAATAGTTGGATTGAGAACAGTACTTATATACTATATGATATATATGATTGATATATGTATATAATGTTCATATTTATATATTATGCATATATTTCAATTTATTTCATAAACATGAACAGACATGATATTAGAGTGTATGATGTTGATCCTTAATAATATTTTTTCAGAAAAGTTAGGTTTCTGTCACACACAAACACACCCACACATGCATGTATATTTTCAGAAGAGTGATAATGCATTTTCAAAACATCAAAAAACGTTGCTTTAGACCCCCATATAATTCTATGCCTCAGAGTTTATAAGGCCCTCATTTGTGTTTTTTAAATTTATTTTTATTGTTGAAAGTATTATAGATGTCACTCTATTTTCCATACCTCTCCCCATTGACTCCAACCTCCCACTTCCACCCACTTCCAGGTCTTCACTGTAGTATTGTCTGTGTCATGGGTTATGTATTTTTGCATGAACATTCTTTTGTTAATCTTGTCCCACCCACCTCCTTCCCTCTCAGAATCATCACAAAGCCTTCATTTATTTCTCAAGGTCAAATCCTCTAAGTAGCATCTAATATCCATTTTAATATGATCCCTCTTTGCCAAAGTTATATCCTGTTGTTTGCTTCAAGGATACCAACTGGGTTTCTTAATCTAGGCCTTTCACCACACCCCACCACACACAAATAATAGTCATTCCTGTCTTTACAGCTTTGTACCCACCATTTCTTTTTCCTATAATAACATTTCCTTTTTCATACCTATACAGTTTTCATCCTTACTTCAATATTCAAAACAAGTGTAATCACTTCCAATAAGACATTACTAATCGTGAATTTATAAATATTGGCATTCACTCATTTGACTATCATATTTATCATCCATGCCATAAAATACTAAAGAACAGCAGAAATCACAAAGTTGGAAGAAACTTGAAAAGCTATTTGGTATAACTCTTTACTTAGGAAAAGTCAATTCAGGAAATCCTGCATCCCAGTCACTCAGAAAATGTACTTAACATGAATATTCCTGGGTTTTAAGTCCACCTTCTGGATCAGAATTTTATTTATCAGGCCTAGAAACCTGCATGCGCATCTTTCTGTGGCGAGCTGTTATGCCCAAGCATAACATAAGTTTTAGAACTGTGGGTGTAATTTGACCTGACACTCAGCCCAGGAACTGTTGTTTCCCAAGGAAAAACCCAGAGTTTTTATTTATTGGTATGTATTCCCCATGTTCTGATACTGTCTAGCTAAGCAGTCAGTGGTTCCTATGTTACAGATTTGTGAGGACTCAGAGGAGAGTTTTGCCACTAGGCAGAAGTATGAATGAGAAAGTGAAGATATATCCCCAAGATCACTGGGAGCTAACCATTGCACCCCTGGGACATTGTCCATGTTCCGCTAAAATTGCCAGAGTACCTTTCATCTACTCCTACATGTCACAAAGTTCAAAAATACCAGCTCTGCATTTATAATCCAGGTTAGCTGCTCTGTCCCTGAGTTTCCTCATGTGGAAAACAGAGGTTCTAATTGTATTGACTTCACAGTGTTGATGTGAGAATTAAATAAGACAATCAACAGGAAATAGACTATCATATAGGAGAAGCTCAATAAAAGATAATTATTATTATTCCCAGAGACTCTGTGGTTCCAAATATCCTTCAACTATTATCAGCCAGGCTCAGGCAGAAAACTCTAAGTCCCAAATGATTACTTACTGAATTCTATGAAGGTGGAATGTGTAAAACCCTGTAGAGCCAGTCCTCAGATTGCAGCAAAATATGATGACCCAAAGGAAGCTCAAGATAAGGTTGAAGAAATGAGCATGGGCTGAGCACCAAGGGACCTTGGTTTGCTCTACTTGCGAAGCCATTTGAAGTAGTAGGGTGATAAGACAGACTTGGGAGACAATTTGGGGAACTAAAGCCTAGATCAGTAGATTTGGAAAGGATTTCCAAAGTCCCACCCAAAGCTGTCTCTAGCACTTACCCTACCCTGGTACTAAGAAAGTAGTCTGGGATAGGGCTACACTGGAGACTACAGGCTAAGGAATGAGAAGTCATGGATGTGGGAAAACCACTGGGATAGAATGAGTGATTGGTACTTTGGTAAGGAATTGAGAGAACCTGGCTCAGAAGCCTTATGGGACCATGGTTCTCACTAACTGGTAGTGTGTGCAGGTTGGAGAGAGATGGCAGGGATGGACACAGGTCAGAGAGAAAGATAGAGGGACATTGGAACCTAAGACAGAAATGGATGTGCATAATTTTCTATGGACAAAGAGCCAAGAGAGCATCTCAGCCCACCTGACTACCAGTCCAGTGCCCTTTCTGTTCCTCATGGCTGACCTCAGTAAGTATAAATCAGACAACTCTCAAGAGTATCACTTAGGGACATTTGTTAGAGAAGTATGATACATTCCCAGTCCTCACACAAGACCTTCTGAATTTGAAGCTGGAGCTGTAGGCTTCGGAATCTGAATCTGTATCTACTCTCCAGGTTATACTGATGCATCACAGCCTCAAGTTTGGGAACAAAAATTCAATGTAAAAAATCTGGTTTCACATTAACAATAAGGCAGCTTCTCAGAAAAGGGCTCTGCTGGCACAAAATTTACTAGCCTTTGAAGCAGCCCATTCTACACAGGAACACTGTTGACTGACTAAAATGTATCATAATGAAGAGCTAATATGCAAATAGTCATAATGCCCTGATGCTGTCACACCCTCACGACTCAGAAACTGAACACTATGGAGAGATATATGGGGGCCAGCCAGGCACAAATGAGCTCACAAAAGAGGAATAGGGACCAGCCAGGCTGCAGCCCAGTAGAGGGACAAGCCACCCACCCCATGGTCCCAGGTGCCTGCAGCCACAGCCCAGTTGAAACTGCATGCCCATGGTCCCGTGCAGTTGCAGCCAGCCTGTGCAAAGATGGTCCAGGTCCTGAGTGTCTGTGGCCAGCCAGGGGGAGGGAAGCCCAGGTCCTAGGTGCCTGAAACTGGCTGCAGGAGGGAATCCTAGGTCCTAGGTACAGGGCAAGGCAGAGGCAGTTAAGGGTAATCAGGCAGGCAGGCAGAGGTGGTCAGGGGTGATCAGGCAGGCAAACAGAGGGGTTAGGGGTGATCAGGCAGGCAGGCAGAGGGATTAGGGTTACCAGGCAGGCAGGCAGGCAGGTGAGTGGTTAGGAGCCAGTAATCTCGGATTGCAAGAGGCAATCACACATCCCCCAAGGGGTCCCGAATTGGACCTCCCTCCATGCATGGATTTAACGTACCAGGTCTCTAGTTTATTACAATAATACTAGAGGCCTGGTGCATAAAATTTGTGCATGGGGGGTGGATCTATCAGCCCAGCCTACCGGTATCAGGCTTAACTGGGCAGTTGGACATCCTTCTCACAATCCAGAACTGCTGGCTCCCAACTGCTCACCCTCCTGACTTCCTGATTGCCTCTAAGCACTTCTGCCTGCCAGCCTGATCACTTTCTAACCACTCTCCTGCTAGTATCTTTGCCCCTAACTGCCCTCCCCTGCAAACCTGGTCACCCTTAACTGCCCTCCACTGCAGGCCTGTCCACCCCTAACTGCCCTTCCCTGCAGGCCCGGTTGCCCCCAACTTCCCTCCTCTACCAGCCTGGTCACTCCTAATTACCCTCCCCTGCAGTTTTGATCACCCCCAACTGCCCTCCCTTGCAGGCCTGGTGCATCATTCCTGCCCACCCCTGCTGGCCATATTGTGATGGCTATCTTGTGCCACTTGGGGGCAGCCATCTTTGACCACATTGGGGCAGCCATATTGTGTGTTGGAGTTATGATCAATTTCCATATTACTCTTTTATTAGATAGGATAGAGGTCTGGTGCATGGGTGAGGGCCAGTTGTTTTGCCCTGAAGGGTGTCCTGGATCAGGGTGGAGGTTCCCTTGGGATGTGGGGTGGCCTGGGCGAGAGTCTTGTGGTGGTTTGCAGGCCAACCATACCTCCTGACAACCCAAGTGGAGGCTCTGGTATTAGGGATTTATTTATCTTCTATAATTGAAACTTCGTAGCCTTGAGTGGAGGCTTAAACTGGCCAGGGTGTGCAGAAAGCTTGGCTTCCTCCATTACTGGGAAAACCCAAGACTTCTGCTCACTCCTTTGCAGCAGCCATTTTGGTTGGCTTAATTTGCATACCTGCTCCTGATTGGCTGGTGGGTATGGTGAGTGTAGCAGAGTGGTGGTTAATTTGCATATCACTCTTTTATTAGATAGGAATATATTTATTTTCACTCTGATGTTACCACCTAGGTCTCTCCTTCAGTTTTCTCTTATATATCTAAATTCAAGGTCCCTCCCCAGCTTACTTCCTACCCTCTGGAAAAATTCCCATATGTTTACAACCTTACTAATATTTGAGGCCCAAAACTTGACTTATATACAGTGGTACCTCGAGATATGAGTTTAATTCATTCCGTAACCTTGCTCTTATATCAAGTTGCTCGTATCTCAAAGCAAATTTCCCCATTGAAATCAATTGAAATGCCGTTAATCTGTTCCAGCCCCCAAAATGCCATCCCAGTTGTTCTTGTTACATGTTTTTTAATAAGAAAAATGTATTTATAAATGACAAATATTGCATAAAAACATAAGAGAAAATGTAAAGCAATAAACTGGTTTTATAAAGTGTATTTACTTACTCTTTACACTCTTAATGCTACACTTAATCCCTAAACTGAATGTAACTTAACTAATCTTCACTGAACTTAATTGCTACTGGTCTTTGCATTTTTGGCCCATTTCAAAAAAAAAAAAGTGTCCAACGAGGTTTGCCTCTTCCTTTCTTTCAGAATGTTTCTGAAATGGGTGAGGCAAGTTTCACTGAACAGCTCCGATGCACGACCAGTAGCAACTTTTTCAGGGTAGTTCTTTTCCACGAAGTGTGACACCCTCTCCCACATTCCTAAGATCTCCTTTATCTCACTTGTAGAGATCTCCTGCACCTCTGGCTCCTCCTCGAAACCAATTTCTTGGAGAACCTCTGCATGTTGCTGAGACTGCAACTCTTGTAACTCCTCCGTGGTGAGTTCCAGAGAGTGCTCCTTGACGAGCTCATTCATGTCTCTCTCATCCAGCTGCAGGCCCATGGATTTTCCCAGAGACACTATCTCCTCCTCCACTGGCACCTTGGGTTCGAATCCTTCCAAGGTACTTTGGGCTACGGCCTCAGGCCACAGCTTCTTCCATGCAGAGATCAAAGTCCTCATTGTAACACCCAGCCAGGCCTGATCAATAATTCTGAGGCATATCACGATGTTAAAGTGGTTCTTTCAGAACTCTCGAAGGGTGAGGTTTGTGTTCTCCATCACCTCAAAGCAGTGCCAGAACAGGTGCTTGATGTACAGCTTTTTAAAATTAGAAATCACCTCCTGATCCATGGGCTGCAGGATAGGAGTGGTGTTGGGAGGTAGGTAGACAACCTTTATAAACTTGAACTCTTTGAGGAGTTCATCTTCGAGGTTCAGTGGGTGAGCAGGAGCATTGTCGAGGACAAGGAGGGCTTGCATGGTTAGGTTGTTTTCCTGTAGATATTTCTTAACGGAAGGGCCGAAAACCAGGTTTACCCCCTCCACAAAGAACTGCCTGGTGACCCATGCCTTCGGGTATGCCCTCCACATAACTTGCAGTTTATCTTTTAAAATCTTATGTGACTTAAAGACTCTGGGTTTTTCTGAATGGTATATGAGCAGAGGCTTGATCTTGCAGTCGCCACTCACATTGGCGCACAGTGCGAGAGTTAGCCTATCTTTCATGGGTTTGTGGCCTGGCATCACCTTCTCCTCTGCAGTTATATAAGTCCTATTCAGCATCTTCTTCCAGAAAAGCCCTGTCTCGTCACAGTTGAAGACTTGCTGGGGGATATATCCTTTGGCTTCTATCAGTTCGGAAACAGTTTTGAGGTAATCCTCAGCTGCCTTCACATCCGAACTTGCTGCCTCACCATGGAGTGAGTGCCGGACCTTTTCCTGAAGTTATTAAACCAGCCTCTACTGGCTTTAAATGAGTCTTTCGATGCTTCGTCCATGGAAGTGCGCGGGGTCTGCTCCAGCAAATCACTGTAAATCACTCGCGCCTTCTCGCATATGATGCCCTGTGTTAATGTATCTCCTTTAAGCTGCTTCTCTGTCACCGACACCATCAGTAGATTCTCCATCTTTTCATAGAGAGAGCTATGGAGCTTAGAAATTATTGTAATGCCCTTAGCTGGCGTTATACCCTTTATTGACTCCTTCTGTTTAAGCACAGTGCATATTGTTGAAGTACTATGCCCGTACTGCCTCGCCAAGTCAGCCACTCGCACACCTTGCTCATATTTTTCTATGATTTCATGCTTTAATTCAATAGACATCATCCTCTTCTGAGCACTGACCTTTCCACTCGCTTTCTTCGGACCCATGGTTATAAAAAGAAATGTGATAAAGTATGTAAATGCACATAAGATGCTTCGACAATGAGGTAAACAAGCACGCTGACTGAGGCGTGGGAAAAGTATGAGATGCTCAAGTCGCGGTAAACTGGTGGGTCATGTGCAGCTGGCCGATCCACGCAATTACTCTTATCTCAAATGTTGCTCATATTTCAAAGGAAAAAATCTCTCGCTTGACAGTTCGTATCTCAAAAATCTCGTATATTAGGGCACTCGTATCTCGAGGTACCACTATATTAGGTGATGGTCTGTTCAGGAGAGACAGACTCTGAATGCTATGTGACACTGAGTTGCCAATAACAGAATCCTCCTAAACCTACGCAATATATCCTGACTCCCTCTTGTATGATCAACCTTGTACTTACATAAGGATTTAATATTTTTCCCACTAACTGTCACTTTGTTCCAAGCTGCACAAATGAATGTAAAGTTTTTGTACAATCCTGAATAACCCATCAAGCCTAATGCCATTCAAAAATTTGAACAGTCTATGTATTCATCTAAGTTACTGATACAAATATAGAGTAGAATGGAGCTAAAGGTAAAATCCTGTGGAACTCCAATATAGATGTCCACATTAATTAGCCCTCATTGAGATTAGTCATTCTGTCACAAATTCACCCAGCAGTTTACAATGAAATCACAACTTCGAATAATTTGATTTCAGTAATGTATTGGTCAATGTCTCCTTTCATGCTGTCAGTCTAGTAATGCTATCAAAGGACAAAATGAGATTAATTTTGTATCATTTTTGCAGCTATCAGAAAATTTTATTTGTGATACTCTTTTTTTCCACAGAAAAGATCGTATTTTCCCTTTAAAAATTAGCTTTTCCGCGCTACCCAGCGAGGGCTCCATACGGCTTTGCTCTTGGTTCCCACATAACTTCAAGGGAAACTTCTCACAATGTCCAGAGCCCTTGATGCCCTGCAGATGAAGGAGGAGGATGTCCTCAAATTCCTTGCAGCGGGAACCCACTTAGGTGGTACCAACCTTGACTTCCAAATGGAACAGTATGTCTACAAAAGGAAGAGCGATGGCATCTACATCATCAATCTGAAGAGAACCTGGGAGAAGCTTCTGCTGGCAGCTCGCGCCATCGTGGCCATCGAAAACCCAGCTGACGTCAGTGTCATATCGTCCAGGAACACTGGCCAGTGGGCTGTGCTGAAGTTCGCTGCTGCCACTGGAGCCACTCCTATCGCCGGCCGCTTCACCCCTGGAACCTTCACCAACCAGATCCAGGCAGCCTTCCGGGAGCCACGACTGCTGGTGGTTACTGACCCCCGGGCTGACCACCAGCCTCTCACCGAGGCATCCTATGTTAACCTGCCCACCATCGCTCTGTGTAACACAGACTCTCCCCTGCGTTACGTGGACATTGCCATCCCTTGCAACAACAAGGGGGCTCACTCAGTGGGTCTGATGTGGTGGATGCTGGCCCGGGAAGTGCTGCGCATGCATGGCACCATCTCCCGTGAGCACCCGTGGGAAGTCATGCCTGATCTGTACTTCTACAGAGATCCTGAAGAGATTGAGAAGGAAGAGCAGGCCGCCGCTGAAAAGGCTGTGACCAAGGAGGAATTTCAGGGTGAATGGACTGCTCCTGCTCCCGAGTTCACTGCTGCTCAGCCTGAGGTGGCAGACTGGTCTGAGGACGTGCAGGTGCCCTCTGTGCCCATTCAGCAGTTTCCTACTGAAGACTGGAGTGCTCAGCCTGCCACTGAAGACTGGTCTGCAGCCCCCACTGCTCAGGCCACTGAATGGGTGGCGACCACCACTGAGTGGTCCTAAGCTGTTCTTCCACACTTTTAACAGGACGGAAATGAGGTTGATGGAAAATAACAGTTTCTAAAAAAAAAAAATTAATTTAGGAAGACATATAATTATATGAGCTCCCACACATGCATAGATTCATATAACCATTGCCATAATCAGATAAAGCTCAGTTAAAAATAACCTCAAATTATGCCTTTACACTGTCCTGTCTTAGTTTTACTCTCCTGCACCCCAAACCCCTGGCAACAACTAATCTGTTCTCTGTTCCCATAGTTTTACTTTTACTGAAATGTCATGTAAAAGGAATAACATAGTATGTAGTCTTTTGTCTCTGGCTTCTTTTCCTTAGCATAATGTATTTGCAAATCCATTCATGCTGTCATTTGAATCAGGGGTTAGTTCTTTTTTTGCTCCTGTGTAATATTCCATGTTATAGATATATCACTATTTTTCCATTCAACTGTTGTTGGATATTTGAGTTTTTTCCAGGTTTTGGTGATTTCAAATAGGGCTACTATCAGATTTTTCAGTGAACATACATTTTTAAATTCTATAGGCAAATACTTAGAAGTGAGTCATATAGTAAATGCATTTTTAACTTTTAATAAACTGTCATATTATCCTACAAAGTTGTTTTTACCATTTTACATTCCTACAATATTGCTTTGTTTTGATGAACCAGTACTTGGTTCCACTCTTATCACTCCTTTTGGATAGAATTCAGGGCCTTCATCTTTATGTGCTTTACAGCACCTAGATAAGGCCAGATAAAAAGCAAATGGTTGCAGGTTGTTTATTCATCACTATGTGTTTTTCCTTCCAGCTTTCACAATGCCCTTTTAAAATGCATTCTGCTTAATGTATCCCTTGTCACTTTTAGAATAGGAGTTATATGTTTCAGGGTTATATTGAAAGTCTTTCATAAGCTTGTCCTTGTATTTCTTTCTCATAGTCATCACCATGTATCATCATACTCTGCATTCCAGCAATACCAAGAAAACTTCATTATATTCCTTTTACTTAGCATGGCCCCAATTTCATACTATTTCTACTGTGAAAAAAATGTCAGCTACATAAGTCCCATCTATGTTGACTTACATCATACATATTTAATCCCCACAATATGTTATCTCTACTTAACAAACTTAGAAATGTGAGATCATACAAATTAAATAAGTTGCCCAAGGCCACTCACCTAGTGAGTTCTAGAGCTGGAAATCAAACAGAGGACAAGATAGAGCCTCAAATCCTTATCCTGGCAGTCAAGGCCTTTTATGATCTCCTTCCAGTGTTTGTTGAAAGGTGGTATAATATAGAGGTTCTAAGCATAAATTTAGTCTGGGTACAAATTTCATGGATTTGAATTTTGCCTCTGTCATTTACTGGCTATGAGTCTTGAGCAAGTTAAGTAATTCCCCTAAGCTTCATTTTCTGAACTGTCAAGTGAGAATGATGATGATAGTAATATCAACCTATCTCATAGCGTTTTTGTAAAGATTAAATAAATTAATATATAATACACTTTCAGATGTGTTCCTGGCATATAGTAAGTGATCCAAAAATATTAACTCACAGTATTACTTTCTGTCTGCATTTTATTCAACATTCATCACTACACACCCATTATTCTGCATTGTCATGACTCCATTGATTTTTCATGCTGTTCCTTATACCTCATCTGTATGTATGTAAATAAAATTAATTCTTCTTGGCCCAGCTCAAATGCCACCTACTCTATATATCCTTCCATAATATCTCTCATTATAGATCTTACCAATTTCTGCCTTTGATTAATTTGTGTAAGTACCTGTCTCCTTTGTGCCTTCTTATATTGAAGGACAGTAACTTATTCCTTTGCTTGCTGCTCTCAGTGTGTATATATATAGCACAGGATATTCAAGTGCAGGAAATTGCTGATGAATTGTATTGAACTTTTTCTGGTTACTCCTATCAGTGCCAGCTTCAGTCTGGAACAACCTGATGGAAGCTTTGCTCTGATGTTAGTCAAGTTGTGACTTTCATCTCCTCTTTGCAGAAACTTTTATTTTGTGTTAATATTTTCCATGTGAGCAGCTCTCATATAAAGCCCTATATGTGGACGTGTCTAGAATAGGTCTGGCCCAGGCAAACCACCTTATTGTTCGTAAATGTTGTCCACTTTGGGATCTGGTCTTCTAGTGAACATGTGAGTCAGAGTGAAATTAAAGAGCATCCCTAATTTCTTTATACTGATTCTGATGACACCAAGACACCACCCAAGCAATTGCACAGAAATGGTTCTTTCCAGATTCTGGCATCTGAGGTAACTTTCAAGTTGACCCTATTTGGTTTTATCTAGCTCCATAGAACATACTCCTAAACAAGTAATGCTCATTTTTCTGACTCATATGAGAATGCAGACAAAAGTCTCACAGGATGACCTATCTTATGATATTTGTTGGAGTATGGATGGAGAGTCAGTGGGGAGTGGGGATAGGCAGGAGTGGAGATGAATGGGAATTTGGCCAGAGAAAATTTGCAATAATTTATCCCAAAAATATTGAGGATGAGCTCATTGGGAGAGCTATTGCTTAATAAGCCAGTGCATTCATTTGTCCTTCCATCTCTATTGAGGAAGGGAAATCCATTAGTTTTAGACTCATGTCATCTGAGTATATTGAATTTTATCCCTTTTCTTTGCTATGACATCCTAATTTCTGGTCAATTCTCACCATTTGCTTTAAAAATTGACATATGATTTGCTGTATTTTCCCCTGCCATCACCCTAGATGACTTCAGGTTCTAACAGATGACCCCACTAATATCTGGGCTCTCATTTCCTTTGAATTATTCATCTGCAGTATGTTTGTCCTCTATCTCATCTCAGCAACCCTTGCTGTTGTCATGTTCCAGAACTGATCCACTCCTTTTTTTTCTTCCTCCCCTCCCCTCCCCCACCACTCTGCCTTCCCTTGGCAATCACCACACTGTCATCCCTGTTCATGAGTTTTTTCTTTTTTTTTCTTTTTTACTCAGTCTCTTCAAACATCCAGTTACTTCCACACACCCTTCTAATTTTCCTTTCAGTTACTACCAGGGAAGTCTTTAGCAATATCCCTATGTAAGCAGGTCCCTACTATCAGACAATCTTGTCTATGAACTCTCTAAAAGGTAACATTCAGGTCTTTAGCTCCTCCCATCTTCATTTCTCACTTTCTAACTTTAGTCTATTCCAGCAGGAGTTATATTATAAATGATCTTCTGCCTCAGCCTGGGAATGCACACTTATAACAAACCACCAAATCTATGCCCTGTTAGCCATTGATCTCTGTAGGGTTGCTCAGATTAAAATTAACCAATGATTAAATTAACCAGAGCCCCAGGCTTAGAACCAGAGCTAGAGTGTGTGAATACAATGGTCTTACTAGAGTATTATGTGTAGTAGGGTGTATAATTATAAGCATTATTGGGGCATTAGAACTCCAAGCAAATGCCATTTATAAATGGACTTTGTCCCTTTTGTCACTAGAGTGTTATTTTAATGATTTTAAGCCTATAGGTCTTAAATAAAAAATAGTCAAACACAACTTGATTATAATGCAACAGTTTGATCTGGGCCCAAATGCTTTATTTCTAATGTAATAGTGGCTTTAGAATTGGAAAGAAAGAAAGAAAGAAAGAAAGAAAGAAAGTAAGAAAGAAAGAAAGAAGGAAAGAAAGAAAGAAGGAAAGAAAGAAAGAAAGAAAAGGGTTGGTGAATTACTAGTGCCTGGGCACCAGGTTCTGAATACCTGGATGCTCTTTTGAAGAACTATGACTATACATAGGGCCTAACCTCTAGGGCAGCCAAAAAACCAGCACATTCCTGGTATCTAACATTGTTGTCATACCTGCTAGAACGTTCTGTTGGAATTGTTTTCTATAACTGAAGAAGACAGATTCACCTTTCTTTTCTATAGTCTAATCAAGTGAGAGAAGCTCAAATTCTTTTATTCCCTGTGGTGTAGAGAAGGGATAACTCTAAAACTTTTTAAAAATGTGTTTCTTTATTGATTAAGGCATCACATATATGTCCTCATCCTACTATTGCCCCCCCTCCCACTCATGCTCTTAGCCCGTTGGTGTCGGTGTCCATTGGTTAGGCTTATATGCATGCATATAAATCATTTCACTGTTTTATCCCCTTTCTTCCACCCTCTCCTATCTTCCCTCTGATGGATGCTTCTCTGTCTCTGGGTCTCTTTTTGTTCATCATTTTATGTTGTTCATTATATTCCACAAATGAGTGAGATCATGTGATATTTATCTTTCTCTGACTGGTTTATTTCATTTAGCATAATGCTCTGCAGTTCCATCCATGGTGCTGCAAATGGTAAGAACTCTTTCTTTTTTACCACAGTGTAGTATTCCATTGTATAGATGTACCAGTTTTTTAATCCATTCATTTGCTGATGGGCACTTAGGCTATTTCCAAATCTTAGCTATGGTAAATTGTGCTACATTGAACATAGGGGTGCATATATCCTTTCTGATTGGTGTTTCTAGTTTCTTGGGATATATTCCTAGAAGTGGGATTACTGGGTCAAATGGGAGTTCCATTTTCATTTTTTAAAGGAAACTCCATACTTTTCTCCACAGTAGCTGCACCAGTCTGCATTTCCACCAGCAGTGCATAAGGGTTCCCTTTCTCTGCATCCTTGCCAGCACTTGTCATTTGCTGATTTGTTGAAAACCATTCTGACAGGTTGAGATGGTACCTCATTGTCATTTTGATTTGTGTCTCTCGGGTGATTAGTGACTTTGAGCATGTTTTCATATGTCTCTTGGCCTTCCTTATGTCCCCTCTCACATAGTATTTATTTAGATCCATTGCCCATTTTTTTGATTGGGTTATTTGTCTTCTTTTGTTAAGTTGTATGAGTTCCCTGTAAATGTTAAAGATTAAACCCTAATCAGTAATAACATTGGCAAATATATTCTCCCAAGCAGTGGGATTTTTTTGTTGTTCTATTGAGGGGGATGCTCCTCAGTTAGCAGTAGCTCCTCTGGTGGATGCTCTGCAGCAGTCATGGATCCTCTGGCTGGTGGGGGCAAGCTGATGGTGCAGCTGCTGCTTCTTGGATGAGGCTGGGGCTGTTAAGGAGGCTGTTGCTCCTTAGACTGGGCGAGCTGCTCAGGTCCCTACTACTCTTGTGGCTACAGTGCCCTGGGGCTCTCTCTCTCACAATAGTACCTTTTGGTGTGGGGAAGACATCAACCAAAGGACTTGTATGCATGCATATAGGCACACCAATGGACACAAGACCTGGGGGGTGGGATGAGGGCATGAAACAGGGGGTAAGGGAGGCTGGGAGAAAGTCAATGGGGGAAAAATAGATATATGTACTACTTTATATAATACTTTAAACAAAAGAAAAAGAAAAAAAAATGACCATCACCCTTTTCTTTACAGTAGCAATAACTACAGTTTTCTTGTGTGTGTTTATAATATCTTTGAAAATATATCTCAACAGGGTAGGGCAAAAGTAGGTTTACAGTTATTCATATGGAAAATAATTATATATATTATTTTCCTGAGGGGACACTTTTTATATGAGCTGTATATATGGAAAGTGTCCCCTCAGGAGTTTAAACACGAGACTGGGAGTTTGATCACTCACTATGACATGTGGTGACCACCAGAGTGTGGCACAGAATGAAGGAAGGCCCCAACCGGCAGCTAGAAGGACCTGATAAGCCTTTATCACTGTTCAGGCCTAGGGACCCTACCCATGCACAAGTTTTGTGCACTGGGCCTATAGTAATTAGTAAGTAATGATAAAAGAATAAACTCCATGCCTCACATCCTCACAACTACTTTTGTTCCATCCTGTAAAGATCATGCTATATATTTTTGATCATACTATACATATTGTTCTATCTTCAGCCCTTTTTACTTATAGTGCATTTTTTAATTTCAAAAATTCTGAGATCAACCATAAGATCATTGTTAGTATTTTAGCATATGGTAGTTGATTAAATACATATATACTAAAAATCACACTAACTCTGTATCACAACCTCATCTAAAAATCTTTGAAAAGGGCATAGCTCTTTTATGTCTGACATAAATTGTTTGTTTAGCCTACAGATGTAGCTAGGAATTAAAAGACCCCTAATCATAACTCTATAATAATAGTTTAAGGTTTTATGTAGATGGTAGAAACTAGGGATCCTGTTGGGTGGTCCTTTGCTAATCAATGTCTTAAACTGGCCTTGGCTGCCAGGCAAAATTTTCCTGTTGTTTAAGGAACAAAACTTCTGTGTGAGTCATGCAGTAAGGAGAAATAGAGGAAGAAAGGATAAAATGGAGGGAAAAATGTAGCCACAACAGAATCCACTAGGAAAATCAACAAAGCAAGTCTATTATCAGGAAGATGAGGAAGGCATTATTTATGGGGAGGAGAAGATATTTGAGGTTTGGATAGAACAGTGATGAAAGTATGTGAAGCATTGTTTTTTTTTCCTTTCCCATTATTAATTAAAAATTATAAAACAAAAATAATAGTCACCAACTCTTCCTATCATCTAGAAACAAAGATATATTTAGAAGACATAAACACTTGCTAGCAAGGCAGAAGAATCTGAGATTCATACTTCTTGGGTTTTCAGCTCCAAATAACTTAGAACTGGAAGTGGAAGTAACCTGTATACATAAGTACACCCTGTCAAAATCTTTAATTCAAAAAGACTCAACTCTGAATTCACTGTAGAGATGGTAGCCACGCCCTGTGCTTCCCTGACTTATGTATTTAACATATCAAAACATTCTATTTTAGTGGGACATCTATAAGGTTGTCAGCTCTTTGTTTTTCCAAGTAAGGACATTAAAATACCACAATCAATTCTACAGATTCTACCAATTCTTAAAATAAAGGACATTTTAAAACCAAAATTGGTAGTTATAATTAATCTCATAATAGCTTTTTTAACTAGAGAATTTTAGTTATATTGAAATTTCCAGCATAATCTTTATTTTTATCATTTTACTATAGGCCACTGCAAATATAGTCACATAATCCTTCAGGTTCAGTATTTGAAAATATCAGCCTAAATTATGTTCTTAATAATAATCTAATCAAACACATTATTTTTGGCCTAATGTAATGCTCTTGTATTACAACATGAACTTTAACTTTTCCTTTATATTCAACAGAGAAAACACTTGGCTAGCACCATTCTTAGGGTAAATTTTCAGATCCTGTAAGAGTATCAGATTACCTCCTCTAACAGTTAGCATCCAAACAGGAAACAGATGGCACACTCAAATTTGGAACTTGAGGTGAGTTTAATAGAGAGAAAAAAATATCCTATTTGCAGAAGATGTAGACAGTGTAGTATAGAAAATTTAGGATACAACTGTAGGATGCCTACCCCTTCCCAAGTACTGAAGTGATGAAGAGTGACACATGAAGATACAACTACACCACAAACAACGTAACACTCAATGGTCAAAAACTGAAAGCATTCCCTTAGGATCAGAAACAAGAGAGATGTCTGCTTTCACCACTCTTATTCAACATAGTACTGGAAGTCATATCCATAGCAATCAAACAAGAAGAAGAAATAAAAGGCATACAAATTGGAAAGGAGAAATTGAAACTCCCATTACTCACAGATGGCATGATGCTGTATATATTTTAAAAAATCCTAAGGAATCCACCAAAACCAACAAGATCTAATAAATAAATTCTGCAAAGTATCAGGACACAAAATATCAAGAGATTGATGGCACTTTTATACATCAATAATGAATTTTCAGGGAAATTAAAAAACAGTTTCATTTACTATTACAACAAAAAGAGAGGAAATATCTAAGTATAAATTTAACCAAGGTTGTAAAAAATCTATACTTTTACAAAAGGATAAGATAATGAAGAAAGAAATGAGTAAAAGTATAAAATACTGAAGAAAGAAATGAGGAAGATACAAATAAGTGGAAGCATGTACTGTGTTTATGGATTTTAAAAAATAACATCATTAAAATGTCCATATTACCCAAAGCAATCTATAGTTTGACACAATTCTAATCAAAATACCAATGGCATATCACAGAGAACAAGTATTCCAAAAATTTACATGGAACTGCAAGAGACCTGAATAGCCTCAGCAATCTTGAGAATCAAAAACAAAGTTGAATGTTTCACATTATCTGATATCAAAGTAGATCTATGGAACACATCAGGAAGCACAGAAATAAACCCACACCTTTATGGTCAATTAATATTTGATAAAGGAGGAAAGAACATACAGTGGGGTAAATACAGACTCTAAATAATAGTGTTGGGGGAAATTGGACAGGTACATGCAAAAACATAAAACTAGACAACAACTTACACCATACACAAAAATAAACTAAAAATGGATAACAAACTTAAATGTAAGTTGCAAAATCATAAAAATTCTGGAAGAAAACATAGGCAGTACAATTTAAGACATTTCACTTAGAAATATTTTTCCAAAATATCTCTTTGGGCAAGAAAACAAAGAAACAATAACAATTAGAAATACTTCAGACTACAAAGTTTTTTTCACAGAAAAATAAACCATCAACAAAATAAAAAAGGGATCCCATTGTGTTGAAGAACATATTTACCAATGATACATGTGATAAGGCATTAATTTCAAAAATATATAAAGAACTTATACAAATCAACACCAAGAAGACAAAGGGCCCAATTTAAAAAATGCATATAGGGTCTGAATAGACACTTCTGCAAAGAGGACATTCATATAGCCAATAGACCTAAATAATTTTCAATGTCACTAGTCATCAGGGAAATGTAAATTAAAACTACAATAAGGTGCCACCTCATGCCTTTCATAATGGCTACTAATAATCAATAATTTAACAAGAACAGGTTCAATCAAGGTGTGAGATTCAAGTCAGACCCAGCGTCTAGGTTAAGGAGTCTACATCCACTGGACAGCTGACACAATGACATTGGGATTGAACCTCACTAGCAGCAAGTTGAAGAGAACTTTCCCACACTTAGGACATCAACAATCAAGTCCCAATTACAACAGGAGAGCCCAAACAATGCACACAAAGGGAATTCCTAGAGCATACATCTCAGGTAAAGAAAGAGAATAACCCACTGTACCCCTCAAGGCACTTTCTACATAAGGGCATCCCACAAAAATTGGAAGGCATAGCAGTTTTACCTAATACATAGAAGCAAATAAAAAGAGACAGCTAAAATGGGGGAAACAAAGAAACAACCCCTGAATGAGAGTAAAGAAGGTATCTCCAGAAAAATAACTAAATGAGATGGAGGTAAGCAACCTATCAGATATAGAGTTCAAAGAAATGTTTTTATTTTGCCTCTTTCATGTTTGATTGTGTTTATTTGGGTCCTCCTCTTTGCTTCTTGGTGAGCCTGGATAGAGGTTCATCAATCTTGTTTATCCTTTCAAAAAACTAGCTCTTAGTTTTATTGACCTTTTGTTTTTGGTTGTTTGTTTTTGTCCCTATGCTGTTTCTGGAAGTTTTGTGATTACTGCTTTTGTTTCCTCAGTAGTTATTCTTTTATTTAGGTTTTCTAATTTTTCCTGATTGAGGTTTGGAAGTTTTTATTTTTCTAGGAATATGTCCATTTCATCTAGGTTGTTCAGGTTTTTGGAATATTGTTGTTCACTGTATATTTTATTATAATATTTTGTATATCTTCCAGGTGAGGTATTATTTCACTTCTCATTTCTGATTTTATTTGGGTCCTCTATTTTTTTCTTGGTGAGCCTGACAAGACATTAATCAATCATGTTTATTCTTTAAAAGAAACACCTCTTAGTTCTATTAATCTTTTGTATTATTATTTTTTTAATTTTTTATTAATATATTACATGAATACATATCTTTCCATTGCCCTCTTCCCAGACATACCCTAATCCCCCAGTGTTTTGTGTTCATTGGTTATGCTTATATGCATGCATACAAGTCCTTTGATTGATCTCTTATTTACCCCACCTTGCTCTAACCTTCCTGCTTTAATTTGACAGTCTGTTCAATGCTTCACTGCCTCTGTATCTATCTTTAATTTCATCAGTTTATAATGTTCTTTATTATCCACAAATGAGAGAGATCATGTGGTGTTTTTCTTGAATTAACTGGCTTATTTCACTTACCATAATGCTCTCCAATTCTATCCAGGTTGCTACGAATGGTAAGAATTTCTTCTTTTTTATTGCAGCATAGATTCCATTGTGTAGATGTACCATAGTTTTCTGTTCTACTCATCTGCTGATGGGCACCACGCTGTTTCCGAATTGTAGATATTGTAAATTGTGCTGCTATGAACACAGGGGTGCATACATCCTTTCTGATTGGCATTTCTAATTTCTTAGGATATATTCCTAAGAGTGGGATTGCTGGGTCAAATGGGAGATCCATTTTTAGTTTTTTGAGGAAACTCCATACTGTTCTCCACAGTGGCTGCACCAGTTTGCATTCCCACTAGCAATGCACGAGGGTTACTTTTACTCTGCATCCTCGAAAACACTTGTCATTTGTTGATTTGTTAATGATTGCCATTCTGACAGGTGTGAGATTGTATCGCATTGTCGTTTTGATTTGCATTTCTCAGAAAATTAGAGACTTTGAGCATGTTTTCATTTATCTCTTGGCCTTCCTTCTGTCATCTTTAAAAAAGGTTCTATTAAGGTCCGTTGCTCATTTTTTTGTTGGATCATTTATCTTCCTTTTATTAAGTTGTAAAAGTTGGCCATAAGTGTTGGAGATTAAATCTTTATCAATGATAACATTTGCAAATATGATCTCCCATACAGTGGGCTTTCTTGTTGTTCTGTTGATGGTTTCTTTTGCTGTGCAAAAGCTTTTTATTTTGATGTAGTCCCATTTGTTTATTTTTTCTTTAGCTTCCATTGCCTTTGGAGGAGTATCGGTGAAGAAATTCTTTCAGAATATGTCTGAGATTTTGCTGCCTGTGAATTGCTCCAGTATTTTTATGGTTTCCTGTCTTATATTTATGTCCTCTATCCATTTTGAGTTTATTTTAGTGTATGGTGTAAGTTAGTGGTATAGTTTCATTTTTTTGCATGTATCTGTCCAATTTTCCCAACACCATTTATTGAAGAGGCATTCTTGACTGCATTGTATGTTCATGCTTCCTTTGTCAAATATTAATTGAGCATAGTGGTTGAGGTAGATATGTGAATTCTCTATTCTATTCCATTGCTCTATGTGTCTGTTCTTGTGCCAGAGCCAGGTTGTTTTTAGAACAGTGGCTTTGTAATATAGCTTGAAATCTGGTATTTAGATTCCACCTACTTTATTCTTCTTTCTGAGGATGGTTGTGGCTATTTGGGGTCTTTTTTGGTTCCAGATGAATCTTTGGAGAGTTCTTTCTAGATCTGTGAAATACATTGTTGGTATTTTAATGGGTAGTGCATTGAATCTATAGATTGCTTTGGGTAATATGAAGATTTTAATGATGTTGATTCTCCAAATCAATGAGCATGGTATGCTCTTCCATCTGTTTACATCTTCCTCTATCTTTTTTAAAGTGACCTGTAGTTTTATGCATATAGATATTTTATCTCCTTAGTTAGGTTTATTCCTAGGTATTTTATTTATTTATTTTTTTTAGTGCAATGGTAAATGGGAATGCGTTTTTAAATTATCTTTCTGTAATTTCACTATTAGTGAATAGAAATGCCATAGATTTCTTGGGATTCATTTTGTATCCAGCTACATTGCCAAATTCATTCATTAAGTCTATCAGTTTTTGTATGGAGTCCTTCCATTTTTTTATGTACATTATCATGTCATCTGCAAATAAGGACAGCTTTACTTCTTGTTTTCCATTTTGGATGCTTTTTATTTCTTCTTCTTTTCTAATTGCAATGGCTAATACTTCCCATACTACGTCAAGCAGGAGTGTTAAGAGTGGGCATCCCTGTCTTGTTCCTGTTCTTAGGGGAAATGGTTTAGTTTTTCCCATTGAGTATGACGTTAGCTGTGGGTTTATCATTTATGGTTTTTATGATGTTGAGGTATGATCCTTCTATTCCCAACTTCCTGAGAGTTTTTATAAAGAAAGGATGTTGGGTTTTGTCAAATGCTTTTTCTGCATCAGTTGATATGACCATGTGATTTTAGTCTCTAAATTTGTTTATGTGATGTATCATGTTTATTGATTTGTGTATATTGTATCATCCTTGCATTCCTGGGATAAATCCTACTTGTTCATGGTGTACGATCTTTCTGATGTACTACTGGATCCAATTTGCTAGAATTTTGTTGAGGATTTTGGCATCTATGTCCATGAGAGATATTGGCCTGTAATTCTCTTTCCTTGTGTTGTCTTTATCTGTTTTTGGTATTAGAGTGATGCTGGCTTCATAGAAGGTGTTTGGAATTGTTCCTTCTTCTTGAATATTTTTTAATAGTCTGAGGAGAATAGGTTTTAATTCTTCCTTGAATGTTTGGTAAAATTCTCCAGTGTAGCCATCTGGTCCCGCACTTTTGTTTGCTGGAAGCTTTTTGATGAGTGCTTCAATTTCTTCCACAGTTATTGGACTATTGAGCTGTTTATATTCTTCCTGATTGAGTTTTGGAAGGTAATATTTTTCTAGGAATATGTCCACTTCTTGTAGGTTGTCCAATTTGTTGGAATAGAGTAGTTAATAATATTTTTTTAACAATCCTTTGTATTTTAAGGTGTTGGTTGTTATTTCTCCTCTTTCATTTCTGATTTTTTTTTATTTGGGTCTTCTCTCATTTTGAGCCTGGCTAGAAGTCCATCAATATTTTTTATCCTTTCAAAGAACCAGCTCTTGGTTTTGTTGATCTTTCAAATTGTTTCTTTGGTTTCTATCTTTTTTATCTCTGCTCTGATATTTACTATTTCCTTCCTTCTGCTTACACTGGCTTTTCTTATTGCTCTCTTTCTAGTTCTTTGAGTTGTAAGGTCTGGCAATTTATTACCATTGTTTCATGTTTTTTTTTTTTGTTTGTTTGTTTTTGCAGTAGGCTTCTAGAGCTATGAACTTCCCTCTCAAGACTGTTTTCACTGTGTCCCATAAATTTTGTATTGTAGTGTTGTCATTGTCATTTGTTACCATGATGTTTTTTTATTTCTTCCTTGATATCTCCGGTTACCTAGTAATTGTTTAAAGCATACTCTTTAGTCTCCATGTGTTTGATTACTTTGTATTGTTTTTATTGTAGTTGATTTCCAGTTTTATGCCACTGTGATTTGAGAAAATACTTGATATGATTTCAATATTCTTAAATTTGAAGAGACTTTGCCTATGAGTCAATATATGGTATATCTCTGAAAATGACCCATGTGAACTTGTATAGAATGTGTATTCTGTGGCATTAGGGTGAAATGTTCTGAAGATGTCAGTAAATTCCATCTTGTCTTGTGAGTCATTTAGGATAGCTGTGCCTTTGCTGATTTTTTTTGTTTAGAGGATTTGTCTAGTGGTGACAGTGGGGTATTAAAGTCTCCTACTATGATTGTATTGCTGTCAATCTCTCCCTTGATATCCTCCAGTAGTTTTTTTTTCTGTATTTATGTCCTTCTGTATTGGTTGCATATATGTTTACAAGAGTTATTTCTTCTTCTTGGATTGTTCCCTTTAGTATTATGAAGTAGTCTTCCCTATCTCTTGGTATGTCCTTCACTTTGAGATCTCTTTTGTCAGATATAAGTATTGCAACCCCAGATTTTTTTTCATTTCCATTTTTCTGAAACACCATCTTCCATCCCTTCAACCTCAGTCTGTCTCTGTGTGCATGTCTTTTTCTGAGGTGCATTTCTTATAGACAGCAGATATGTGTCATGTTTTCTTATACAATCCATTACTCTATGTCTTTTGATTGGAGCATTTAATCTGTTTACATTTAAAATTATTATTGATAGATACTCATATTTTGCCTTTTTATTCTTTACCACAGTGTTCCCTCTTCATTTCCTATTTCTTTTTTTTACAGCATACCCTTTAACATTTCTTGCATTGCTGGTTTGGTGGTAATATGTTCCCTTAGTCCTTTTTTGTCTGTGAAGCTCCAGATTTTTACCTTCAATTTTGATTGAAAGCCTTGCTGGGTACAGTATTCTTGGATTCAGACCCTTCCTTAGCATGATTTTGTATATTTCATTCCATTCCCTTTTGGCCTGATAAGTTTCTGTTGAGAAATCAGTTATTCATCTGATAGGGGTTCCTTTATAGGTGAATTTCTGTCTTTCTCTGGCTGCTTTTAAGATTCTTACTTTGTCATTGGTGTTTGGCAGTTTAATCATAATGTGTCTTGGTGTTGCTTTTTGGGGTTCATTTTTCTTAGGTCTCTGTGAGCTTCTTGGATTTGTGTGGCTTTTTTCCTTCCTATATCATGAAAGTTTTTTTCTCATTATTTCTTCAAACTGGTTTTCTATTACTTGCTCAGTTTCCACTCTTTCTGGAACCCCAATTATGTGGATGTTGTTTTGTTTTGTGATATCCCAAAGTTCTCTTAGGCTCTCCTCTTGCTCTTTAATTTTTTTTCCCTAGAACCTGTTGTATTTGGGTATTTTTCCTACCTTGTCTTCTAGCTCCCTGATGTGATCCTCTGCTTCTTCTACTATACTTTTGATGGTTTTTATTGAGTTCTTTAAAGCAGCAATGCCATTTTTTTTTCATTCTTTATTATTTCCCCTTGGTTCTTACTCATACTGTTGAATTTGTCTTCCATTGTTTTCAGCCTCCTTATGACCATTTCTCTTAACTCATTCTCTGGCAGGTTGTTTGCTTCTATTTTGTTTACTTCCTTTTTTGGTGATGTCTGCTTTTCTTTCCTATGCGAGCAGTTTCTTTGTTTGCCCATGGTCTTTCTTCTCTGGGTATCTTGTTATGTAGTTCTCTCTCTTGAATTGATTTAAAGGCCCAAAATTGAACATGACCAGGTACAACACACAAGGCACTGAACAGAAATGTATTCATGATGTTAATAACCACAAATAAGGTGACCACCAGTGAAAGACAAATTAGGGGTAAGTAGAGAAGGAATAAGAGAGAAAGGAGAAGAAAAGAAAAGAAATAAGTGCTGAAATGAATTTGGGAGAAGGGAGAAAAAAGTGTTAAAATAAAAACGAAGAGGAAGAAGAAGAATAAGAATAAGAATAAGAATAAGAAGAAGAAGAAGAAGAAGAAGAAGGAAAGAAAAGAAAAGAAAAAAAGCAAGAGATAAAAGAAAGAGAATAAGAAAGAAAATGGGAACAAATTATATATATGAGGAGAAAACTCTCATAGAACAGCCACTAATCCCAACATATGCCAGCAACAAGTACCTGGATATTAATACAAATTACAAATAACAACTAATATCTAGGTAGGCAAGGGAAAATGAGGTAAAAAAAAACAAATAAAAACAGAACAAACAAAACGCAAAATAAAAGATGTAGAATAAGCTGAAACAATCTTACAATAAATTATAAAAAATCGATATAATCAATGTTCAAGCAAACAACAACAAAAGGACATAGAGAAAAATAATTTTTTGGATAGTGAAGACAGAGAAGAGATAGGTGTGTTTGGACTTGGATTAGGGGATTAGAAATTAGATATATAAGTGGGATGATGTTTTAACCAGGTAAAAAGAAAAAATAGGGAAAATCTAAGGTTGGAAAAGGGTAAGGGAAAAAAGACATCAAAATGAGAAAAGTTAGGAAGACAGTGTTGGCATAAAGGTAGAGTTGTGACAGAGTAAAATGTTGCTAAAGGAAAGCTGAAAATGGAATGTAGAACTCTAATCCCAAAGTAAAATAATGAGAATATAAAATGACACTTCTTTTTTTCAAAAAGGTAAAATAGTAATAGTAAAAATACTGGTGAAAATAAAAATGTAATAATTGAAAAGGT
This sequence comes from Lasiurus cinereus, assembly GCA_011751065.1. NCBI lineage: Eukaryota > Metazoa > Chordata > Mammalia > Chiroptera > Vespertilionidae > Lasiurus > Lasiurus cinereus. The sequence goes on from JAAGEH010000013.1 coordinate 5,390,791, forward strand.
AAAGTCAATTTTGGAAAAAAAGAAAAATTAGTTTTTAATTAAAAGATGAAAAAATATTAAAAATGAAAGAATAGAATGGGCAGTAGTGGCGGTCATTCACTTCCTCTATTGTTCTGTTTGGCACACCTGTTTCCCAGTCAGGATGATATTGCAGTTCCTTTTGTTCCACTTCTGCTCAGTACTGAAAGCTAGTCCTGGTTTTTGAGCAGATGGTGTGTCTTAATCTGTTTATTTTTTTGTGATTACACAAGAGTTAATTTTTGTGTCATCCCCTGAGTGGCAGTGTTTTGGAACTGACCTCTGAGACTATAGCTCCTCTCTAGCCTGTGCTTAGATCCTGCTTTCTCTGTGGTACTCAATACTGGTTTATGGTAGTGGGTTTCTCCAGGGCTGATTCTATGATGGTTATTCTGCGCTCTTATTCTCAGGTTCCAGAAAAACAACTTTCCCCTGCAGTCTCTTAGGATGTCTCCAATTGCATGATCCTATGTATTGGGCTTAGCAATCAGAAGCAAGGGTCTTAAGAGGAAAGAATGCAGTCTGTACACGCCCCTTTCCCTGCTTCTGTTCAAGCAGCTGGGACACCTTAATAACTCCCACTGCCTCAGATCAAAATGGGTTGCTTTCTAGAGCTCCCCTCTGTTAACAGCTCTGCAGGTCCCCTTCCACATTCAGGAATGATGCCTTGCCCAACACCCAAGGATTTCTATCCGTGCAGCTTTCCCCCAGTCCAGTTCCCACAGTGTGCAAGTCTCTCTGTTCTGTGGGACCAGAGACCTCACCTTATCCTATGTGAAATCTGACCTTTCCATGTGGTGTGTGGAATCCCTCTGAATCTGAGTGTTTGTGCCAATTGGGTCCTCCCATCTTTTCGGTGGGTTCTGCAGCTGTAGCTTTTCAGGCTTCTGTAAACATCCACTTTCCCCTGCAAGATGGCATGGTCTCCTCATTCACACTGGTGGTTCCTGAGGAATAAACCCCGTGGCAGTAGGGCTGCCTCGTCAAGCGAGCCCCGTCCTGCAGTCCCCCACCTTCTCCTGAAGGACAACTGTCACTTTACTTGCCAACAAAGCTCCCAGTGTGACCCTCGGCTATTCTCTCTGCTCAGTGACAAAGCTCCAGACACGTCCATGTGTTCCGCCGCCATTTTTTTCTCTTCGTATTATTATTATTTTTTGGAGTTCATATCACTTATTTCCTCTCTTATCTTTATATTTTCTTTCTTGTACTTACTTTGGGATTTCCTTGTTTCTGTATTTCTAGTTCTTTAAGTTGTAGTGTTACATGATTTCTTGTGTTTTTTTTATTTTGCTTTTTTGTTGTTGTTATTTGTGTGTGTGTGTGTGTGTGTGTGTGTGTGTTTTGTTTGTTTTTCTTTTAAGTAGGCCTGTAGTGCTATAAACTTTCCTCCCAGGATTGCTTTCACTGTGTCCTATAGATTTTGGATTGTTGTATTATCATTTGTTTCCAGAATGTTTTTTTTTTATTTCTTCTTTGTTCTCTTTGGTAACCCATTCATTGTTTATTAGCATGTTATGTAGTCTCCACACATTTGATTATTTTTGTTTGTTTTTATTGTGTTGATTTATAATTTTGTGTCTTTGAGATCTTGGAAGATAATTCTTGATATGATTTTGAATTTGTAGAGACTTAGCTTATGTCATAATATTTGGTCTATCTTTGAAAATATCCCTTGTGCACTTGAATAGAATGTATATTTCATAGCTTTGTGGTGGAGTGCTCTGAAGATGTCAATTAATTCCATCTGATCTAGTGAGTAATTTGGGATTGCTTTTTTTAATGGATTTTTTTGTCTAGTGGATTTATCCAGTGAAGTCAATGGGGTATTAAAGTCCACTACTGTGATTGTATTGCTGTCCAACTTTTCCTTGATATCTTCCAGAAGTTTAAGTGTATTTGTAGATCCTGTATTGGATGCACATATGTTTACAAGATTCATATTCTCTTGTTAAACTGATCCCATTAGTATTATGAAGTGGCATTCATTATCTCATATTATGGCCTTCACTTTGACTTCAATTTTGTCAAATATAGGTATTGCTACCACAGATTTTTTATGTCCATTTTTTATGAAAATGTATTTTCCATCCCTTTCCTTTTCATCTATGTGAGTCCTTTCTTCTGAGTTGGGTCTTTTGTTCATAGAATTTATATGAGTAATGTTTTCTTTTTTTTTAAATATGTATTTTATCGATTTCAGAGAGGAAGGGAGAGGAAGAGAGATAGAAACATCAATGATAAGAGAATCATTGATTGGTTGCCTGCTACCTGTTGCATATGCCCTTGACCAGAATCAAACCCAGGACCCCTGAGTCTGCAGGCTGACATTCCATCCACTGAGCCAACCCATCTAGGGCTGAGTCATGTTTTCTTATCCATTAAGCTACCCTTTGTCTTTTGATTAGAACCTTTAATCTATTTTCATTTAAGGTTACTATCAATAAGTTCTTGTTTCTTGCCATTTTTATTCTTTACTAGAGGCCTGGTGCACAAAATTCTTGCAAGGGGTGTTGTTCCTCAACCCAGCCTGCACCCTCTCCAATCTGGGACCCCTCAAAGGATGTCTGACTGTCCATTTAGGCCCAATTCCACTGGGCCTAAATGGGCAGTCAGACATCCCTCTCACAATCCAGGACTGCTGGCTCCCAACTGCCCACCTGCCTGCCTTCCTGATTGCCACTAACTGCTTCTGCCTGCCAGTTTGATCACCCTCTAATCATTCTCCTGCCAGCCTGATTGATGCCTAACTGCTCCCCTGCCAGCTTGTTTTCCCCTAACTCCTCTCCCCTCCTGGCCTAATCACCCAAAACTGCCCTCCATTGCAGGACTTGTCCCTCCCAACTGCCCTCCTCTACTGGCCATGTTATGGTGGCCATCTTGTGTGTACAGGGGGCCAGAATATTTGAGCACATGGCAGCATCCATTTTGTGTGTTGGAGTGATTGTCAATCTTCATATTTTATTAGATAGGATAGAGGCCTGGTGCATGGATGGGGGCCAGCTGGTTTGTCCTGAAGGGTGTCCCAGATCAGGGTGGGAGATCCCTTGGGATGTGGGGCAGTCTAAGAGAGGGTCCTGTATGGTTTCCAGTCTGGACACGCCCCCTGGTGACCCAAACAGAGGCCCTTGTATCTGAGATTTATTTATCTTCTATAATGAAAACTTTGTATCCTGGAGTGGAGCCAAGCCTTCTGCTTGCTCTGGGGTGGCGGCCATTACAGCTGAGATTTACTTATCTTCCATAATTGAAACTATGTAGCCTTAAGAAGAGGCTGAGGTAGGCCAAGGCTGCAGAATCTCAGCTTCCTCCATCACCAGGGGCAACTCTAGCCTCTTTCTCTCTCCAGCTCTGTGGCTGCCACCATTTTTGTTGGGATTTATTTGTCTTCTATAACTGAAACTTTGTAGCCTGGAGTGAAGGTCTGGGCTGGAAAGGGTGTGCAGAAAGTTTGGATTTTTCCATAGCTGGGGGCAACCCCAGCCTACTGCTCTCTCCAGCTCCATTGCTGCCATCATTTTTGTTAGGATTTATTTATCTTCTATAATTAAAATTTTGTAGTCTGGAGTGGACGTCTGGGCTGACTAAGGTGTGTGGAAAGTTTGGCTTCCTCCATTGCTGGGGAAACCCAAGCCTCCCTTCTGCTCTCTCCATGATCACAGCCATCTTGATTTGGTTAATTTGCATACTTGCTCCTGATTAGCTGGTGGGTGTGGCTGATGTGTGTGGCTGGTGGATGTAATGGAGTGATGGTTAATTTAGATGTTACTCTTTTATTAGATAGGATGCTTGTGTTTCTTCTTCCCTTTCTATTTCTTCTTTTTACAGTATTCCCTTTAGCATTTCTTGCATTCCTTGCATGGTGGTAATAAACTCCCTTATTCTTTATTTGTCTGTGAAGTTCCTGTTATTGCCTTCAATTTTTAATTATAGCCTTGTTGGATAGAATATTCATGGATTCATTCGCTTGCTTTGCATCACTTTGTATACTTTATTCCAATCCCTTCTATCTGATGTGTTTCTGTTGAGAAATCAATTGACAGTCTAATGGTAGTTCACTTGTAGGTAACTTTCTATCTCTCTCTGATAACCTTTAAGATTCTTACTTTGTTCTTAATATTTGCCAGGTTAATTATGATGTGTCTTGGTGATGGTCTCTTTGGGCTCATCTTGATGGGACTCTTTGTGCTTTTAGGAATTCAGTGACTTTTTTCTTCCCAAAGTCAATGAAGTTTTCTTTCATTATTTCTTCAAACATGTTGCTAATTCCTTCTTAGCTTCCTCTCCTTCTGGCCCTCCTTTTATGAGGCTGTTGTTTCATTTCATGTTGTCCCAAATATTCCTTAGACCCTCCTCCTTCTTTTTAATTTTTTCCAGTTGCTGCTCTGTTTGAGTGTTTTTCTTTTTTAAAAAAAAATATATTTTATTGATTTTTTACAGAGAGAAAGGGAGAGGAATAGAGAGGTAGAAACATCGATGAGAGAGAGATATTAATCAGCCGCCTCTTGCACGCCCCCTACTGGAGATGTGCCCACAACCAAGATACATACCCTTGATGGGAATCGAACCTGGGACCTTTCAGTCCGAAGGCTGACGCTCTATCCACTGAGCCAAACTGGTTTTCTCATGCTTGAGTGTTTTTCTACCTTGTTTTCTAACTTACTGATCTGGTCATCAGCATATTCTAGTCTACTGTTGAAATCTTTCTTTGTGTTCTTTATTGCATCTATGTCATCTTTCATTTCCACTTGATTCTTCACATTTTGGTGAATTTCTCATCCAGTATTTTGATCATCAGTATATCCATTACTCTCAATTATTTCTCTGACAATTTGCTTGCCTCTGTTACATTTATTTCCTTTTTTGTTGATTTCTCCTTTTCTTTGGAATGTGGTTGTTTCTTTGTCTCGCCATTTTTCTGTTTCTTGTGATTATTTGTATGTATTAGATAAAACAGCTATGGCACTCAGTCTTCTTGCATTTGTCTTATGTAGTAGATGCTTTCTGGGACCCAGTGGTGCAGCCTCTTAGGTCTTCTTGCCCCCCTACTTGAGATATTTGGGTTCTCTTGATGTAGTTGTGTCTTGAATATTATTGCCTGGTTTTTGGATGGAGTCTTTTCTAGGAATGTCTGGTTATATGTCTCACTCTCTACCAACCATTGTGGAGGTGCTTACCTAACAGTACAAAATGCAACAGGTTACATCACAACACAAAAGGAATAGAACACTAATGTACACAAGACACCTACAACCACAATAAAAGTGACCACAAGAGAAAAAAAGAACTAGGATATAGAAAACAGAAGAAAAGGATAGTGATAAACTATAGCAAATAATAGGAAAAAAAAGTAAAGTTGTAAAAATGAAAGCATATGTGGAGAAAATGCAAAACAAACAATTAAACCAAAAACACCCAGGAAAAGGGGGGAGCAAAATCTGTAGAGTCAGAGTTTAAATACAGAAAATAAGATTAAGGAATTGGAAGAATAGGAGAAGGAACACGGTTTACTGTAGAAGAGGGAGAAAAAGAATAAGTGGATAAGAAGAAAAATAAAATAACAATAAAAAATAAATGTTTGATTATTTATTTATTTATTTATTGAAAGGGCGAATAGAGGAGAGAGCAGATAGGGCTGAATTTAGGAAGTAAAGCTAATTAAAAATTAGGAGAAAGAAGTACAAGAGAGGAGAGAAAAATTACTTTGAGTTATGAAGAAAAAGAAAAGAGAGGAGGAAATGTAGGAGCAGGGAAGTGGAAATTATATATATATGAATAAGCCAACAGAGATTACAATAATAATAACACATGACACCATCTTGAGAAACAGAGCTGCTTGAGACTAGGATCCTGGCCTCAGCACCACCTATTCACATCTCAGATGCAAACCAGAACCCTGCAGCCACTGTGGACAGAGAACTGTGACCACAGCTTCAGACCAACAGATAACAAGAATCCACACTTCATGGCCACAGATTTTTGTGTGTCAAAGAGCCTTTTCTCCCTCCCCATAGGATCACTGGATAGTGCTATAGGAACTGCTGAATGTGCCCCTTGCTCAGGCCACAGCACCCCTACAGGAATTTGAGCTTGGGAGTACGCACAGGGACCACAGTGTCCATATGGGAATTTGAGTTTGGAAGTGCATGCACAGAGACTGGAATCATCTCCCCGCAATGCAAATAAGGCAACCAAACACGAAGCACATGCAGGGCGGCAGTGCCACCTGACTTCAATTCTGGTCAAGCACACATGAAAGTCTGTTTTCCGCAGCACATATGGAAGTCTGTTTTCTGCAGCGCACACAGTCTCTTTTCTGCAGCGCACATTGAAGTATGTTTTCTGCAGGGCAAGCATGCTACAGTGCTACTGTGCAGCCCAGTCCCCCATGGTGACAGGAACCCAGATTCTCCCAGGAAGGGGCAGTACTGAGCACCAATGACTTGACTCTGTTTCTTACTGTGTGCACCTGGAATCCCTGACTCATAGCACATTCATACTAAGAGCCAGGCTCTCCAATTCTTGGTGCATGCACACCTGGAGAACCCAATGCTCAGTGAGAAGCCGCACAAGGCAACAGAGATTCTGATATTCAATTCTTAGTGCAGTCACAGGGAAACTCTGACTTTTGGCATGTGCCAGGGTACTAATTTTTGCACACACCAACAGTGCAGTGCAGGCGGGGCACATGATTGTAGGTGTGCACAAAAGACCACACTGAGTGCTGGTAACACTGAACCTGGGCAAGCCTGGTTCCCACCAACCCATGGCAACTACACATCCTAGTGTAGGAGCACTGCAGTGACACTCAGGTGGTGCGAAGTTCCCACGGCACACAGCCTAGATCCATGCAACTCAAAGTTTTAACTTTCTAGTGATAGTCAGAATGGGGAGATGACACAATCCCCAGAGGAAAGAAAATGAGGAGTCTCCAAGAAAGGAAATTAGTGAAATAAAAGCAGGCAACATGGTCAAAAAATAATTCAGTGTAATGGTCGTGGAATTCATACATACATCAGATGGATGAGAAAATCAACAACCTATGCAAGAATCAGGAAAAATGAAAAGTGATATAGCTACCATCAAAAATTTCAACAGTAGACTAGAAGAAGCAAAGGACCGAATTAATGATTTAGAAGATCAGGTACAGAAATAAGCCCAAACTGAACAACAACTGGAGAAGAAAAACAAAACTAAAAAGCAGGAGGAAAGCCTAAGGGAGCTTGGGACAACATGAAGTATCATGCATATAATAGGGCTGCCAGAAGGACAAGAAGAGAAGCAAGGATTATAAAATCTATTTGAAGAAATAATTATAGAAAAATTCCAGGATATGGGGAAGAAAAAAGTTACACAAGTACAGAGAGATCCAAGCAGCATCAACCTCAAAAGACCCACAACAAGATATGTCATAATTTCAATGGCAAATATTAATGACAATGAGAGAATCTTAAAGACGGCAAGAGAGAGACAGAAGGTTACCTATAAAAGACCCCCCCCTATCAGATTATCAAATGTTTTCTCAACAGAAAGACATCAAGCTAGAAGAGAATGGAAGGAGGTATACAAAGTATTGCAAAGCAAAGGACTGAATCCAAGAATACTCTATCTAGGAAGACTATCAATCAAAATTGAAGGGGAAACAAGGAGATTCACAGACAAAAAAGGCTAAGGGAGTTTATCACCACCAAACTAGGAATGCAAGAAATGCTACAGAGAATACTGTAAAAAGAAGAAATAAAAAGGTAAGAAGAAACACAGACACAAAAATACATATGACTACAAACAAGTACTTTCAGTAATTACTTTAAACATAAATGGACTAAATGATCCAATCAAAAGACACCAAGTGGTTCAATGAATAAAAAACATGACCCATGTATATTCTGTCTACAAGAGTTACCACGTCAGAACAAGGGACTCACACATATTGAAAGTGAAGGGATGGAAAAAATGTCTTCAGGCAAATGGAAATGAAAAAAAAAAAAGCTGGAGTAGCAATACTTATATCTGACAAAATAGACCTCAAAGTGAAGGCCATAATGATAGATAAGGAAGGCTACTTCATTATACTAAAGGGATTGATACAACAACAGGATATAACCCTGACAAACATATATGCACCCAACACAGGAGCACCCAAATACATAACAAAACTCCTGCAAGAAATCAAAGGAGATATAGACAACACTACAATCATAGTAGGGGACTTTAATACACCACTGACATCACTGGATAAATCCTCTAGACAACAAAATAAGCAAAGACCTAAATGACCCACTAGATCAGATGTACTTAACTGACATCTTCAGAACATTGCATCTCAAAGCCACAGAATATAAGTTCCTCTCAAGTGCACATGGGACATTTTCAAAAATAGACCATATATTCTGTCACAAGCAAAGTCTCCCCAAATTCAAGAAGATTGAAATCATACCAAGCATCTTCTTAGACCACAATGCCATAAAATTAGAAATAAACTAAAATAAAAACCATTGAAATCTCAAACACTTGGAAGCTGAATAGCATGCTATTAAATAATGACTGGGTTACCAATGAGATCAAAGAAGAAATTAAAAGCAACCTGAAAACTAATGACAACAAAAACACAACAATCCAAAATCTATGGGACACAATGAAAGTAGTCCTGAGAGGGAATTTCATAACTCTACAGGCCTACTTCAAAAAGCAAGAATAAATTTTAGTAAATCATCTAACTCTACAACACAAAAAAATTAGAAAGAAAGCAACAAGAAAAGCCCAGAGTGAGCAGAAGGAAGAAAGCAGATCTTTAGAAGATAATAAAGATCAGAGCATAAATAAATGACATAGAGACCAAAAATAAAATACAAAAGATCAATGACACCAAGACCTGATTCTTTGAAAGGATAAAGAAGATGGATGAACATCTAGCCAGGCTCACCAAGAATCAAAGAAAGAGGACTCAATTAGACAAACTCAGAAATAAGAGAGGTGAAATAACAACAGACCTCACAGAAATACAAGGGATCATTAAAAAATACTATGAACAACTCTACTCCAACAAACTAGAAAAACTGGAGGAAATGGACATAGTCCTAGAAAAATGCAACCTTCTAAAACCCAATCAGGAAGATACAAAAATCTCAATAGGCCGATAACTATGGATGACATTGAAGCAGTCATCAAAAAGCTCCCAGCAAACAAAAACCCGGAGCCAGATGGCTTCAGAGGGGAGTTATACCAAACATTCAAGGAAGAACTAAAACGTATCCTCCTCAGACTATTCCAAAATATTAAAGAAGAAAGATCACTTCTAAGCTCATTCTTTGAAGCCAGGATCAACCTAATGCCAAAACCAGATACAGACAAAAAAAAAATTATAAGCCATCATGAACCTAGATGCCAAAATCCTCAACAAAATTCTCGCAAATCCTATCCAGCAATGACCAAGTGGGATTTATCCTGGGGATGCAAGGATGGTACAATATCCACAAATCAATAAACATGACAGATCACATAAAGAAGTTGAGAGATAAAAATCAAATAGTCATTTCAGTTGATGCAGAGAAAGCAGTTGACAAAATATAACACCCATTCTTTTTTTTGCCTTTTTTAAAATTAATTTTTATACATATCTCCCCATTGCCCCCCTGCCTCCCAGGCATACCCCAACCCCTCAGTGTCTATGTTCATTGGTTATGATTATATGCATAGATACAAGTCCTTTGATTGATCTCTTATCTACCTCACCTAACTTTAATCTTCCTGCTGTAATTTGAAGCTTTACTGTCTCTGTATCTATCCTTTTGTTCATCAGTTTATAATGTTCTTTATTATCCGTCAATGAGTGCGATCATGTGATGCTTCTCCTTCATTGACTGGCTTATTTCACTAAGCATAAGGCTCTCCAGTTCCAACCAGGTTGCTGCAAATGGTAAGAATTCCTTCTTTTTAATGGCAGCATAGAATTCCATTGTGTAGATGTACCACAGTTTTCTGATCCACTCATCTGCTGACGGGCACCTAAGCTGTTTCCAAATTGTGGCTATTGTAAATTGTGCTGCTATGAACATAGGGGTGCATAAATCCTTTCTGATTGGTAACACTCATTCTTGATAAAAACTCTCAGCAAAGTGGGAATAGAAGGATCATACCTCAACATAATAAAAGCCAGATGGGAAAAACTCACAGCCAACATCATACTCAATGGACAGAAACTAAAACTATTTCCCCTAAGAACAGGAACAAGACAGGGATGCCTACTTTCACCACTCCTGTTCAACAGAGTACTGGAAGTACTAGCCATTGTGATCAGACAAGAAGATATAAAGAGCATCCAAATTGGAAAAGAAGAAATAAAACTTTCCTTATTCATACATGACATGATATTGTATATAGAAAACCCAAAGGACTCCATAAAAAAGTATTACATTTAATAAATGAATTTGGCAATATAGCAGGATACAAAATTAATGCCAAGGAATCTATGGCATTTCTTAACACCAGTTGTGAACTTACTGAAAGAGAGACTAAAAAAGCAATCCCATTTACTATCACACCAAAAAAATTAAGATGCCTAGGAATAAACTTAACTAAGGAGGTAAAAGATCTATATGCAAAAAACTACAAGACACTGAAAAAAGGGATAGAGGTAGACATAAACAGATGGAAGAACATACTGTGTTCATGGATTGGTAAAATCAACATAATCAAAATGTCCATACTACCCAAAGCAATATATAGATTCAATGCAATTCCTATTAAAATACCAATGGCATATTTCACAGACCTAGATCGAACTTTCCAAAAATTCATCTGGAAATAAGAGAGACCCCAAATAAGAAGAACAAAGTAGGTGGGATCTCAATACCAGATATCAAGCTGTATTACAAAGCCACTGTTCTTAAAACAGCCTGGTACTGGCACAAGAACAGTCATATAATCAATGACATAAAATAGAGATCCCAGAAATCCACCCAAACCACTATGCCCAATTAATATTTGGAAAAGGAGGCATGAACACACAGTGGAGTCAAGACAGTCTCTTGAACAAATGATGTTGTGAAAATTGGACAGATATTTGCAAAAATTTGACCCAACAATCCCACTCTTAGGAATATATCCTAAGAAACTAGAAACACTAATGAGAAAGGATTTATGCATGCCTATGTTCATAGCAGCACAATTTACAATAGCTACAATTTGAAAACAGCCTAGGTGCCCCTCAGCAGATTAGTGGATCAGAAAACTATGGTACATTTACAAAATGGAATTCTATGCTGAAAAAAAAAAAAGGAATTCTTACCATTTGCAGCAATCTGGATAGAACTGGAGAGCCTTATGCTAAGTTAAATAAGCCAGTCAATGAAGGAGAAACACCACATGATTTCACTCATTTGTGGATAATAAAGAACATTATAAACTGATGAACAAAAGGATAGATACAGAGGCAGTAAAGCATCATACAGACTGTCAAATTACAGCAGGAAGGTTAAGGAGAGGTGGGGTAGATAAGAGATCATCCAAAGGACTTGTATGCATGCATATAAGCATAACCAATGAACACAAGACACTGGGAGCTTAGAGTATGCCTGGGATGAGGGGCAATGGGAAGATATGTATACATGTAACACATTAATAAAAAAAAAAAATGGGCAATAGACCTAAATCGACACTTTTTGAAGAAGGATAGAAGGAAGGCCAAGAGACATATGAAAACATGCACAAAGTCACTAAATATCTGAGAGGTACAAATGAAAACAGCAATGCAGTATCATCTCACATCTGTCATAATGGCTATCCTCAACAAATCAATAAACGATAAGTGTTGGCGAGGATGTGGAGAAAAATTAACTCTTTTGCACTGTAGGTAGGGATGTGGACTGGTGCATCCACTGTGGAGAACAGAATGGCATTTCCTCAAAAAACTAAAAATGGAACTCCCATTTAACCCAGTGATCCCACTTCTATGAATAATCCCAAGAAACTATAAACACAATTCAGACAAGGTATATGTACCCCTATATTCATAGTAGCAAAATTTACCATAGCTAAGATTTGGAAACAGTCTAAGTGCCTATTAGCAGATGAGTGTATTAGAAAACTATGGTTCATCTACACAGTGGAATACTACACTGCAATAAAACAGAAGGAGTTCTTATCATTTGCAAAAGCATGAATGGAACTGGAGAGCATTATTCTAAGTGAAATAAGCCAGTCAGCGAAAGATAAATCCCATATGATCTCTATCATTTGTGGAATATACTGAACAACATAAACTGATAAACATGGACAGATCCATCAACAGAGAAGCATTCATCAGACTGCCAAACCTCAGAGGGAAGGTAGGGGAGGGTGGGGGAAAGGAGAAGAGATCAACCAAAGGGCTTTTATGCATGAATATAAACCTAAGGAATGGACACAAGAACTAAGAGGGTGAGGGCATGAGGAGGGGATTGGGGGTTAATGGAGAGATGAGGACACATATGTAATTCCTTAATCAATAAAGAAATTAATAATATAATAATAATATAATAATAATAACAATGACACATGAATAAAGCAGATAAAAAGATCAATTTTTAAGGGTAAGAAGAAAGGAAAGAGAAAACTGAAGCAGGGAAAAGATAAGAAAAACAGGATGAAAATGTGGGATGCTAAGAAGAAAAATGTGAAAAAAGAAAATAAAATTACAATAAAAATAAATAAGAAAATAAATAATATATTTTTTAATTAAAAAGATAAAAAAATGAAGTGTCATTTGCTTAAGCTGCATTTTAATGCCTCATAGGGTCTGGTTTAGGATTCCACTCTTCTGTTCTGTCTGCAAATTCTGGGCTTCCTGTTAGGTAATTAGGTGCTGACCACTATCAGGCCCTGTCTTCATCATTTAGCATCCTGTTCAAGTTCCAAGTTATCCACTGCTCCTTTGTTTGTATCTGTTTCCATAGGCCTTGGCTGTATGCAAGCAGAACCAATTTGCTGACTTTGCTGTCTGCCAGCTGTCAATATTAATCACCCAAGTGTCTGTTCCTGACATGGCTTTATGTGGGAGTGGTACTGTTTTGCTTTCTGGGAATCAGAATGATGTTTATTTCCCTGACCCAGAGCTAATCCTCCTGGCCTTGGTTAGTCAGATATCCTTGTATGAAGACCAGTGGTGTTGGCAGGCAACTTGGAGTTTTATCAGTCTGGTTCCCAGAATAGTTGGGCTAAAGAGGCCCTCTTCCAACCCAGCCACTGAGGCCTCTTTGGGGCTATTTAGAGCCACTGTTTCCTTTGTACAGCTTAAAATGCAAGCAGGGTGTGCCATGCTGTGTTACCTTTCTTGAGGCCACTGAGCGGGATGGCTCTTCAGGGGAGAAATGGCCGTTTAGGTTTGGAAGTTTTTGAATGTCCCAATGCTGGAGTCCTGGGAACATCTCACTGCCCTGCTTTCCTCTACAGCCTCTCCTCAGACACCTCAGTTCTGTGCCTTTCTCCCTGATCCACAGCCTCAGGTGAGTTCTTGTACCTGAAAAGTCCTATGTTCTGGGTTTAGAGAATAATAACAAAGACAAAACTGTTAGGTTGCTAAAGGAGGAACACATGAGGCCAGAATGATAAAGGATTATGAATTTATTTGATCATTTGCACCCAAGGTGGCTGAGCCTGGATGACTCCAGAACCTAGTGACAGGAGTCAGGCTTTTAAAGGACTTTTGGCTGGTTTTTTCCTGAGCAGAGATTTCTTTATGCATACCCAAAGGGGAGATAATGGAATGTGGTCACTGCAAGTGAAATGTGGCTTCAGCAAAGGGAATGACCTGAAAAGCCAGTTCCTATGGTGGGGAGTATCAGTTGAATTTTTCCATTAAATCAATAGTCACGCTTTTTTGTTTTATGGAATGGGGACAAAAATCATATCTTCTGTAATTATATCCTTCTGATGTGGGATGTTGAGATCACAGGGAAATGGGCTTTGATAGTAGCCAGCTGAACGAGGGGTGCAGCAGCATGATTTCCCCAAGAGACTTGTTGGTGAAGTCTAGAAAGTGGTCCTTTTGAGTGACTTTGGAGATAAAAGCAGCTGGACCTGTGGCTGCCACAGCATCGCTTGTCTAGTATTGTTGCTTTGCTGGACCTGGAGCTGAAATACAACTGAGACTTAGACCTTATTTCTAGGGGGAAAAATTAGGGGTTTCAGTTGCCTAACTAGTGATATGAAAGAGGAGAAAAAGTTACCCTGGGGGTGAGGGTCTTGTTTTCCCAGTTTTGCCCCCTTTTGGATATCTACAGGTTTCTTCTAGGTCCTGAGACAGGATTTTAAAATAGGTAGAGCAGTGATTAAGCTCCCTATGGCAGTTCCAACCTCTGATGTGATGCCCATGGTTATTAGGAGAGAAATTATCTGAACTTATTTTTTTGTGTGTGTCAGATATGATGGGTTAGGCGAGGGACAGATAAAGATTGATTATTGGGGGCTACATCTATATTGGGTGAGAGTACAGGTTCCTGTCCAGCTGATGGGGGGACAGATGTACATGTTTTCCCCACAGAGGAAGAAAAATTCCTGATCATGGAGACAAGCTGAAAGGTGTAAGGAGAGGTGGACTAAAGGGTATGAAGTTCCCTTTCCTGGTTCCACACTCCAAGCTGAGAGAGTAGTCGCCATGGCACTACCAATAAGGAATGACAGATGAGTGGTTGAGATTTTATTGCAGTGAAAGTGGGAGGGAATCCTAGAAAGGGCTGTTATCCAAGGGAAAAGGAAGGGAAGGAAAGTATCAGTTAAAACCAGGGGCCTGGATGGTTGGATAAAATATAAGACAAACTGGCTGTGATCAATTAGTTGTAAGACACCATTGCATTCAGAAACCAGCCAAATTTAGTACTTTAAGTTTCCTGAATTTATAATCTTCCATTTACTGGCTGAACTTTTTATTTTTATTGAACCTTAATTCCTGCTGTTTTTACTTTTAAACCTTAAATTGCTACATTAAAGACTTTTTAAAAAATATATATATTTTATTGATTATTTACAGAGATGAAGGGAGAGAGATAGAAAGTCAGAAACATCGATGAGAGAGAGACATCGATTAGCCGCCTCCTGCACGTCCCCACAGTGGAGATGTGCCCGCAAGCAAGGTACATGCCCCCAACCGGAATCGAACCCGGGACCTTTCACTCCGCAAGCCGACGCTCTATCCACTGAGCCAAACCGGTTTTGGCACATTAAAGACTTTTATTTTATTTTTTCAAACAACCAACTTTGTTGCCTTCCAGAAAAAAAACAGGTATGAGAGAAACATGCTGGCCAATACTGCAATGCATACATCTCAAGTAAAAGTAACTTTCTTTTTACTAGTAGTGTCTCATTAATGGTGAGATTTAATGCTTATTACAAATAATAACCTTTGGTTTATTCTGTAAGTAGTAGTGGAATAGATTTTTAAATTCCTTTTTTAAAGCTTAAATTTACTTCTAAACAGCATTCTTTTGGCTAGTGCTCATTTGCATATAAAGACCAATTTTACTTTGGACTTTACTAGAACCAGTTGCTCATAAAATATTGGCTTCTCATATGAATGAGTTTATTTGAGACCTTGATTATATTGTGAAAAGCTACCTTATCAAGTAATTAAAGTATGGTCTTTTTTTGAAAAGCAAAGTAATCAAACCTATACATTTGACCCATGAAATACAGATTCCACCCCCCACCCCCCATAGCCAATCTGAAGAGCCCATTGGGTGGGGGTCTGAGGTATTACGTACATTCCTGCCTTAAAATTCTGCTACTGAATATTCTGGTTTAGCTTGAGAATTATCCGGCAATCTGGTCTTTCAACATTTCTCTTTTCCTTCTCATCATATTTGCAACTTTTACAATTTCACACTTTCAAATTAGCCTTCAAAGCTTCTATGTCTTTCAAAAATGCATAACCATGCCTCAGACCTTCCACTAAGTGTTTTTACTCTAATATTCGTTCATTCTGTCATACTTTTAGCAACTTGTACAGACCTTTTCATTTTTTAAATGTATTAGAATTTTTCACTCTTTAGAAACCTTAATTTTTCAATGATAACCAAAAAGTAAACAACCAATATTTCTTAGATTGACATTTATCAACACACTTTAAGCACACTCTTACTTTCAAAATAATATACATTCAACAAAGTTCAAGAGACCTTCTGTAATAAAAAAAAAACAACTAAGAACAGGCGAAATAAAACATGTCTAGCAATCAATGTTTCAGTATTGTATGCTATTTTAAAATATTTAGATGTTTATAATTTAGCCCAGCAATGCTACAAAGTCTTTAAGTTAATAAAGAATTTGGAAAATTATGTATAGGTATATGAGGCTGGAGAAAAGGCAGGGGAAGAGGGGAGCAGGCCCCACAACCTGTTCCAAGCCCTCTAGCCACTTGGATTCAAAACTGCAGGATGTTTCCTTAGTGATAACATGCTAACATTTGGGGGATAATGAGCTTAGCTTCTGGTAGTAGCCAGACTGATAAGTAAGCATGTGCAGAAAAAAAAAAAGTTGTTCTTTAGGAAAGGTGGCATTGGGGATGAAAAGACACTGAGGTCAGATAAGTTTTCAGTGCATTAAAGGGGTGAGAATGTTGGACTTGGAATCTAAAGGCTCAGTGAGGGGGTCTCTTCACCATGTCATATCATAGAGGAGCTTTGCAAGAGGACTAAAGTTGTGAACCTGGAGGCAAGAGTACCCAATGAGCCTGAGAAAAGAGACAATTTCTTTTTCAGTCATGGAATGGATAAGGAGCTAAGGCATTTACAATCCAAGGAATGGTTCAGCCTTGTGGGGTAAGAGAGTGAAATTTGAGGAAGGTGACTGTGGTTTGGGACATGTGGTTTATGAGGGAATGCATGGTAACCCTGACAGGGCACCTAGGTAGAATGAGAAAAGAGTGAATGGGGGAATTTAGTAACATGCAGTATAAAGGTGAGGTAGCTAATGGCTGGCTATGAGACTAATCTGTTAACTTCCATAATAGAAATTGAGGTGTGGACAAGGGTCCCAGCGAATTTGGAGAGGGCAGAATAAATGGTCCCATTGTCAATTAAAAAGGAGAAAGACTTATATGCCCCAACAATAGTTACCTGAGGCTTTGTACTGGTAATGTACATCTGTGGAGCCCTGTCAGGGCCTGGGCAGCTTCAGTATTTGGTGGCCAGTCCCAGGAGGTCTGGGAGCTCCAAACTGGATCCAGAGGGCAGCCTTCCTGGACTGGCTGAGGTCATACCCAGAGAGGCCATACTACCATCTTATTTCCAGTGGCCTTCCCTTCCACACCTTGGACAAGGGTATCAGGTTTGAGCAGGACTTGGCTCAGTGTCCTTCATTGCTGAATTTGAAGCATGGGCCTGGAAGAGGCTTAGCCCATGACTTCCCTTTTGGTTGGAGAACCGGCACTATGTTTGGGGTTCATGAGTGTGGTGGCTAGGAGCTAGAAGGCCTCTTTTTGGGCCTCAGCCTTGGCCTGACTTTTCCTTTGTTTTTGGATTTGGGTCTCCTTGTCTCTATTATTAAAGACCTTAAAGGTCAGGTTAACGAGGTCTTTTTGAGGTGTTTGTAGACCTCTATTTATCAAAATTTGTGGCATATGTTGGGGGATGATTGAAATATAATATGGGTGTTCAGAAGAAGAGCTCCCTCTAGGGAGGGTGGGGTCTACGTTGGTAATTTTCTGTAGAGGAGGACAGGGAGATATAGATGTCAGGACAGAGGATTGAGTCAGGCACTCAAATTTCTTAGTAAATGAGATCAGGTCAGTGGAAAAAGATCTAAATGCCTCTCAATCCGTATGAGGCTGGATATAGAGATTGCAACATGGACAAAGACTATGCCCTCAGTTCCTGCTGCCTCCCTCAGGGGTAGAATAGAGGCAGGAATAGAAGAGGCTGTTGAGGAGAGTGTTCTTTACATGGCCTGAGAGCGTGTTAAATGGGAAAGGGTTGTTTTGAAACTTGTATTCTTGGAATTTGGGCTCTCAGGGGCATGAGAGAGGATGGTTGCTGATTAGGAGGGTCTGGGTTTTGGAAATCTACTGCAGATGAGGGAGCGGATGTGTAAGGAGGTGGAGGTCGGTGGTCTGTTGGGTCAAGAATAGATTCAGAATCAGAAGTGTTAGGGATATGATGTTTTGTGTGAAGGAGAAAGATCTGATGGGTACAGCAGGACTGAAAGAGAGAGGGTAGGGACGAAAGGGTGAAAAAGGCCTGGTCATACAGAATCTTTGACCATTTTCCATTGCAGTGACAGCAATTATCTAAAATTGCTTAGTGTGTTAAAATTGAAAGTGCTGTTTTCAGGCTATTGATACTTATTATCTAGTTTATGTTGTGGCCAAACAGTGTTACAAAGTAAAGTGAGGTGTGGTTGGGCATGATCTCACCCACAAGTGTGTAGAGGGAGTTTGGTGTGGCTCACGAGAGAGGAAGGTTGAATGACAGACCACGAATCCAAAGGTGAGGCGTCCCTGCTGCTAAACAAATCACCACGAGAAAGGAGAGGTGACACTCTGTACTAGACGTCCCCAACCCATAAGGAACCAAAACCAAATGGCTGAGGAGTCTTCTGGCCTAGCCCTAAGACTTTTGAGATAAGAGACTGCCAAGAAGTCAGTGAGAAAGAATGTGGGCAGAAGACCCTAAAGAAGGGAAATCATGGAAAGTCACACTCACCTAGAGAAGATTGGCCAGTGTGTGATGGAGAGTTAGCAATGGAGAAGGAAGGAGCGATTTGTGGTCTGGCATCGTCCTTGGCTGGCTGTGGGGCAGATCCTGTAAGGCAGGGAAGCCTGATTGAGACTGGCAATCCAGTCACCCAAGTAGGATTCAGAGGTAAGCCCAGGATGAGCTGCCTCCTACTGCTCTCCAAAGAGCAAACTCAGGGTGACTAAAGCCAAGGCAATGGCTCCCCATCCCCATGGAACCCTCCTGGGTTTTGGCACCAAATGTTAGGTTACCAAAAAAGGAACATAGGAGGCCAGAACTTACGAATTTATTTGATCATCTGCACACCAGGTGTCTGAGCCTGGATGGCTCCAGCACCCAGTGACAGGACTCAGCAGCTTTTAAAGGACTTTTGGTAGGCTTTTTTTTTTCTGGGCAGAGACCTCTTTATGCATACCCTGAGGGGAGATAATGGAATGTGGTCACCATAAGTGAAATGTGGTCTAAACAAAAGGAATGTCCATAGTGAAATGACCTGAAAAGCCAGTTCCTGGAGAGGGGCTATAAGTTTAATTACTTCATCAAGCCTAACAAAAAAACAAAAGCAAAAGAACCATAAAACTGTGAGTTTCTTACCTGCTGGCACCATGCTGCTGAGGTCATTTTTCTGGGCACAAGTCAAGATGCAGCCTTTCACAGGCATGGTCTAGGTCTAGAGTTCCTGTGTTCCAGCAGCCCTGTGAGTTTTTCTTTTATCAGTTTGGTATTATACTTGTCACCATGGCACACAGCTTTGGTGAAATGCAGCTTTCACCTCACCCTCTTGGCCTGAGGGGTGGGTGGTCCTTTCCAATTCAGATCCTTGTTCCTACCATTCTCCTGGTGTCCTCTGCCCTTCTTTGTTGATAATTGTTTCTTCAGCTGTGTCTAATTTGTTAATTCCAGGAATGGTCTCCAATTTAGTTGCTTTTTCAAGTCTGGCCCTGTGATGAGGTGCACAACATGTCTGCCTATACAGCTGCCATTTTCTTTTCTCTAAAGTTTTCTTTAAAATTGACATTCTCATTTTTATTACTTTAAAGACATTTGCTCATTATGAATAACAAAACAATACATATATGTATGTACAAAATATAAAGCAAATATCTTCTATAAGCCCACCTCTATACTAAAATGATACAATTACTGGATTATATCCTTTAGACACTTTTAATAATGTGAAATGTATTTATAAACATACATATGCATATTTAAAATTTTTAAACACACTATTTTATGCTTTCAGTTCTCTGTTAGAATAATTGAACTTAAATTCTCCATTGACTTCTAAACACCTACTTTGTGTACCAGTAGTAGCTGACATGTAGTAAGTACTCCACAACTGTTAACTAATTCTAAAATCACAAGATCTCCATAACTCAAAATAATTGAACAAAAAATAAGGTGATAAAATGAGGCATTTAAAAAGGAGTCTTGGCTTGGTAGCTTAGTTGGTTGGAGCATCATCCCATACACCAAATGGTATTGGTTTGGATTCCCAGTCAGGGCACATACCCAGGTGTGTGTTCAATTCTGAATTGGAGCACATAAGGAGGCAACAAATTGATGTTTCCCTCTCACATCAATGTTCTTCCCCCCCCCTTTCTTAAAAAAAATCAATTAACATATCCTCAGTTGAGAATTAAAAAAAATAAAAAGGAACAAAATATATGGAAAGAGTAAAAAATTAATATAATTTTTGAAAAATACTTTTAGGGAAAGACTCATAGGCCATTAAAACAACCATTGGTGGAGAGACAGAAGGTAAGTGAAATATACCGTTTAAAAACTCAATAATAAACCTCAATCTAGATACTGTATTATAATCAGAGGGGCTTTTCTAAGTGCACTACAAATCCCCAGACAATGCATGCTTTCTTTTATTTTCCTTTAAGTATTCTGTAGAGACCTAACTAAAAGGAATGGTAGTGATGGAAAACAGAATTGTAATTATCACTGATAGTTAATTACAACAATATTTGAGAATTGAGCATGTCAGAAGAGAAAAGAAAAAATAAAACAATATTATCCAAAGGTGTGGACAGTCAGGGAGAAGATTCTCAGGGAGAATTATAATTAAAGTCTGCCAACCCTTCTGATTTAATAATACCTAGGACATAACCCATGGATTTTTACCTATATTTTCCATCCACCTTTTAAAAGAATAATGGACATAATTGTTAGGGAAATGAGGGTGAGGTGACATAAGTAAAAAAAAAAATGACTTTTTGTTGAGGACAAAGTCTCTAATACTGCATCCTGAATTAAGGACATGGTCCAAAGTAAAGTGGCCTCCCTTCATATGTAAGAATAAGATACACCTTAACTTAGATGAAGTGAACTCAAGTAGAGAGTACATGTCAAAATTACATAAAGGAAGTCAGAGTTCAGGTTCTTGAATCAAAATTGTTTACAATACCAATAAAGCTGTTTCACTCTACTTAAACTCTAAGGCTATAGAAAAGGAAATGAAATTAACAATACCCAGTTTTTAAAGATCTGAGCTGCTTTAGCAGGTTTGGCTCAGAGGGTAGAGTGTCAGGCTGTGGACTAAAGGGTTCAATTCTGGTCAAGTGTACATACTTTGGTTTGCAGAATCCTCCCCAGCCTGGACCCTGGTCAGGGCTTGAGCAGGAGGAAATAAATCCATGCATTTCTATCACATTGATGTTTCTCTCTGTCTTTCCCTCTCTCTTCTATTCTTCCTGAGAAAGCAATGGAAAAATATCCTCAGGTGGGGATTATCCAAAAATAAATAAAGTTCTGAGCAATACAAGACCCAGATAAAGTAGGGAATAAGTCAAGGAGTCACCCATATTATATCTTAGAAAATATAATATTTTGATTAGATCACCTGCTTTGAATATGTGAATAATTCAAAAAAGTATTTTGGCAGATGTGTAAAAAAAAATACTCCAGCCTTACAGGGAAAGAAAAGAAAGAGGAAAGGAAAGATTCTATGAAAAGATATGAAAAATTCATTCTTGGTGAAAACACTGCAAAAACTGAAAGAAAATTCTGTTTCAAACTCTAGACATAATTACATAGAATAGTATTTCAGTGAAACAAGACAACAGACCAGATGATAGAAAACTGAGATTGCAGAACTAGTTAAGCAAACTAAGGACCAAAGCAAAAATATATTCATATATATATATATATATATATATATATATATATATATTCAAAGGCACACTCAATAACAAAATCAGAGAAAAGTTAGGAATATAAGAGGAACAATGATGAGCCACTATAGAGAAAACTGTTTCCCTGAGATTTAGTACCAAGCAAAAAGCATACTATATATATATTTTTAGAGTGGATGTCTGTTATTTCTTTTTTTATTGGTTAAAGTCTTACAAATAGTAGTAGATATGTCTCCTTTTTTCCCCCCTATTGACCTTCCCCCGGCCTCTCCTAACCCCTGGCACAGGCCCTCACTCCCACCCTAGTGTCTTGCGTCCATTGCTTATGCTTATATGCATGCATACAAGTACTTCAGTTGATCTCTTATCCCAACCTGCAAAAAAATCTCGCCAGCCTTCCCACTGTAATTTGACAGTCTGTTTGATGCTTTACTGCCTCTATATCTATCTTCTTTATTCATAAGGTTATAATGTTCTTTATTATCCATAAATGAGTGAGATCATGTGGTATTTTCCTTTCACTGGCTTATTTCACTTAGCATAATGCTATCTAGTTCCATCCATGCTGCTGCAAAGGGTAAGAATTCCTTCTTTTTTATAATAGCATAGTATTCTATTACGTAGATGTACCATAGTTTTCTAATCCACTCATCTGTTGATGTGGATTTAGGCTGTTTCCAAATCTTAACTATTGCTGCTATGAACATAGGGGTGCATATATAATTTCTGATTGGTGTTTTTGTTTTCTTAGGAAATATTTCTAGAAGTGGTATTACTGGGTCAAATGGCAGCTCCATTTTTAAATTTTTGAGGAAACGCCATACTGTTTTCCACAATAGCTGCATCAATATGCATTCCCTACAGCTGTGAAGAAGGGTTGCTTTTTCTTCATGCCCTTGTCAACACTTGTCGCTTGTTGATTTGTTGATGATAGCTATTCTGACAGGCATGAGATGATACCTCATTGTCGTTTTGATTTGCATCTCTCAAATAACTAGTGACTTTGAGCATGTTTTATATGTCTCTTGGCCTACCTTCTGTTTTCTTTTGAAAAATTATCTATTTAGGTCCATTGTCCATATTTTGATTGGATTATTTACCTTCCTTTTATTAAGTTGTATGAGTTCCCTGTAAATGTTGGAGATTAAACCCTTATCAGGGATAAAATGGGAAAATATGTTATCCCTTACAGTGGACTTTCTTGATGTTTTGTTGATGGTTTCCTTTGCTGTGCAAAAGTTTTTTATTTTTTTTATTTTGATGTAGTCCAATCTGTTTATTTTCTCCTTAGTTTCTCTTGCCCTAGAATTTGTGTCTGTAAAGATACTTTATAACGTATGACATATGTCTGCAATTTTGCTGCTTATGTAGTCTTGTAGGATTTTTATGGTTTCTGGTCTTATGTTCAAGTCCTTTAGACATTTTGAGTTTGTTTTGTGTATGGTGTAAGCTGGTGGTCTAGTTTCATTTTTTTTTGCATGTATCTGACCAAATTTTCCAGTACTATTTATTAAAGAGCTGTTTTGACTCCATTGTATGCTCTTGCCCCCTTTGTCAAATATTAATTGAGTATAACAGCTTTCAGTTCTGTATTCTGTTCCATTGGTCTATATGTCTGTTTTTTTGCTAGTACTCGGCAGTTTTGAGAATCATGGCTTGGTAATATAGTTTGATCTCTGGCATCATGATCCCTCCTACTTTGTTTTTTCTTCTCAGGATAGCTGTGCCTATTCAGGTCTTTTTTTGTTCCAGATGAATTTTTGCAGAGTTTGTTCTAGATCTTTGAAATGTGCCATTAGTATTTTAAAAGGTATTGCATTGAATGTATAGATTGCTTTAAGAAGTATGGACATTTTAATGATGTTGATTCTACCAATCCATGAACATGGTATGTTCTTCTATTTGTTTAAGTCTTCCTCTATCTCTAACAAAATTATAAGATACTGAAGAAAGTAATTAAGGTATATACAAATAATTGAAAGCATATACTGTGCTCATGGATATGAATTATTATATTCTTTAACACATCTATGCTATCCAAAGCAATTTATATATTCAATGCAATTATTATCAAGACACCAAAAGCATATTTTACTGAACTAGAACAAATAATGCAGAAATATATATGGAACTTCAAAAGACCCTGAATACCACAGTAATCTTGAGAAAGAAGAATAGCCTGGCTAATATGTTTCAGGAGTTGAGTGTTAACCTATGAACTAGGAGGTCATGGTTGTTTGCTTGATCCCTAGTGGGGGACGAGCAGGAGGCAGCCAATCAAAGATTCACTCCCATCATTGATATTTCTTTCTTTTTAATTTAATTTTATTTATCCATCATTAGTGTTTCTATCTCTCTTTTCTTCTCCCTTCTTTTCTGAAATAAATTATATATTGAAGAATTATTGAGAAAACTGGATGAATACATGCAAAAAAATGAAACTAAAACACCTTCTTAAACTATATACAACAATATACTTAAAATAGAGTAAGGACTTCAATTTAACATAAAACACTAAAAGAAAACATAGGCAGTAAAATTGCAGACATTTCTCATAGCGATATATTTCCTGATATATCTTCACAGGAAAGGAAAGCAAAGGAAAAAATAAATAAATTGGGTTAAATCAAACAAAAATTTTTGCCCATCAAAGGAAACCATTAGCAAAATGAAAAAAAAAAAAACAAACAAAACCTACTGAATAGAACAACACATTTGCCAATGATATATCTGATAAAAGGTGAATATCTGATTTTTTAAAAAACTTATATATATAATTAAGAAATGGGCTAAAGAACCTGAATAAACAGTTTTCCATAGAAAATATAAGGATGGCCAATGGACATATGAAAAGTTTTTCAACATCACTATTCACCAGAGAAATGCAAATCAAAATCACAATGAAATATCACCTCATACCTGTCACAATGGCAATCATCAAAAAATCAACAAACATGCCCTTACTGGATTGGCTCAGTGGATGGAACACTGGCCTGTGGGCTAAAGGTTCCCTGGTTTGATTTTGGCCAAGGGAATGTGGCTTAATTGCATGCAAATCCTCAGTTGGGGTGTGCAGGAGGCAGCTGATTGATGTTTCCTTCTCATCGATGTTTCTAATTCTCTATCCCTCTCCATTCCTCTCTGTAAAAAATCAATAAAAAATTACAGTCTTGGTGAAGATGTGAAGAAAAGGAAACCCTTGTTTACTTTTTGTGGGAATACACATTGTTTCAGGCAATGTAGAAAACATTATGAAGTTTCCTGAAAAACTTAAATATGGAACAACCTCATGGCCCAATATTTCAATTTTGGGGAATATATATGAAGAAACTCAAAACACTAATTTGAAAGAATATATGAACACCTATGTTCACTGCAGCATTATTTACAATAGCCAAGATTTGGAAGCAGCCCAACTGCCGATGAGTAGATGAGTGGATGAAAATGCTGTGCTACTACAGAGTAACAATAATCAAAACAGCATGGCATGGCAGAAAACAGACACACCAGACCAATAAAACAGAATTGAGGTCCCAGAAATAAAACCACACATGTATGGGCAAATAATTTTTGACAAAGTAGCTAACAATAAGCAATGGAGAAAAGAAAACCTCTTATATAAATGATGCTGGGAAAGTCAGAAAACCATATGAAAAAGAATAAAACTGGATTAGTTTGTCTGCATTTACAAAAACTAATTCAAAATGGATCAATGCCCTAAATATAATATCTGAAACCATAAATTACATAGAATAAAACATAGGTACTAAACCAAAGGATCTAGATCTTAGAATAGATTTTATAAATTTGATTCCAAAAGTAAAGAAAAAAGTAAATGACTGACACTATGTAAACTAAAAATTTCCTTTTTTAAAAATTAAATCTTTATTGTTCAGATTATTACATTTGTTTCTTTTTTTCCCTCCATAGCTCCCTTCTACCCAGCTCCCACCCATCCCTCTACCCTTACCTCCCCCCATATTGACCTCATCCATAGGTATATGATTTTTGTCCAGTGTTTCCCTGCACACCCCCACCCCTTTACCCCTGAGAATTATCAGTCCACTCCATTTCTGTGCTCCTGATTCTATTATATTCACCAGTTTATTCTGTTCATCAAATTTTTAATTCATTTAATTTTTAGATTCACTTGTTAATAGATAGCAGAAGAAAGTGCCAACAAAACAAAAAGGCAACCACCGTAATGGGAGGTGATATTTGCAAACAACAGCTATGACAAGGGGTTAACAACTCAATCAATCCAAATAAAAAATGGCCTAAGATCTGGAAATATCCCATATACTCATCAAATCAAAACCACAATAAAATACCACCTCTGTAGACAAAAATGCTGCGGTACATTGACAGAATGGAATACTATCCAGATGTAAAACAAAAAGGATCTCTTATCCTTTGTCACAGTGTGGATGATCTGCAGATTATTGTGCAAAGTGAAATAAGCCAGTCAGAGAAAGATAAATATCATATGATCTCACTTATATGTGGAATCTAAGAAGCAAAATAAATTGATGAACAAAATAAGACCAGAAGCATGGATCCATGGAACAGACTGACAAATCTCAGATGGAGGAGGATGGGAAAAGATTGCCCAAAGAACTTATATACATATATCCATAGCCCATGGGCACAGACAATACTGTAGTGAAGGTCTGGAGTGGGACAGTGGCTGAATGGAGAGGGTCAAAGGGAGGTAGGGGACATCTGTAATACTGTCAATAATCCTATCTAATAAAAGAGAAATATGCAAATTGACCATCAATCCAACACACAAGATGGCTGCCCCCATGTGGTCAAGGATGGCTGCCCCCATGTGGACACAAGATAGCCACCACAAGAAGGCCAGCAGTTGAAGGCAGTTGGGAGAGATCAGGCCTGCAAGGGAGAGCAGTTGTGGGTGATCAGGCCAGGAGGGGAGAGCAGTTAGGCATCAATCAGGCTGGCAGGGGAGTGGTTAGGGGGTGATCAGGCTGGCAGGCAGAAAGAGTTAGGGGAAATCAGGAAGGCAGGCAGGTGAGCAGTTGGGAGCCAGCAGTACTGGATTGTGAGAGGGATGTTTAAGCCTATCAGAATCGAGCCTAAACAGGTAGTCAGATTGGAGTGGGTTCAGGCTGGGCTGATGGACACCTGCCCTGTGCATGAATTTCATGCACTGTTCCTCTAGTAAAAAATAAATTTAGAAAGAAAAAAAAATGGACAGAGAACCTGAACATACACTTCTCCCAAAAAGACATACAAATGACCAACAGATATTTGGAAGGAGATTTTACTTTGGGTGGTGGGCACACAATGCCATATACAAATTATATATCATAGAACTCTACACTTGAAACCTATGTGATTTTATTAACCAACTAGAGGCCCAATGCATAAAGATTAATGCAAGAATAGGCCTTCCTTCCTCAGGCTGCTGGCACTGCCTTCACTCTTGCCCTGAGTGCCTTTCAGCCTTGCCATACTGCCCAGAGGCCCAGGATGTCTAGGGTGGTGTGGAATGCCTGTGTTGTCGCCATGTTGATGATACAAACATCCCACCTCATCCCCAGCAGCTCAGCACCCACTATTTTTGTTGGGTTAATTTACACACTCACTTCTGATTGGTTGATGGGAGTCACAAAGATATGGTTAATTAGCATGCTACTCTTTTATTAGTGTAGATATCACACCAACAAATTTAACACAAAATTAAATGAGGGACCTAAAACAACTATTGAATTTTAATGATATGCATGCTAAAGTCTTTAGGGGTGAGGTAGAGCAATGTCTGCAATGACTCAGAAATGCATGAAAATAATCAGATGAATTGGTAGATAGATAAAGAATACAATAAAGTAATAAAGTGATAAAGTAAATGTAGCACAATGTGAACTCTTGCAGAACCTATACAATGGGTTTATGGGCATTCACTGTACAATAATTTAAATTTTTCTTTATTTTGGAAAAAATTATATTAGAATATAGAAAAAAATAAGCTATATGGGAAGATATGTATACAGCACATGTAACACAATAAACAAATAAAAAATAAATATTCTATAAACATTTCTGTACAAAAAAAAGAATTACACAGACAGTAAATAGGAAAGTGCAGAGTAAGCAGAAAAGAGGAAATAGTAAAGATTAGAGTGGAAAAAAAGGGCATAAAGACAAAAAATACAAAATATCAATAAAACCAAGAGCTGTTTCTTTGAAAGGATAAACAAGATGGATGAACTTCTAGTCAGGCTCACTAACAAGCGAAGGGAAATGACCCAAATAAAAAAAAATCAGAAATGTATATCCAGTCGTTTTTTTTCTCCATTTCTTTTGTTTGTGATCCCTTCCCTTGTTTCGGCATTTTCACTATGCCAGGGAAACTTCTGTGTTGGATTCAGCCTTATGATACCAGATGGAAACCCGAAGAAGCCTCTGTTGAGCTTGGGATGGGTGGAGTCTCAGGGCTTAAGGGACCGCCTTGCCTTCAAGTCGGCCCGCCCTCCACGGCCCCTGAGTCTCACATGACTGGGTAATCCCTGGAGCGGTCCTTGTGCACGCGCATACCTGCAGTGCCTCTAACCGCTGCCTTTCCAGCTCCCCTGAGCACTAGGACCACACGAGTCTAGGTCCTCAGGGTTTCGCCCGAAACAGGGGCCCAGTGGACTCAGAAGTGGCACAGTTTAGAGGGTCTGTCTCCCGCCCACTCGCGAAAGCCAGCGGCACAATCAGCAATCTGTCCTGGGCACAGCACCGTGCGCATGCGAGACCAGACCTGATCTTCTGCGACTCCCCTAAATTTCCGTGCACCTCTCCCTTTTCACAGTCCAAACTCCCCCCGTATGAGTTTCACTGGATCTGGGGTTTAGTGTCGTAAAATAAGGGGTTCAATGCCGTTGGGAGTCTCCGTTTCCCTCCCACCAGAGAAAGCCAGCCAGGTACTCCGGCACCCGCTCTCTCAGCGCGCGCGTCTCAGTACCTCGGCTTTTTGCAGCTCCTCTGGGTCTCCGTGAGCCCCTCTCTTTCCTTCTAGCTGTAGAACTTACACTCCGCCAGCTTTCCTGTGGTTCTGGATGATGTCCGTTCTGTCTTTTAGTTGTAGTTTTGAAATTGTTGTGCAAGGCAGCAGTGTAGGTGTTTACCTATGCCGCCATCTTGACTGGATATAGAGTTCAAAACCATGCTTATAAGGTTTTTCAAGAATATGCTAGAAAAATTCGATAAATTTAGTGAGACCCAAGAGGAGATGAAAAAGGACCAACTAGCGATACAAAAGAGCCAACTAGAGATGGAAAAGGTCCTACTAAAGATGATAAAGGACCAAATAGAAATTAAACATACACTGACTGAAATAAAAATATTATACAGAGTCCTAACAGCAGACTAGAGAAAGGCAAGAATCAAGGAAAAATTTTTGAAATATAAAGAAGCAGACAACATTCAACTGGAAAAGCACGAAGAGAAAAAAATCCAAAAATGTGAACATAATGTAAGGAGACTCTGGGACAGCTTTCAGCGTACCAACATCAGAATTGTGGGGGTGCCAGAAGAAGAGAGAGAGCAAGATACTGAAAACCTGTTTAAAGAAATAATGACTGAAAACTTCCCACATCTGGTAAAAGAAATAGACTTACAAGTCCAGGAAGCACAAAGAACCCCAAAGAAAAGGAATCCAAAGAGGACTACACCAAGACACATCATAATTAAAATGCCAAGAGCAAAAGAGAAAGAGAGAATATTAAAAGCAGCAAGAGAAAAACAGTTTATTACCTACAAGAGAGCATCCATAGGACTGTCAGCTGATTTCTCAACAGAAACGATGCAGGCCAGACGGGAGTGGCAAGAAATATTCAACGTGATGAATAGTAAGAGCCTCCAACCAAGAATAATCTATCCAGCAAAGCTAACATTCAGAATTGAAGGGCAGATTAAGAGCTTCACAGATAAGAAAAAGCTAAAGGAGTTCATCAACTCCAAGCCAGTATTATATGAAATGCTGAAAGGTACTCTTTTAGAAGAGGAAGAAGAAAAAGGTAAAAGCCAAAAAATTATGAACAACAAATACATATCTATCAACAAGTGAATCTAAAAATTAAGTGAATTAAAAATTTGATCAACAGAATAAACTGGTGAATATAATAGAATCAGGAGCATAGAAAGGGAGTGGACTGATAATTCTCAGGGGGGAAGGGGTGAGGGGTGTACAGGGAGATACTGGACAAAAATCATACACCTATGGATGAGATCAATGGGAGGAAGCTAAGGGCAGAGGGAGGGGTGGGAACTGGGTGGAGGGGTGCTATGAAGGGGAAAAAAGAGAAACAAATGTAATAATCTGAATAATAAATATTTAATTAAAAAAATCAGAAATGAAAGAGGTGAAGTAACAACCAACCCCACGGACATACAAAGTACTGTAAAAGATAAAATAATATGAACAACTCTACTCCAACAAACTGGAAAACCTAGATGAAATGGACATATTTCTAGAAAAATGCAAGCTTCCAAAATTCAATCAGGAAGAATAAAAAAAAACTGAATAGGCCAATAACTACTAATGAAATTGAAACAGTAATCAAGAAAATTCTAGCAAACTAGTCCTGGTCCAGAGGCTTCACAGGGAAGATTTATCAAACATTCAAAGAAGAACTAAAACCTATCCTCTTCAGACTATTCCAAAAAGTTCAAGAAGAAAGCACACTTCCAAGCTCATTCTATAAAGTAAGCATTACCCTAATCCCAAAACCAGGTAAAGACACTACAAAGAAAGAAAATTACAGGTCAATATCCCTGATGAACACAGATGCTAAAACCCTCAATAAAATTCTAGCAAATCTGATCCAGAATTACATTAGAAATATAATACACCATGACCAACTGAGATTTATTCTGGGGATGCAAGGCTGGTACAATATCCAGAAATCAATAAATGTGATACATTACATAAACAAATTGAGAGACAAAAATCACATAATATTATCAATTGATGCAGTAAAAGCATTTGACAAAGTCCAACACCGTTTCTTGATAAATATCTCAGTTAACTAGGAATAGGGAGATCATGCCTCAACATAATAAAATCCTTATATGACAAACCTACAGCTAACATCATACTCAATGAGCAAAATCTAAAACTATTTTCCCCTAAGAACAAGAAAAAGACAGGAATGCCACTTTCACTAATCCTGTTAGACATAGTACTGGATGTGCTAGCCATAGTGATCTGAAAAGAAGAAATAAAATACATCCAAATTGGAAAATAAATAAAACTGCCATTATTCACAGAGAACATGGTATTGTACAAGAAAAACCATGAAGACTCCATCAAAAAACTATTTTATTTGCCCAAGCTGGTTTGGCTCAGTAGATAGAGCATTGGCCTGAGGACTAAAGGGTCCCGGGTTTGAGTCCAGTCAAAGGCACATGACCAGGTTGCTAGATCCTCAGTGGTAGGCATACAGAGGCCAGCCTATCAATGATATTCTGTCATCATTGATGTTTCTCTCTCCCTTTCTCTGTGTGAAATCAATAGAGCATATATTTTAAAAATATTACCAGACTTCATAAATGAATTTGGCAATATAGTAGGACATAAAATTAACAACCATAAATCTATGGCTTTTTTATAAACCAAAAATGTCCTCACAGAAAGAGAAACTAAAAACAACAATCCCATTTACCATGGCAACAAAAAAACAATTAAGATACCTAGCAATAAACTTAACTAAGGAGGTAAAATACTTGTACTTGGAAAATTACAGAGTGTTGACAAAAGAGATAGAGGAAAACATAAATAGATGGAAAGGACATACCATGCTTATTGATTGGCAGAATCAACATCATGAAAATGTCCATACTACCCAAAGAAATCTATAGATTTAATGCAATCTCTATTAAAATATCATGGCATATTTCAAAGACATAGAATAATCTCTAAGCCACAGCAATCCTGACAAATAACAAAGTTGGAGGTATCACAATACCAGATATCAAGCTATATTACAAAGCCACTGTTCTCAAAACTTCCTGGTACTGGCATAAGAACAGACATATAGAACAGTGGAACAGAACAGTGATCCAGAAATTGACCCAAGCTGTTATGCTCAATTTATGTTTGACAAAATTGGCAATACCATACAACGAAATCAAGACAGTCTCTTCAATGAATGGTATTGGAAAAATTGAACTTCTAGCCAGGCTCACTAACAAGGGAAGGGAGAGGACACAAATAAAAAAAAAATATTCCAGCAAACTAGTCCTGGTCCAGAAGGCTTCACAGGACTAGTGATACATGCAAAAAAAGAAAGAAAGAAAGAAAGAAAGAAAGAAAGAAAGAAAGAAAGAAAGAAAGAAAGAAAGAAAGAAAGAAAGAA